>CM045770.1:19894463-20494463 GCA_025200525.1 Camellia lanceoleosa
TTTTAATTTTAATAGTTAAGAAATGCAAGTGACATAAAATTATTGGTAGATTTAATCGTATCTATAATTTTAAATTTAAAAAAATATATATTTATATATAGAAAGTCAAATAAATAAATTTAACCATATCTAAGCCACATCTAATTTGATATTTGAAAATCCTTAAAAGGAAATTCTAAATTTAATTTTAGTATTATATAATTTAAAATTATAAAAATAGATTTTTCCAAAATATTATTTATTTTTGAAGCTAAAAAATAAATATAATTTAAGACTATTGACTTATCTAACCATATCTAATTTTCGAATTCAAAAAAAAAAAATTTGTACATAAAATGTCAAAAATTAATTTTAGCTCTATCTTTTTTGGTTAGACCATTTCCAACGGTTCATAAAACACAGCATCAAATTCAAAATTTGGTGAAAAACCTACTGTTCACTGCTCCAACGCTTGCCCCAAATCGATATCAGATTGAGATTTCATCAAAAAATTCATCAAACTGAATACAGGTGAAGCGTCTCACCAAATCATTTATTCTTGACGTTGGATTTATACCAACCGGTCGACCCGCCGGTTGATCGTCGATTGACCAACCGGTCAACCAGTAAAAGATTCAAACAGTTCAGAAAAAAAGTTCAAACAGTTTAAAAAAAAAAAAAAAAAATTCTCCCTAACCGGTCAACCGGCTGGTCGACCACCCGATCGTCCCGGAAAAAGTTCAGAAAGTTCAAAAAAAAGGTTCAGACAATTCAAAAAAATAAATAAATAAATAATTTTTTTTTGCCTAACCGGTCAACCGGCCGGTCGACCACCCGGTCGTCCCAGGACAAATTTGGTGAAAGGTGAACCGTTGGAGCATCTCATCCTAGATTTGGTGAAATCAGTCATTTTTTACTCAAATTTGATGAAAAATCTGAGTCACCGTTGGAGATGCTCTTAGATGGTAATTTTTTTTAGCTATGTCTAAGCTATATTTAATTTTAAATTTAAAAATAAAGTCCAAATACAATTTGAATCAAATATAATTTTAAATTATTTTTTAGCTTTAAATTATAATTTATCAAATGGTAAAAAAATTTCAAGTACACATGTCTGAATCTTATTGAAAAAATAAAAAAGTTTAAAATTTTTAAGTATGAACTTCAAATTAATAATTACAAATATTTTTAAAAATTGACATAAAATTTTCACTTGAAAAAGTTCTATGGTTAAACAGGCAAATCCATAAAATCTACCAAACAAATTATTCAAAAGATAAAAAATAATGGTTTACATCTATTGTGAGTGCGGTTCACATCTCACTAACTTTAAACCAATGTTATACGCCCACTTTCGGGATAAATTTTTATGGTCCATTGTATTTGTATAATAGATATTAGTCAATTTAAATTGATTATTATAAAATATTTCTACCAATTGACTGATCAATTTTTCTTGGTCAGATCTAGGGTTTGAGTTAGAACATGACCCATGATATGGAACGACGGACTTTGGATAATCTATATTTATTTATATTTATATTAAGTAAAAGGGTGTTTTCATTCATTGATTGCTCTTTGGTTTATCCAATCTAAAAAATAATAATCACAAGTTGCTCAAGCTCTCACCAAATTAAAAAATATGTTACTCAATCCTTAAAAAATTTTGAATTGGACTCAGGTTGCTCCGGTTGAACTCGCCAAAGTTTACTACTCTAACAAGGGGAGAAGTTACATAGTTGAGTTAGTGACAACTTAAAAATTGACACATAAAGTGCATGCCATTATGGTAAAATTATGAGCCATGTTTCGGAAGAGTATTTTTTGTCAAAAAATTATCACAAATTGTTAATTGATTATCTCTACTTTTTTACGTGACTTTTTGTAATAAGTTAATAAATTATTTAAAAAGTCAATTTCTAAACAAGTCCAATTATGAGTTTCAATTTTTTTCATTTTTGTATTTTGCATATAAAAGTCTAACTATTTATATTATTTATATAAAAATTATGTTATTAATTTTTTTCATATTCCATGCATAGTACGGGCTTACCGCTAGTACCATCTAAAATGAAATAAGTGAACAACTTATTTATCCAATTTCGCAGTCTAGTTACTACCACATAATATTTGAACTCTAATTAATTTATGATATCTACCACCTTGTGAAATACTAACATTACAAGAAGAAACAACCTCATCAAAAATTGTTGAAGAAAAGTCTCGGAATACAAGTGGAGGAATGTCAAAATGACAATCCATATCAGTCCCAAAAAGCACCAAAAAAATTATTGGATTTCTGGATGGAAAATTCTCCCTACATAGTTTTACCATAAAATTATGTAAGTTTTTACAAATTTATATAAATAATTTTACAAAAATACATAAATTGAATACAAATTCACTTAAATCTATTCATAAAAATGAACTTGCATAATTTTATGATAGGGTTAAATACGGTGTGCATTGCATACCGGAGATGACAACCACAAAAAATTAGACAAATAGAGACCAAAGGAAAACATAGCTAATTCTCAAACGCGAAGATTGATTCTCAGATTTTGTGTACTGTTAGGTAGTATTTAATTCAAATGAAATGAAATGAAATGAAATGGAAGCTCAAAGGTTAAATATCCATAAGCAGATCCTTCATGCCCCCCTTCATATGTGTTACCTATGTTAGTTAAGGAGGTTAAGGGATTAGAATCCCTTTGTGTTTATGCTGTTTAGTGTTTTGTTTTGGGCTTTAGCCCCCTTTTGTCCAAAAAAAAAAAAAAAAAAAATCTAAAATTTGACCCTTATAATAAAATAAATTTTAAGTTTTTACCCTGGTTAATTTAAATTTTAAATTTTTGATTTGTTTTCAATTTAAATCATTTACTTATTTTCATGAAGTAAAATCGATGAAAAATAAGTATTTTAATCATTAAATTTAATGAAAAATAATATTTTAGACATTTTATGTATATCTACATTGGGTTTAATAATTAAAAGATTCTTTTTTATGTTTTACTAACAAAAATAAGCAATCAAAAAATTGAGATTTAAATTAACAAAATCAAAATTTTATTTGTTAGAAGAGTCAAACTTTGGAATTTTTTTGTAATTATCCCTTAAAATATTTATTTTCATATATATTTAGTTAGACAGAAAAAAATTAATAACAAATATGATACAAATAAAATCATCTTTCATTATTTTAAAAAAATTATTATTTTATAAACGAGAAAAAATTAGGGATATTTACCAATAAATCCTATCTCACAAACAGTTTTACCGATTGGCCCTAAGGTTATTTCTATTGTTTTGATTAGTCCTATTAGTGGGGAAATATCTTACCAGTTGATCCTATTTCCCTTGTTTAGTAACATTGAGTGGTCAATTATACCCTTCCGTGTGTGTGTCGCGTGACATACATCATTCCAAGGCAAAAAGCATAAAGAACCTTAGTGTACTTTGTTGATGTGTGGCACCCATTGTGTGTGTCACGTGACACTCTAAGGTAAAAAGTATAAAGAGACTTAGTGTACTTTGTTGATGTGTGACACCCATTGTGTGTGTCACGTTACACTCCAAGGCAAAAAGCATAAAGAGCCTTAGTGTACTTTGTTGATGTGTAGCACCCATTGTGTGTGTCACGTGACATATTGTGTGTCACGTGACACACCCTCATAAAGAGCATACATCTAATAACATCTAAATGAGGGCATTAAGGTCCCTCAAAATATCCAAGGACTAAACGGTTTATTAGAAAAAAAATTCGGATCAATTGGTTCATAAGTTTAACATTTAGGATTTATTGATAAATCTCTCAAAAAAAAATTACTATGTCATTTCATTTCATTCCATCCAATTCAAATTAATCAAATAAACCATAGGATTGCATTGAAACAATCTTTATCCAAAATTTTACCCAAACGTGTACACACACAGAGACTGCCACCAAACTTTACCCAATCACAGGAGATTAAGGGGGACCCACACAATTAAGTTGTCTTGTTGGTGTTTCTATCCAAACTTAATTCAGAACTCTGAATTTGTGCTTGAGCTTGTATCAAATTAAAAAACATGATCTCTAATTTTTTTTTTTAAATTAAATTAAATTTGAATTGCTCAGGTTGAATTTGTTCAAATTGGTAGTTCAATTTTAGCACAAATCATCACAATTCACAGCTCAGACGCTTTATTATATAACAAATTCTTAGTTCAGTGACATTCGAAAGTACCACAAAAAATTCCTCTAGTGACATTTTTAGTCGTGTGGTATTTTCAATAAGTTTCATTGAAACCCATGTTATGCTAGATACTAGTAGCACTTCAATGACACTTGTAAGTGTCGTTACAACATGAAGACTAAAAGTTTTTTCCGACACTTCAAGAGCCCCAAAATAATTTTAGTTTATGTAATACTAGTAACCCAAAATTAAAGCCTAGCCCAATATCCATTAATTTCACAACATAACACGAAAGGCCTCAAAAAAAAATCAAGGGTCCAAATTTTATTATAAAATAGGGAAATTGCACTAATAGTCCCTATAGTTTGGGGTTTGTATCACTTTGATCCCTGACTTTTTAATTGTGACACATTTGACCCTGAATTTTGAATCTTGTTCCAAATAAGGACAATTGAAGATATCATTGCTTAATTTCAAGGGTAAAATCGTCAATTTGATAAAAGATAAACTAATTTGACAAAAATAAAAGTCAAAAAAATATTTTAAAAATTTTTAAAATTATTTCTACACTCCAAAAATAAAATTATGTAAAATTGATAAATTTTTTAGACATTTATTTATTTATTTATTTATTTTACCAAATTAATTTTTATTATATGTTTAGATGATGATTATGTAATGGGTAGTTGTTAAACTTTTAATGTATAATCGATACATTTAATATATGAAATATTTTTAGTTTTGGATTATTATTTTTTTTTTTGATTTAATTGATTAGTTTAATAATGATATCAAAATTGTCGCCATATTTGACTTTTGGAAAAATAAAAATTAATTTAATGAAAAAAAAATAACTATCCATTACATGATTATCATCCAAACACATAATAAAAATTAATTTGGTAAAATAAATAAATAAATAAATGTCTAAAAGATTTATCAATTTTACATAATTTCATCTTTAGTGGGTAGAAATAATTTTTAAAAATTCCAAAATATTTTTTTGACATTTATTTTTGTCAAATTAGTTATATTTTATCAAATTGATGGTTTTGCCTTTGAAAAATCAAATGGTGTCTTCAATTGTCATTATTTGGAACAAAATTCAAAATTTATGGTCAAATGTGTCACAATTGAAAAGTCAGAGACCAAAATGACATAAATCTCAAACTATAGGAACCGTTAGCGTAATTCACCCTATAAAATATATTAGGTGAAGTTTGTAAATAACAGAATTCATGTACTTAATTTTGAAGCTCCATTGCCCAATCCTCCAACAAAAATGCCTATGGCAACATGCTTAGCTTTTGTAGAGGATGAGGTGAACTTGGAGGAAATTTTTACAACTAGTGTAATTTGTACCATGTATAGATGTTCGTTCATGATCATCAAATGTTTAATCTACTTGGAAAATAATATAGTGCTTTATATAATTAATAATAGGGCAAATTGCGATAGTAATTCCTCTACTTTGATCTTTGTATTATTTTGGTCCCCAGATTTTGATTATGAATTTATGATTTTGATTCAATTTAGTCTAATTGATTACAACTCTTACCATTTCTTTATGAAAAATATGCATATGAGTAGCATGTATCATATTTTTTATAATAAAATTATATATTTACTAAACTCAGTGAATTAAACTTAATCAATTCAGTGATTATTTTTCATCAAAAACACTAATAGCATTATCAATTAGACCAAAATGATACAAAATTTAAAATTAAAGATCAAAATTGGATTAATTAAAAATTGAGAGACCAAAATAATATAAGGAAACAAAATGTAAGAACCACGGGTATAATTTACCCTTAATAATAATAATATATATAATGTGTATTTTTCAAAAGGATTTTTCGGACTTCCCCTGGTACATCCCAAGAAGACCAATGTACAAGTTCATTTTCTCATATAAACTACAAACGACAAGTGGCGGCATTTGTAAAATTTATAGTACACAGATCAAATCCTAGTTTTTTAATTGTTTCAATTTAAATCTTTTTTTCTTTTAAAATAATATCAATTTAACTTTTTTTTTTTTTTTTTTTTTTATTGATAGTCACCTCCCACTTTTATAGTCATCCATCATCATCTCTTATTTTTTCCAATCTATTGCCATCGCTTCATTTCTTTTTTCCGTCCACCGCTACTCTTTCCATTTCTAGCTGACTGTCGCTCATTTCATTCCTTTCCTAATCCATAGCCACTGCCATTGTCACCACCACCGGTATCCTGCACCACTAACATAAAATAGTGAGAGGGCAATTTATACTGAATTGGGCCGAGCTGGTGGTTGGGCCGAAGTAAGCCCAAGTGAAAGGGTAGCTTGTACGTCGGCCGGAGTGTTGCGGTAGTCCGGTTTACAGGCTTGAGTGGTGTAGCTCGGTTTCTTCTTAGTCCGGTCTTGACGTACGAGCCCGGAGTAGAAGTGAAGAAATGGAGAGCCGAACTAATAACAGTTCGGCTGTAGATGCTTGGTTACTTCGGTCGTAACATGTGTTAAACCGAGGTGAACTTTGACTCAGAATGTCTTTCAGCTTGACTCCCTTATGTTTAGCTTGGCCTTAGCATGGGTACGCCGAGGTAAGGGATAGAAGTAAGGACCGAACTGGTTGTTACTCCGGTCAGTGGGAGTTCGGCCGTAGAGGGACCATCTCACTTGGTTTAAGCAGTGAGGAGGGTGTTGGAGGATAAGCATTATCTTCCAAGATTATGAGTTCTAGGAGGACTCTATGCAAGGAGGAGTAATCCTAGAAAGACTCTACACTTGGAGGAGTAAGAATCCTACCAGGATTGTGCCACGTGAAATCTATATAAGCTCATCAATAACACCTTTGGAGAGGTAACACAATTTTGCTCCCTGAATACTTAGAGCTTTTGCCTTCTTGTCTTGCTTACTGACTTAGGCATCGGAGAGGTTTCCGGCACACACCCGCCGGCCAGCTCACGTTTGCGTTTTCAGGTGGTGGAACGACGACGTATAGAGGAACGCAGACTTGATCAACAGGATTATACGAGAAAGTATATTTCTTTCCCGTACAATTGGCGCCGTCTGTGGGAAGAGCAGACAAGAACAACCTCTTGATCAAGTTTTTCTCGAACATCAATGGCAAACAACGAAGAACTGCCTCAGTCCGCCATTGACGGACTAACTCCAGAAGGAGGTGCAAGGCGCGAAGGCCTACCTTTGGTCCCTCCCATGGCGAGCCTGGAGCCACAAAGGCAGAAATTCGGGGAGGGATGCGAGGGCGAAGGAGGAATAGCAGCCCTCATCCCTCTCGTTCATAAAGCCCGGAAAGACAAAAGGCGAGTTGATCCTCAAATTACGGAGGATCGCGTCGAGAAACAAAACGAATCGATCCGTAAGATGGCGGCGGACATGGAGTCTCTGAGCGCCAGATGAAAGGAAAGAAGTGGCGGCAGGAGAGGCGCAACAAGAAGACGCCCTCGCCACTCGGAAGGTCGTGGTAGGAATTCTACACCCTCTCAACGGAGAGGAAGCCTCGGGGCCAGGCGACACGCGATCCGTATCTTCGGGACTCGTCCTCCAGTGCGAAGGGCGAGGCGAGAGGTCATACTGAGGGAGTACCTATTGGCCCTCACATACGCATCATACGAGGTCCAGACAGACGGAGTTACCTAGGTCGGCCGACCTAAGGTCCATGTTGGAAGAAAAGGGACGATGGAAGGAGGGCGCCAGGGTGCGCGATCCCCACAGGGTTCCTGCCTCGCAGCGATTGGCTCCTCGGACGCATGGAAGCGTCGAGGTTGGAATGCCAAGGCGCGCACTTGGCATCTGAACGGCGGATAAGGCATTGGCAAGGCTGCAAACCTCACCATTCGTCCCCGAGATTGAGAACGCGCCCCTTCCGTCAGGCTTCCTACAACCCAAGTTCACGACGTATGAAGGAAAGAGACCCTTACACCCACTTGAGCCACTTCGCGAGTTATGGTCGTATATCGGCGGAATGAGGCGTTGATGTGTATCCTATTCCCCTCAAGCCTCGGCGACCTAGGCTTAACTTGGTTTGAGAAGCTTCCAGAGGCAGCATAGCCTCCTGGGCGCAATTAGCAGAGGCGTTTGTAACTCGGTTCAGAACAAACACAAAAAATCCGGTGGAGATCGACGATTGCTCTCCATCGACATGGGCGACAAGGAGACCACGAGGTCTTAGCGATCGCTCTTGGGAGACATTCAACAGTTGAGGCTTGACCAACCTCGCCATTCGCTTGATACAAAAGAGGCCTTCGGTCGAGCAGACTAAGGGACTCTATCACCATGACTCCACCACTCACCATGGAGGCCCTGATGGAGAGAGTGCATCAGCACATCAAGGTGGAAGAGGATGGCGCTCGTGCCAAGGCAAAAACTGGTGCGACCACAACACCAGAGAAGAAGACCTCAGCAAAGGTCAATCTGATGGGTCGCAAAACCAAAATGCAGACAGGCGAATAGCGACAATGATGAAGACGGGACAAGAGATGGTTGAGAGTCCGAACTGCCATAACCACGATGTTCAAGAAACCGATCTACTGTATACACAGTGAGATTCGAGACGAGCCTTTCATCAAGTGGCCTTCCAAGATAGGCGAGGTCCAGAAGGATTATTATGTCAGATCGGATGCACCTTCCACAAGGAAAAGGGCACCGAATGGCCTGCACGCCGTTGAGGCAACATCTGGAAGAATTGGTGGCGGCAAGCCACCTGGATAAATACATAGAAGGAGGGGCGCAGCCAGCCCCCCAAGACCACAACCTCCCCAATGGAATGCCGATCGACGCCCATACAAGGCACCATCAACGTAATCCATGGAGTCTTTGAACCAGAGCGAGTATGCGAGCTCGAGGTTCAATCAAAAAGCGAAACTTGAGAGAGGTGCTAAGTGCCCAACCGATCGTCAAAAGGGAGGGCGAAGCCACAAACATCATGTCCTTTTAGGATAAAGACTTGGGAGAATATATTGCCCACTACGATGCCTTGGTTGTCACTATCGAGTCAAGGATTTTTGGCGTCAGCGGATTCGATTGACCAAGGTAGCTAAATGCGAAATCATGTACTCTGAAACTTTCAAGCAACTCAAGTTGCAAGACAAGGACTTAGCCCTGCCGTATCTCCTTTGATTGGATTCAATTCTATGCCGAGTGGCGGTCGGCAAAATCATTCTCCCGGTCGAGGCGGGGAGTGTGGAATTACAGGTGTTAAAGGTTCCCTCCACCTACAACATCATCCTAGGCGAGAACATGGTCTGACGCCATGCGCTCGGTGGCATCCTCCTACCACCAAGTGATGAGGTTCCCCAAGCGACACGGAGTAATAGAAGAGGTTTATGGGGACGGATAATGTCCAGCGGTGCTTCGTCATAGCGAATGGTAGCCTATTTGCCAAAGGATATGTTCATTCGGTTGAAGAACAGGAGAGTAATGAACTATTCGCGGATGTTGGCAATGGTGATCAAAAGCGATGGAGGACTTGGTAGAAGTCAGAATAGATGAGAAGAACCCGGAAAAGTTCTTCCTACTTGGATCGTCGTTGTCCAGCACTGAGAGATTAGAAGTCTTGGAATTTCTGACCTCCAACATCGAAGTGTTCGCCTGGACCCCATACGACATGCCAGGCATTGATCCCAACTTCATTTTCCAGCAACTCAATGTCCACCCTTCGGCTAGACCGGTCATCCAACGCACGCGCAGATCGGCACTCCACCACGCCGAGATAGTGGCAGAAGAGGTGGGTAACTTGTTAGAAGCAAGGCGATTAGAGGTGCACTACCCGGTGGATCTCTAACAGAGTAGTGCCAAGAAGAATGGGAAGTGGCGGCGTCTGCGTCGACTATAAGCTATCAACAAAGCATGTCCAAAGACGGTTTCCCGCCAAGGATAGATCAATTGGTGGACTTAACATTTGGTCACGGGCTTAGCTTCCTTGACGCATCTGAGGCTACCATCGGATAGCCATGCACGAACGGTCGAGGAAATGCGTCCTTCACCACTCCAAGAGGACTATATTGTTACAAGGTCATGCCCTTTGGCACGAAGAATCAGAGGCGACGTTTGAAGAATGGTCACCAAGATGTTTGAGCCATTGTTAGGCGAGAACAATGGAGGCTTACATCGGCGACATGGTGGTCAAAAGCAAGGATGCGGATGACCATCTAAGGGACCTAGATGAGATGTTCGGATCACGAAGCAACACAAGTGCGCTTATACGCTTCTAAGTGCGCATTGATTGTAGGGTCTGGGTTTCTGGTGACCAATCGAGGGTATCGAGGCGGACCCTCCCAAATCAAAGCAATTCAAGAGTTAGAGAGGCCTAACTTCGGTGAAAGAAGTCTGACACCTCACCGGCATGGCGGCAAAGACTTAACCGATTCATCGGTAGGTCTTGAGGCAGATTCGTCCATTCTTTCAGTCATTAAAAGCTAAGTTTGAGTGGGACGAAGAATGCGACCCAGCTCTGGAGAGTTTGAAGGAATACATGTCTTCTCCACCACTACTTGTCACCCGATGCACTGGAGAAGAACTCTTCCTCTACTTAGCATCTCTCGGCCTTGAGTAAGTGCGGTGTTGGTTCGAGCAGAAGGAATCCAACATCTACCTATCTTCTATGTCAGCAAGACATTGCTGGGAGCCAAAACAAGGTACTTGCCTCTAGAGAAGTTAGCACTAGCCTTAATGATGGCCTCCAAGAAATTGGCGCACTACTTTCACGCCCACACCATTGTCGTCCTCACAGCCTTTCCACTAAAAGCTTTGTTTGAGAGGGCAAACTTTTCTGGGCGGATTTTGAAGTGGGCAGTGGAGTTGGGACAATATGATGTGAAGTTCCAACCCGAGAACATGATAAAGGCCCAATCTTTGGCAGACTTAAATGCGAGTTCACTCCTGGAAGCCACCAAGTCTGCCCAATCGATCTGACTGAGACAACCGAACTAGGGATGGAGATTGACGCCGGAACAGCGCAACCCCTAGTCCAGGTTACTCAGCCGGAGCCCAAGGCAGACCATAGTAGAGAAGGCAAGGAGAAAGCAGACCTTGCTACACCAAGTCAGAACTCGCTTACAACTAAGGACTTGAGCCCATCAGAAGACAAGGGGCAGACTGCAACTATGGACTCTGAAGAAGACATTAACAGCATGGCAGACCCCAAGGCATCGTCCGACCCCTCCACCTGTTGGAAGTTGTTCGTTGGGGAGATGTGGAAGCTCTTTGTGGATGGGGCATCCAATCGACATGGAGCAGGACTCGGCATAGTCCTCATCTCTCCAGACGGCCTAGTAGTGGAGCAAGCGATCAACCTTGGCTTCCCAGCATCAAACAATGAAGCGGAGTACGAAGCGCTTCTTGCAGGACTCAAGTCAGCAGCCTATATGAAGGCCACCAAACTCATGGTATACAATGACTCACAGTTGGCGGTAAATCAAATTTCTGGCGATTACGAAGCAAAGGACGACAGAATGGCTAAGTACCAAGACTTAGTTAGGACAGAGATCAAGAAGTTTGAAGTCGTCAGAATAGAACAGATTGGCAGGGAGGAGAATAGTAGAAGCGAGCGAACTAGCGAGCCTCAATAGCAGATACCTCCATCCCACATCCTCTATTGATCGACTATCTGCCCAGACCAAGTATTGAAGACCCAGAAGCTGAAGAGGTATATTGTGCGGAGTTAGGTCCTTCTTGGATGGATCCCATCATACTGTTCCTGAAAGACGGCACTCTACCAGAAGATAAGAAAGAAGCCAACAGAATAAGAGCCAAGTCGCAGCGATTTTGGCTCTCTCCATCCTTGGCATTATACAAGAAGTCGTTCTTAGGACCTTACTTAAAATGTGTCCACCCCAGCAAGGTAGAAGCATTCTTGTTTGAAATACACGAAGGGGTTTGTGGCAGCCATCAAGGAGGAAGATCATTGGCATACCGAGCTATTTCACAAGGATATTGGTGGCCATACATGCAAGCGGATTCAGAGAAGTATGTTAAAAAATGCGAAAAATGTCAGAAGTTTGCGCATCAAATACATCAACCTGCCAGAGAACTCCTACCTCTCACTAGTCCATGGCCTTTCGCAATGTGGGGCCTAGACATAGTGGGACCACTCCCAATGACACCGAACAGGAAGTTCTTTCTTGCGGCACCAGACTACTTCACAAAGTGGGTGGAAGCAGAAGCCTTGGCGTCAATCAAGGAAAAAGATGTGAAGAAGTTTGTCTGGCAGAACATCATTACTCGCTTTGGCATACCAAAAGCACTGATTTCAGACAACGGCACTCAGTTTGATGGCAGAATTTTCAGAAGCTTTTGTGAAGAGTACAAGATAGAGTTCTACAACTCCACACCGGCATATCCCCAAGCAAATGGTCAGGCAGAGGCGTCAAACAAGGTAGTCTTGGACGGATTGAAGAAAAGGTTGGAGAAGGCCAAAGGCAAGTGGGCGGAGGAGCTCCCTCATGTTTTATGGGCTTATCGCACCACACCACGATGGTCAACGGACGAAACTCCATTCTCTTTAGCTTATGGCATGGAAGCAGTAATCCCATTAGAAGTTGGCCTTCCTACCATTCGAAGCGAAAACTTTGATCCAGACCTAAATGGGGAAGCCATCGCCTTGGAACTTGACTTGGCAGAAGAAAGAAGAGACAAGGCATTAGTTCACATTGCCTCCTACCAGCAAGAATTGTCCAGGAAATACAACAAAACAGTACATCCAAGACAATTCAAGATCGGCGATTGGGTACTTCGCAAAGTTATGGGCAACACATTGGTCCCAGGAGATGGCAAGTTAGGGCCCAACTGGGAAGGTCCTTACAAAGTGGTCGGATTAGCGGGCAAAGGGGCATACCACTTGGAAGATAAGGACGGCAAAGCAGTTCCTAGGCCATGGAACACTGCCAATCTCAAGATATTTTACTTTTAGCTTTTTTCTTTTTCGAATATGTGTAATTTTCTACTTTCTCAATAAAACAAGTCGATTCTTTTCAGTATATTTGTTTTCCATAGAAAGTAGTTTTAGCAAGTTCGTAGCATTGTAAACATAGTTGGCCGGAATAACCAACTATTAACCCTCCTAAGCCCAGGATCAGGATCCAGGCTGCAGGACGTTTGGTCGGAATAACCCAAACATTCTATTCTAAGCTGGCTGGAAAAACCAACTTAGAGGTTGGCTGGATTAAACCAACACTTAGCCAAAGTATGGGAACGGCTACATAGAGGTTGGCTGGATTAAACCAACTCTTTGTACTCTTCAGCCGAAGTAAGTTTATGGCTGAAGAGTGGTTGGCTGGATTAAACCAACTCTTTGTACTCTTCAGCCGAAGTAAGTTATATCGGCTGAAGAGTGGTTGGCTGGATTAAACCAACTCTTTGTACTCTTCAGCCGAAGTAAGTTTATGGCTGAAGAGTGGTTGGCTGGATTAAACCAACTCTTTGTACTCTCCAGCCGAAGTAAGTTATATCGGCTGAAGAGTGATTGGCTGGATTAAACCAACTCTTTGTACTCTTCAGCCGAAGTAAGTTTATGGCTGAAGAGTGGTTGGCTGGATTAAACCAACTCTTTGTACTCTCCAGCCGAAGTAAGTTATATCATTTGAAGAGTGATTGGTGGATTAAACCAACTCTTTGTACTCTTCACGAAGTAAGTTTATGGTGAAGAGTGGTTATGGATTAAACCAACTCTTTGTACTCTCGGCCGAAGTAAGTTATATCATTTGAAGAGTGGTTGGCTGGATTAAACCAACTCTTTGTACTCTTCAGCCGAAGTAAGTTTATGGCTGAAGAGTGGTTGGCTGGATTAAACCAACTCTTTGTACTCTTCAGCCGAAGTAAGTTATATCGGCTGAAGAGTGGTTGGCTGGATTAAACCAACTCTTTGTACTCTTCAGCCGAAGTAAGTTTATGGCTGAAGAGTGGTTGGCTGGATTAAACCAACTCTTTGTACTCTCCAGCCGAAGTAAGTTATATCGGCTGAAGAGTGGTTGGCTGGATTAAACCAACTCTTTGTACTCTTCAGCCGAAGTAAGTTTATGGCTGAAGAGTGGTTGGCTGGATTAAACCAACTCTTTGTACTCTTCAGAAGTAAGTTATATCGGTGAAGAGTGGTTGGTCGGATTAAACTAACTCTGTACTCTTCAAAAGTAAGTTTATGGTTTGAAGAGTGGTTGGTGGATTAAACCAACTCCTTGTACTCTTGACCAAGTAAGTTATATCAATTTGAAGAGTGGTTGGTCGATTAAACCAACTCTTTGTACTCTTCACCAAGTAAGTTACATCGTTTGAAGAGTGGTTATCGATTAAACCAACTCTTTGTACTCTTTAGCAAGTAAGTTACATCGGCTAAGAGTGGTTAACTAGTGAGTTGTATAGTTAACCGAGATTACAGTTGTGTAAATAAGTGCATAAGCGAGCATCACGACCTGAAGCCGGAATCTAATGCAGGTTCAAGATTTTTTTCATTGAAGTCAAAAGGAAGTACAATTAGGGGGCTGTAGCCCGGTTACAAAAATTCAGACACAAGAGAAAGAAAAAAGTACAAGATCAATCAAACAAATCATCTATTTCGGCATCCAGATCGGCCCCGGAGTCAGCATGTACTCCGGTATCTGCCACTAGAGCCGTCTCGGTTGGGAATTCCAACACTGCATTTTCAGTTGATGCCTCCAACCGAGTTGATGGGTCACCGGTTTGATCTTGGTTAGCCGGAGTCCCAGTTGCTTCTTCTTCATCATCATCCTCGTCATCTGATGAGCCGAGAAATTGCTTTTGGAGCTCGTCTGCATACTCTTGCAGTGAAGCCGGAATAAAGTGCTCAGGTGCGTTGTAGACCTCGGTTTCAGGTCCACAACCAACCTTCTCCACTGCACCTCTCCAACCGCATTTGAAGAACAGTTGTTTCGCGGCTTCGCACTGCAAAGAGTAGCCAGCTTCGGCTTCTTTGAACCCTTCTTTGAAAGCGTCCTCAGCCTTCTGCTTTAGCTCAGATATTTCGGTGTTCTTCTTGTTTTCGAGCTCTGCCATCTCCCATAAATACTTGTCTTTCACCTCGGTCACGGCGCGCTGCTTGTCGCTTTCAGCCGAGGTGACCAGTCCGGTTAAGCGCGCTATCTCGGCCTCTAGTTCGGCCAACCTTTGCTTCGACAGGGCCAGCTCGGCCGCCCTGGCTTCGGCGTCCCTTATTGCATGCCTGGTTGTTTTGCGAAGTTCCATTATTTGTTTGTGGGCGATGGTGTTCTTCTGGATGGCCTGCAAAGGGAGAGTTCCTTGTTAGCCGAGATAAGAGTTAGAAAAATTAGACTGATCAAAGGAAAAAGTTTTACCAAAATCATGGATTTGGTGGATGACCGGAGGGCCTTCAGCTCGGTGTTGAGCTGCTTACTGTGGTGCTCCATGTCTTTGGGAAGACAAACACCCCTGGCCAGGTTGAAGGCCAGTAGGTGATCCTTGTCAGCAACAACGGAGTCATCTTCGTCGATATCTCGGTTGTTGAAGACGAAGGGTGGAGCCCATTTGTTTTTCGGCGTAGCTTGGTGAGATGATTCCGGTTGGAGGTTGAGTTCGGGGCTCGGTGGAAGGATGGGGTCAACTTCGTCAACCAAATGCGGCTCGGTCTCAGTAGTCCGGGCGCGCTTTGCTCGGCGTGAGGAGGACGGCTGTTGCGAAGGAAGAGCTACCACGGCTTCAGTGGTTCGTTGGGTTGGTGGCGCTTCGGCCCTTGTGGTTGCGGTGAGCATGGCCCTCATCTTGTTTTTCTTCGCCATCTCCTGTTCGGCTGTGAGAGGCACGAGGATAATTTCTGGCAAGGTTGGGTCCGGTTCTGGTGGGTCTTCGAGGAGAAAATCTGTTACTCTTGCTTTTAAATCGGTAGAGTATCGGTAGGTCGGCTCAAAGTCAAGAAGTTTTGCCCAACTTCTTTCTCTCTCACGGTCTTGCGTATGAGTACACAAGGTTGGGATGACCGTACTCGGAATGGAGGAAAGCTAAATCTGCAGAAAATGGATTAAGTGTTAGTTCGGTTAGAGAGAGGAAAACCGAAATAAACAAAGTTAAGGAATGCAACCGAAGTATGAATACCGGGCTCTCCTTTCTTCCAGTTTATTCTTGACGAGGATCTGGGCCTGAAAGTCTTCAAAATTTCCAGAAACCCAAAAGAAGTCATCATCGTTTAAGTCCTTGTCCGGTGTGTGTTTTATTATTTTTTCTCGACCTCGGCGTATTCTAAGGTAATAACACCAGCCATCATTCTTTGAGCCTATTGAGTATTGGTGTAGTATTTCGGCTAAACCGAGGTTGAGACCGGTTTATTGGTTTAAGGCGGCTATACCCATTATTATTCGGTATGAATTGGTGGACAGTTGTGTGGGGCATAGTCTGGTTTGTCTTAAAAATTCACATATAAGAAATTTGGACTGGGAGTCTGAGTCCGGTCTGTACTATGGATTGAATGGTAAAGGGGACAAAGCCTTTATTGTCCCATGGTTCTATATTTGGTTCGGCTAGTATGAGATTTACAGCGGCTGGGATTTGGTAGTCCTTCCTAAAGTCATGCAGGCCTCCCAGGGGTTTCTACAAGGATTACATGCTTGCCCATTTGCCTATAAATTAAGAATAATTTATTTCGATCGAGTGAGTGTGCTCGAAGTTAATTTGGCGTGAGGACACACTTGGCAACCTAAGTGCGCAAAGTAGGAAAACAAGGAGTTAAGCGAGATCCTAGACCGTGCTATGAAAACAAAGCAAAAAAAATGGTTTTATTTCGGCTCTCTGAGGGTGCTATGGTGTTTACATCGGTTTCTTATAAGTTCTCGTTATCTCGGTTCACAGAATGTTACATTATCTCGGTTTCAAGAAGGTTTTCTTACTTGTTATGCCTCAAGGCTGACTTTTGAGTTCGGTTTAGAACTCGAGAAGGTAACCTAGCCTAGGGCTTAGCTCGATCGAGGACCGAATTTCTAAATTCAAGTGTATTTTTACTTGGTGAGGTATATTAGATGGAAACTTATTAAAATTACTCGAGGCATGTTCGATTCTAGTTCGGTTTGGTTTGCCTAAACAATGACCTTGATATTCTAGTTCGGTTGAGGCATGGACAAAGATCGAAAGGGTGTTCTACTAACTAAATCGGTGTATTCAATGTGTTCTTGTGGAGTTCTTCAAGAAATGCAGATATGAATGAAGAAACACGAAATGTTTTGCAAAAACACACGTGTACTACTAAGGATTGAAATGAAAGTAAAAACATAAAAACAAGAATGGATTAGTGCACTTACCGGGAAGAAGAGGAGGTAAAGCTGGAGGATTGGAGTAGCAAAGAGGGAGGCACGAGCTTGAGGCGAGAGAGAGAGGAGATGAATAGAGTGAAGTGATTACGAAATGAAGGGTTGGTTTTGTGTAAAGGTGTTTTGGAGGAAGTATTCAAAAAGCGTGAAACACAAGGACGGCGTTCTGTTGGGGGTGTGAATCGGGGTTTTCCACGTGTCATTGGAAGGACAATCGATTGATTTGCCGGTGAAGAGCGTTTTGACCGGACGATGTCTGATCTGACCTAAGTTTAGCTCGGTTGGAAAAATTAAAGGGTCTTAGCTTCATTTGGAGAGGCTAATGGGTGTTTTAGCTCATTTGGAAAGGTTAAGACTAGCAGGTTGGTAGGCAGTAATCCCAATCATGCTTTGCGAGATGGAATTAAGGGCAATTGAGAGGGCAATTTATCTTGAATTGGGCGGTGGTGGTTGGGCAGTAAGCCCAAGTGAAAGGGTAGCTTGTCGTCGGTAGGAGTGTTCGGTAGTCCGGTTCTGAGCTTGAGTGGTATAGCTCGGTTTCTTCTTAGTCGGTCTTGACGTCTGAGCTCGGAGTAGAAGTGAAGAAATGGAGAGCCGAACTAATATGATTAAATTTGTAGATGCTTGGTTACTTGATGCGTAACATGTGTTAAACCGAGGTGAACTTTGACTCGAGAATGTCTTTCACTTGACTCCCTTATGTTTAGCTCGGCCTTAGCATGGAATGCAGGAGGTAAGGGATAGTAAGGACCGAACTGGTTGTTACTCAGGTCGATGGGAGTTCGTAGAGGGACCATCTCACTTGGTTTAAGCAGTGAGGAGGGTGTTGGAGGATAAGCATTATCTTCCAAGATTATGAGTTCTAGGAGGACTCTATGCAAGGAGGAGTAATCCTAGAAGGACTCTACACTTGGAGGAGTAAGAATCCTACCAGGATTGTGCCACGTGAAATCTATATAAGCTCATCAATAACACCTTTGGAGAGGTAACACAATTTTGCTCCCTGAATACTTAGAGCTTTTGCCTTCTTGTCTTGCTTACTGACTTAGGCATCGGAGAGGTTTCCGGCACACACCCGCCGGCCAGCTCACGTTTGCGTTTTCAGGTGGTGGAACGACGACGTATAGAGGAACGCAGACTTGATCAACAGGATTATACGAGAAAGTATATTTCTTTCCCGTACAAATAGTTAAATTGTCTAAATTACCTCTACTCTATTAGTTAATGGTTAGAATTGAAAACATTTTAAAAGTTAAGAGTTTTGATTAAAATATAATAATAATGGGTAAATTACAAATACATCATTTGGAATTTTTTTTAAATACAGATTGTCCCTTGTGATTTAGAAAATTACAAATATTCTATTGTCAAAATTTTTTATTTAACAAAATTAATTAAAAAAATAAATTTCCTAACTGTTTTCTTATACAATAATAAAATTTTATGAATTGTTAATTAAAATATATTTCTAATATCATTAAAAATTGTTAATTATCTTAATGATTTATTAATAAAATGGGTCATTTGTTATGAAATTAAAAGTTTTAGGGGGTGGAATATAATTTCCAGAATTATAAAGAACGATTCGTATCTTAAGTAAAAAATTACTCAATATATGATTTAATTTGTTAACCGGTCAAATTCTAATTTATTTTTAAAAAAGCTTTTCTATTTTTTAATTAAATTAGACAAGGTTACGTAATAAATTAAAAAATCCAGCTCCAATTGTTTCCTATCTCTACTGGCAGTGGGCTCGAATCCTTTCGTTTTCAATGGAGCAAACACCTCTTGTTGGATTGGTCAAGTCTACATTGGAAATTTTGATCACAAAGAGTTATAGCTTTCCAAATAAATGTATTGCCCACATCTTTTGGATAGCTGGTTATTACTTATTTTGGGACCAAATTGGTTATTGAAACATCATTACTTTTTATTGTTTTGATTTTCCTATAAATTATATGGATTAAATTGACATATCTTATAAATTTTAGGAACCAAATTGATATATCATTTGATTTTTTATCTATTAAACTTAATCACTGTTATTTATTGAATTAAAATGGCACAATCCGTAAAATTTAAGTACAAAATTGATCAAATTAAAACAATATAAACTAAAATGATAAAATAGAATTTACCTAAAAATATTTATTAGTTTCAACTTTATTTTATTATTTTTGGCATATTCCACACCTTTCAACGTGGAAGAAACGTCTTCTTGTACTTTTACTCGTCAAGTCCTGGCCCACACGATTATACAGTGGACTCCACACTCAAGTACGAGCAAGTTATAGAAAATTTGATTGAAAATATTTTATTTATTTTTGTTAGAATAGTAGAGAAAGAGAAGAAATAATATGTATTGTATTGAATCTAATGTATTGAATGATTGTAGAGTTGAATATATTCTATACAATAGAAGGCAGTATATAATTTGAAAGAGTATCCTACTAGAAACCTAATTATGAGAAAAAGTATTCTACTAGAAACCTAATTATGGCTATTCCTAAATATATCTAGGAAATCAATACCTAATATATTTAGGAATACCACATATACATTAACATCCCCCCTCAAACTCAAGGAGGATAAACATCTTGAGTTTGGAGAGAGAAACTAAAACATGAAATAAAACTAAATAAAATAAAAGACAAATAGATTGTAAAGTCTGAACGGGAGCGCAAGAGCACTTGAGATATATCAGAGGCCGGAGCCAATGCCGGAAGACAGTTTAAGGTCATGCCGGACCGTTGTAGGAGCTGGCCGGAACTAATGTCAGGATAATTTAAGGTCATGCTGGACCATTGTGGAAGCTAATCGGAATCAATATCGGGACAGTTTAAAGAGGTCATGTCGGACCGATGTAGGAGCTAACCAGAATCAATGTCGGGACAGTTTAAAGGGGTCATCCCGGACCGATGTAGAAGCTAACCGGAATGTTAAACCAACAAGCGTGGCACACACATAACTTATGATAGTCTTTGAAACGATGATGGCAATAACTAACTGAGTGCGCTAGGGGCGGCTTGAATTGTGTGCCAAAAGGGGCAGCTTGGATTATGCGCTAGAGGGTTCAGCTTGGATTGTGCGCCAGAGAGGGCGGCTTGGATGGTGCGCCAAAGCGGTGGCTTGGATTGTGCGCCAGAGGGGGCGGCTTGGATTGTGCATCAGAGAGGGTGGCTTGGATAGTGCGCCAAAGGGGCGGCTTGGGTGGTTCGCATGGTGTATAACCATACTCACCATAATATAGGTATAATACCCCCCTCAAACTCAAATAGGTTTGAAGATAGAAACCAATTTGAGGTTGAAGTAGAGGGAAAGATAGAATAAAAGAAAAAAAAATCGTGAGTAAAAATATATATATATATATATATATATATGATAGAGATATTTAGGTAAGGAATAAACAGACGGATAAAAGAAGAGATCACCACGAAGCGATATTGACAAGAAAATATGACAGCGGAATAGGTTGAGGTTCGACGGGAGGCCAAAGCAAGGCGGCAGCCCGTCGGTAAGGTGAAAAACACCAAGAGCTTAACCTATAGCTCTGATACCATGTTAGAATAGTAGAGAGAGAGAAAAAAATGCGAGTAAACCAACGGATGAAGGAAGAGTATCCTACTAGAAACCTAACTATGGCTATTCCTAAATATATCTAGGAAATCAATACCTAATATATTTAGGAATACCACATATACATTAACAATTTTAATAAAAAAATAAGTGTATAAAATTTGATTACAAAATTGGATATAACATCTCACATAAGGTGAGCTGTACCAAATATGTAAATCACACCGTATGAAAAGGAAAATACCTTGGACCCTAGTGGGGGTGACCCTCACCACCCTTACTGATTTTTGATTGGCTGAAAACTTTTTCTCTTTTTTTTGACCTTGCTCACACAGCCCCCATGTGGAGGTGGGGGTGCTGGGGGTCCCTAGCAATGCTCGTATGAAAAAAGGTTTTGTTTGATTTTGTAATTGGATTTGTTGTATATGTAGAATTACTAAATTCTTTGCAATCTATATCTATACTATATATTAAGCAAAAGGGTCTTTTAAACCCCAAGGCTTGTGGAAGCTCCAACATGCCAATTCTAATTTCCTAATTTTTTATTTTTTATTTTTTAAAAATTGACTTGGTGATTGGTTCAAAGATTATAATAATTATTCTATTGAATAACGCAATAAATGAAATCCTAATTTTCTTACTTTTTACATCCCAAAAGACCCATGTAATTATTGTGTAAATGGCTCTTAATTTTTTTCCCTCTTAATTTTTTTGTTTTGTTTTTTGAAAAAACAAATAAATAAACACTTATTAAATTCTTTCAAACTCTTCGGTCAAACCCCATGTATTTAATTTATATATTAAAAAAAATTAAAACAAATATAAATATCTATAATTATCCCGTGCATAGTACAGGTGATAGGCTAGTTAAAGAATAAATGCAATGGAGAAAATTATACACTTGAAAACTCACACAAAGACTGATTCAACACAGTACCAAGAATTAGAATAACGAGTCTACCATTATTTAATTTCTATGTAAAATTGTATATATACTTCCAAACTCACTTATCAAGAATTCATTTTCCTCACAACCAACCATTGCTATGGCTACTTCCAACTCATGGAATTCCCCCCTCCAATCACATATTTTTCTTTGTTATGTTTCCTTCTTCTATTTTGTAATTCCCCCCTCCAATCACATATTTTTCTTTGTTATGTTTCCTTCTTCTATTTTGTGATCACCCTTTACTATTGTATTTATTTCTATAGAAAATGTGATAAATTGTATTTATTTCTATAGAAAAATTTTAACTGTACAAAATTAGATACATCTCACGTGAGGTGAGCCGTACCAAATATGTGAATCACACCTTATGAAAAAAGGTTGTGTTTGATGGAAATTAAAAAATTCAGCTCCAATTGTTTCCTATCTCTACTGGCAGTGGGCTCGAATCCTTTCGTTTTCAATGGAGGAAACACCTCTTGTTGGATTGGTCAAGTCTACATTGGAAATTTTGATAACAAAGAGTTTTCCAAATAAATGTATTGCCCCACATCTTTTGGGTAACTGGTTATTGCTTATCTTGGGACCAAATTGGTTATTGCAATATTATTAGTGGCGATTCAAAAAATTTTGGAGGTCTTAGGATAAATATTAAATATGATAAAAAAAAAATATAGTTTTAGTTTTTAAAATATGTGTGTATTCATTGTCGTTTTAATCTCTTAAGTTTTAATTTTATCATTTTGGTCCTTAAAGTTGTTAACTTGAGTCAATTTGATCATATTTCTAACTTCAGTCTACATTGATAATGAGAAAAATATTTTATTATTCGATAAAAAATAATTTTGGTCTTTAAAATATGCATTCTTTATCATTTTAATTATTTAAATTTTAATTTTATCATTTTGATTCTCAAAGTTATCAATTTGAGCTAGGATCAAATTGACAACTTTGGGTTAAATTAACTAAAAAAAATAATTTATAATTTTCTTCACTAAAATAACATATTGAGTTGTTCTTCCCAATTGAAGGTATAATGATTGCCACATGTTTAATTTTTACTTGTCAATTTAAATTGGGCGTAACAATTGTGCCATTTTGTATTCGTCTTTGATTCATATCGTGTGAAGATATCATGTCAAAAGAAATTTGTTTGTTAGTTAAAAATATAGGTGTACTTATGAAATTATTCATAGAAACGTATTTATTAGTTTTAACTTTAATTTATTATTTCTGGCGTGTTCGATACGATACCTTTCGTTTTCAACGTGGAAGAAACGTCTTCTTGTATTTGTCAAGTCACTATTGGAAATTGGATCCACAAAAAAGAGATTGATTTTTAAAATAAATGAATGTTATAATTTCTAATAATATTCCTTCGAAAAGTATTCCTTAGTCCTTAGCTGCAATATTATTTTGACCAAAATTAGGAACTTTATAAATAAGTACAACCACGATACCATCTTATTTAGGTCTAGTTTGGCATACATTAAAAATATAAAATATTAAAAAGTTATTAAAAATAAAAATAAAAAAGTTATTACTATTCACAAAAAAAAAGAATATATAAAAAAATCCCTTTATATAGGCCAAATATAAGCCAATGTCGGTCAAAAAGTGATGGTAAGTGATGGTCACGTGGGTGCATAAAAAAATATACACAGGATGGTGTTGTTCGGTTTGTGGGGGCCTATCACGGGTCTCGTTTTGATAATCTGAACCGTTTAATGTATAGAAGTCGTCGAGTACTATATACTTATAAAAAATCACGTTGATTGGATATCGATAACTGTATGATCAAATTCGTTTTGTATAAAAACATGGACGGTGCACAAAGTAATGGTTGACAAAAACTAATCCGATCAAATAGCTATCGACATCCGATCAACGTGATTTGCTGCAAGTATATAATACTCGACGAGTTCTATACACTGAACGGTTCCGATTATCAAAACAGGACCCGTGGTGGACCCTCACAGGCCGAACAGCACCGTAGGCAATCTGATCCTAGCTTCCCACCATCTGCATGACGGTACCATTACTGTCAGTATGTACTTATATATGTAGGGATAATATAGTAATTTTGTTATTTTATATAATATTTTATTACACATTTTTTTCATAAAAATTCAAAAAGTTATCCCAAACAATCGTATTTTTTTCCTTTACTTTTTAGTTCAAAAAGTCAAAAAGTACACTTATTTAGAGTATTCTAAACAACCCCAGAATCACATAAAAAGAGTTTTTGATTTTTCAAATAAATGAATGTTCTATCAATCTAAAATTGTAAGAACCAAATTATTAAAAGAATAATATTTGGAAGTTCTAATTTTGAGAGCTCTAATGCAGCTCTAATGATGTGGATAATGCCCATGTAAAGAGAGATCACACACTCTTCTCTCCATCTCTCTACTCGCTCCATTTAGAGCTCTAGTATTAGAGTTATATATCATTACTGTTATTAAAATAAACTATAATATTTGAGTCAAATTACAAGAGTAAAAAGTATAATTAACCATTAAATTAAGTAAAAAAAAAAAAAAATCAATTTGTAACTTTTACCAAAAAAATCTCTCCCAAGTGTATGCTACTTACGAATAATGAAAATATTCTGGTCGTGGCTTGTTTATTTTTTACTTGTTGATTTAAATTAAGTGTTAACAATTATGTCATTTTGTGTTCGTGTTTTGTTCTTATCCACATATCATGTGAAAAAGAAATTTGTTAGTCCAAAAAAAAAAAAAAAAGGTATATTATATGAAATTATTTATAGAAGGCCTCGTTTGGGAACAGGCTAATTTAGTAACTTTTTGGCTAATTGGCTAAAAAGGTTAGTAAGAAAAACCTGTATGTTTGGGCCAACTTTTTGGCTAATTACGAAACGACGTGCAAAAAGTAGAGAGAAAAGGGAATCTTTGACTTTTTGGTATGGGTTGTTGGCTTTTTGGCTAAAAAGGTAACTTTTTAGCTAATTGGCTATTTTAGCCTCTTGCCAAACGAGGCCTGAATCCAATAGTCTAGCTCAAGTAGTCTCCACGCTCCATTGGCGTGTTCGATTCCTTTCGTTTTCAACATGGAAGAAACGTCTTGTTGAATTTGTCATAAAATTAAAAAAACAAATCTTAAAATATATGGGGAAATTACAGCCAAAAAAAAAACACTAAACAGCAGAGACACAAAGGTATGGTATGTTTGTTTTATCGGGAAGAAACGTCTTGTTGGAATGGTATGATATGTTTCATTAAAATAGATGGGAAAATTACAGCCAAAAAAAAAAAAAAATTATAATAAAATAAATCTTAAAATTTTAATTTTGTCAATTTAAATTCTAAACTTTTGATTTATTTCCAATCTAAATTATTTGCCTATTTTCATGAAGTAAAATCAATGAAAAATGAATATTTTACTCATTAAACTAAATGAACAATAATATTTTAGACATTTTATGTATATTTACATTGAGTTTAATAATTAAAATATTTTTTTAATGTTTTACTTAAAAAAAATAAACGAATGATTTAGATTGAAAATAAATAAATAAAAAATTGAGATTTAAATTGACAAAATTAAAAATTAAAAATTTATTTTGTTAAAAGGCTCAAACTTTAGAGGGTTTTTTTTTTTTTTTTTTTTTTTTGTAATTGTCCTTTAAAATATTTATTTTCATATTTAGTTGGACTAAAAAAAAATAACAAATATATTACAAATAAAATTATCTTTCATCATTTTAAAAAAATAATCATTTTATAAAAAATAAAAATTACCATTTCATTTTATTTCATTCCAACCCACCCAAATTAATCAAATAAAGCATAAGATTGCATTGAATCAATCTTGATCCAAAATTTTACCCGAACGTGTACAAACAGACTGCCACCAAACTTTACCCAATCAGAGGAGATTATTTCCAAATGTCCCATAAATCATCTTTCTTCATTTTAAAAAAATAATTATTTTATAAAAAAGTAAAAATTACCATATCATATCATTTCATTTCATCCCATTCAAATTTTTATCTAAAGAGTAATGTTAGAGACCTCAAAAATTTTATTAAAATTTTTATCAAATATTTCATATAGATGTGAAACCCACACTATGTGGCTCCAAGTGAATCTCATACCTATATAAAATTTTTAGTAAAATTTTTAAAATTTCTAACATTTTTGTTATCTAAAATTTTAAAAATGTTTAAGACTCCCTTTTTTTTTCCCACCTCCTTTGACACTCCCTCTCTCTCATTGATTAGATTTTTATTTTTTATTTTTTATTTCTCTTGTCTTTCAATCACTACCTACCACATGTGTGTAGGGCGGTGATCGGAGGGTTCCCTCACTCCTCCTAAAATTTTACCCAAACGTTTACACAGACTGCCACCAAACTTTACCCAATCAGAGGAGATTAAAGGGACCCACACATTTAAGTTGTATAGAAATTTTGAAATGAAAAGGTGATGAAAAAAATAATAATTTATGTTTCATTAATGTGATTATCATTTTATCTTATTTTCCTTTATTTCCAAATACAATCTTAAAAAATAAGTAAATTATAAATACATTTTATGAGATTTCGTTAAAATATAAATTACCTCATGTGAGTTGAAAAATTATAAATATCCTCTTGTTAAAAATTTTTATTTAACAAAATTAATTGAAAAAATAAGATTCTTAACTTCTCTATTATATAATAATAAAATTATTTAAATTATTAATTAAAATATATTTATGATATCATTCAAAATTATTAATTGATTTGATAATTTATTAATAAAATGATCCATTTATTATGAAATTAAAAATGTCAAAGATAAAATTTAATTTCTAAAATTACAAGAGACTATCCGTATTTTAAACAAATAATGCAATTTACTCTAAAAATAAAAAAATAAATACACAGACTTTTCAAAGACTTTGGAACAATGAATGTCCAATCCCCAACAAATACACAGACTTTTGAAAGACTTTGGAACAATGAATGTCCAATCTCCAACAAATACACGGACTTTTCAAAGACTTTTTATTTGGTAATTTATAGATCAAACTCATTCATCAAGAATTCATTTTCCTTACAACCAACCATTGATATGGCTATGGCTATGGTTGTCTGCAACTCTTGGCCTAGGAACCCCCACCGATCACCTATTCAGCTTTGTTCTCTCTTCTTCTTCTACTTTGTGATCACCCTTTACTACTTTCCTCTTCATTCAACTGAACTCAGCTTCAACTTCACCAATTTTAATGAAACAACAGTTCAAAATGGTGACATAATAGTAGAAGGAAAAGCTAGTTTTTTCAACCAAGCCATCCAAATCACCCCTACAAACCAAACGTGGATAGCTGGTCGAGCCTCGTATAAAGATCCTCTTAAACTTGGGGACATAGCTTCTGGAACACTGGTGGACTTCAACACCCATTTCTCATTTGTCATTGATTCACAAGGAAACTTGAATTTTGCAGATGGGCTTGCATTCTTCCTTCTTTCTCATAATTCCCCTTCCACATTCACACCAGGTTATGCCTTCGGTCTTCCAATCGTCCCCCCCAAACAGACTCCATGTGTTGCTGTAGAGTTTGATACCTTTGTAAATGCGGATGACCTTTTGAAAGATCCACTCAACGCAACTCATGTAGGTATTGATATCAACTCTAACGTATCTAATGTTACTGCAGTATGGTACAATAACATAACGTATGGGAAAGAGAATGAAGCTTGGATTAGTTATAATTCTAGTTCGAAAAATTTAAGTGTTGTTTTCACTGGATACAAAGATAATAACATAATCGAAACTAGTCTTAGTTTTTCGGTTGACTTGAGGGAGCACTTACCAGAATGGGTTACAATAGGTTTCTCAGCTGGAACATCAGATTTTTATGAGCAACATATTATTAAATCATGGTCGTTCAATTCGAGTTTGCAATTCAATGTAACAACTAGTCCAAGTCCCATGTCCAATCTCATTCCAAGCCCCAATGCTACCTCTAGCCCAAGAAAGAAGAGTGGAAACAACAAAAATGCTCTGGTTGTGGGGTTGATTGTTGGATTAGCTGCTTTGGCTGGTGGGTTGGCTTTGTTTGGCTTCATCAAGTGGAAGAAAAGTAAAGCACCAGAAGAGGATGGGAAGATTGGCCTTGATATGGCCATGGACAATGAATTCGGTTCAGGTATCAGACAAAAGAAGTTTTCATATGCTGAATTGCTTCGTGCAACGAATAACTTCGCAGACAAACAGAAGCTTGGAGAGGGAGGATTTGGTGGGGTTTATAAAGGTTTTTTAAGGGAATTGAATTCCTATGTTGCTGTGAAGAGGATATCAAAGAGATCAAAACAGGGAATAAAGGAGTATGCATCTGAAGTGAATATCATTAGTCGGTTGAGGCATAGAAATTTGGTGCAACTACTTGGTTGGTGTCATGACAAAAATGAACTCCTGCTTGTTTATGAGTTTATGGAAAATGGAAGCTTAGATAACCATCTCTTTAAAGAAAATAGCGTGTTGACATGGGCAATAAGGTACAAAATTGCACAAGGCTTGGCCTCGGCATTGCTCTACCTGCACGAAGGATGGGAGCAATGTGTAGTACACAGAGATGTAAAATCAAGCAATATGATGTTGGATTCAAATTTCAATGTTAAACTTGGAGATTTTGGATTAGCTAGGTTTGTCGACCATGGAAAAGATGTGCAAACAACTAATATGGCAGGGACCAGGGGATACATGGCACCTGAATACCTATTTACAGGTAAAGCTAGTAAGGAATCAGATGTCTACAGTTTTGGAATTGTGGCATTGGAGATAGCGTGTGGAAGAAAATCCTTTGACTGGAAGGTCCCAGAAAGTCAAACGATATTGGTGGAGTGGGTTTGGGATCTCTATGCTACCCAGAGGCTTCTGGAAGCAGTAGATCTGAAGATATATACAGATTTTGTTCGAGAAGAAATGGAATGTTTGATGATTGTTGGGCTCTGGTGTGCTCACCCCGATTACAATCTCCGGCCTTCCATTAGGCAAGCAATTCATGTGCTTAATTTTGAAGCTCGATTGCCCATTCTCCCTACCAAAATGCCTGTGCCAACATACGTTACGCCTCTAGTGAGTACTACTTCATCTTCGGTTTCTAGAAACTCTATTACTTTTTCTAATACTGGTCGATTTTAGTCTTCCAGCTAATACTATAGTTACCACACAGATTTCTCTAAATTCAACCCATTCTCTATAGTTGCATCAGTTTTTTTCTTCAAGATAATTTCATTTTTACCTCTATACTTTGTCATGATTTTCAATGACCCCTAGACTACGCTTATTTTCATGCGTACCCCCGTACTATGTAAATTACTATCAATTTCACCCCTGTCGTCACATTTGAAACGGAAAAAGTTAAAAAAAATTACATTTTGGCCCCAAATTTCAAAAGAAAGACACAAATACACCCTCTCCTACCTAAACTCACCCTCTCTCCTCTTCCTTTAATTCTTTCCTCTCTCCTTGGCCCTATAAGCGCTGCCTCAGACTCTCTCTCTGTGTACAAAGTTTCACAAAATGGTGACAATGGAGGCAATCTCAGTAGCTCTAAGTCTCGTCGATTCGAAGAAAAAGAGTCTCCAAAAAGCCTTCGAAGATCTTCAACCCTACTTATCTGTTCTCTCCTCATACATCCTTTCATGGTCTGACCTCAATTCTCACTTCTTTTCCCTCAAATTCTTTCTCCAAACCCAGTTCACTATTCTTCAATCCCAATAAAACCCTCAATCTCAACCATCCAAAGAACCCCTAAATCAAACCCAGCAATTGGATTCACTCATCTCGGTTTGGCCAAAGCTGAAAGCCTTCTGCGAGAATATGGATGGGTTAGGCTTAAGGAACTACATAGTCGAATGAGTGAGCCATGATCAGAATTGAGCTTCCTGATGCACTTCAGCTCACTCTGGATTTGGCTGGGATGGTTTTAGATGAGATGGAATGTTTCTATGTGAAGAAATCAGAGCTGTATGATTCAAGGCAGAGATATGGGGTTTGAATTGGATATATAGAAGAGAGAATCTCTCTCTCTCTCTCTATATATATATATTATGTATGTATGTGTGTGTATACCAGAGGTATGATCAAAGGTTAGAGAGAGAAAGAGAGAGAGTTTAGCTGTGTGTGAGCTGGTTTTTTAGTAAGAGAGAGTCCCAGTCCTGACAGTTTCTGTATGTGGGGGATTGTCCTTCACCGCCATCGCCGAACTCCATTACTGGCGAAAGAATGACGAAAGAATGAAGTAGGAAGTGAGGTGAAGAGAATGGCTCGAAGAAAAATCAAAATTGAGAAGAAAAGTCTTATTTTTTTATCAACTTTCGAAGCTCCGATAGCATACAAAAAGAGGAAGAACGAGATGTGTGAGATGTGATACGAAAACTAGATCGTGAGTTGAATCCGATGACGTAAAAATGAGGCGAAACGGAGTAATGACGAAGGAGATAGAAGGACTTGAAGTGGTGGTTGGTGATGGTGGTGGTTTGCTAGTAAAGGGATGGGTCTACATCTTTTTTTTTTGAAATTTGGGGTTAAAATGTAATTTTTTAAAACTTTTTCCATTTCAAATGTAATGACAGGGACAAAATTGATAGTAATTTAAATAGTATGGGGGTACGCGTGAAAATAAGAGTAGTCTGGGCGGTCATTGAAAATAGTGACAAAGTATAGGGGTAAAAATGAAATAATCTCTTTTTCTTCTTGTAATGATTTGTGTTTCGCAAGGCTGTAGATAATCATCAATTAATGAGAGTTCAAATTTCATATGGTAGTAATTAGACTACAAAATTACATAAATGAGTTGTTCACTTATTTCATTTACATTACCGTTGCGATTACCATTTGCTAAGCTTCTAATTTTGATCAAAACAATAATGTGGCCTACTGTTTTGATAACATTTTAACGGTTGAGAGTTTTAATTAAAAATATATGATTTAATTTGTTAAAAAAATTTGTATTTTTTAATTACATTGAATGAAGTTACGTAATAAATTTAAAAATTCTGCTTTAGTTGTTACCTATCGCCACTAGCAGATGGCTTGGTCAAGTCTACAATGGAAATTTGGTCACATTCCAAATAAATGTATGACCGCATCTTTCCTCGTAACTGGTTATTCCTTATCTTGGGATCAAGTCTCTCACGTCTCTTTATTGTTTACCCATCTTCTAACATAAAATCATACGTTTTATCTCTTTCATCAATCACAACACTTCTCAAACACAACCATATCCGAATAGTAGTGAATCTCATATCACAAAACACAATGTGAGTTATAATAGGAGTTAGGCCTACCTTAGTGGTAGAAAATGTCATTTAAGGATACTTAATCATTTTTTATATGAAATATGTATTATAAAATGTCTGAATTTTATCCAATAAAAAATTGTATTTAATTTTGTAATCAAATTCTTTATATAGAGTATAATGATAACAAAGTCCCAAGATATACTCTTCACCTTCCAAAATGTTTGTAAACAAAACACATTCTCATTGGTCCAAAGTAGAAGGGCTTATAATTTTAAATGGGGACAATACACTTTTTCAAATATGGAGTCCACTATTTTGAATAATTCTATTAATTCAACAAAAATCTATATGGCCAAGATTATAATATAGAATCTTGTATGAAATAAATTTGAACGATAAACGTTTTTAAATAAAAATCTAAGTAAAATTTTTGGATATATTATCCCTCTGCATTATTTTAGGGAATGGGAACGTTGCCGTGCGTAGAGCACTACAACTACTGTTTGCGCATAGATATGGTGCCGTTTTGAGCTTTTGGTTAATTTTTTTTACTTGTTTTTTCTGTGTAGAAATGATATTGGACCTTTTAAAAATAGAGAGAATTACATGATAGTGGGACAAAAAAATTTACACAAGTATGATGGGTGCAAATCCTCTTGTGATGGGGGTGCAACTTAAGTTCCTCAAAAGTATCTCCTGGGCAAAATTTGGCGACAGTTAACAAAAAAACTTGGAGAAATCACCACACAAAAAAAAAAAAAAAAAAAAAAAAAAAAAAAAAAAAAAAATCCTAAGAAGTTGATTATGATGATAAAAAAAGGGTAAATTACACTCACCTCCCCTGAAGTTTCTAACAAATACAGAGACCTCCTCTGTGGTTTCAATAATTATAGTAACTCTCCTATTTTACCTTACATTCTCCAGATTCCCCCTCTGTTGACTTCCGTTTATTTTTCTCACAGAAAAAGCTGATGTCATCAAAGCTAAAAACTAAAATTACCTAATGCCCTCAAATGTCCTCAACCCACCTATATATACCAATACCAAATGTTGGCCGGTCGTTCGGAACATTTTTTTTTTTACAATTGTAACCTTTTATTTAAAAACACAACGATAGGTAAGTTATCCACAACTATTAAAATTTGTCTTAAAATTTATTCTTATTTATTTATTTTATAATATTACTCCAATCAAAATTTCAATTTACGGTGAAGTGGCCACCTCAACCTGAAAACAACTTGAACTCACAATTTCAAAAACTACAACTGCAGTTTGTCAAATAATTTCAGAACTGCAGAATTTTTCTATATTGTTTTCAGAAAATAATATTCCGCCAAATCACTCAATGGAAAATACATGCCTGGACTTTCTTGAAACTATTTACACACAAGCATTGTCTTCCTGACCAAGTTAAATAGTGTAAAATCCTGCCAAACTATAATCTTGTGTGTATATGTATATACATATAAACAAGATAAAAAAAAAAATCCCTATCGAACACACGGAAAAAAAAAATACACACCAGCGTCACCTTAAATTTTGAATGGTGCTGCAAATTTTTTCATTAAAAAGTGCTAGGAATCTTAAAAGTTTCCTACCGCGTAATACAAGCACTTGTATAAATCTAACGTAAACACGCAAATAAATCCAACACACACACAACAGGGTCTTGCAACACAGATTGCAGAATGTCCTAATTTAGCCTAGCATCTTCCGCATTTAGCAAGATGGTATTGTAGAAATTGTGGAAATCTAAAACAGATATGTTGCTTGTTTGTATAATGCTGAGTAACAGATATTTTATTTTATTTTATAAATCTATTTTCAAATATTTTAATTTTTTTGTTATGTGTTTGGTTACGATTTAAGTGTAGAGTTTTGAAAGTATTGTGGAGTTTCGAGTTATGTGTTTAGTTATGAGGTTTGAAAATAATTTTTGAATTGAGTTTTGAGTTATGTGTTTGGTTACGATTTAAGTGTGGAGCTGTGTTTTGAGTTTAAAATATTAAAATTAATAAAATAAAAGTATTTACAAAATAAAATAAAATATTTAAAATAAAAAATTTTTAAAAATTAAATAAATATTATATATTTAAAATAAAAAAATAAAATTTTCTTAAACATTTTTTAATATTTTAAAAAAATAAATCCAAAAACATTGTTTGTTCTAACTATTCCAAACCCATCCTCCAATCCAAAAATATTTTTTAATATTTTAAAACGAAGGGCAAAGAGGTCATTTACTATAAAAAAAACTAACACCATTTTTTCTAATTTGACAGGAGAGGAGAATCTGGAGAATGTTAGCTAAAGTAGGGGAAATTATTGTAATTATTAAAATCACAGGGGAGGTCCCTGTATTTGTCAGAAACCTCAGAGAATGTGAGTGTAATTTATCCTAAAATAAATCTTGATGTTTTAATTTTTTTTAAGTTAAACCTTTATCTTTTGATTCAATTTAAATCATTTGTCTATTTTTATTAAATAAAACAGACATAAAAAAGTATTCGGTTAATTACAAAAAAAAAAAAAAATCCAAGATTTTGCGCATTTTTCACTTTAAACCTCAACGGTTCAATTTCGCCAAATTAAACCTTAAAGCTCTATCTGTATTTCAATTTGCTTCCTTCATCCATCTCCGTCTATGTATGATAACATAGTGGGTTTAAAGTGAAAAATACTGGAGTTTAAAGTGAAAAATATATGAAACCTTATGATTTTTTTGTGTAATTAATCATTTTTTAAAAATTAAAATCACTAAAAATAAAAAAGGGTTAATTACAAAATAAATCCCAAAGTTTCACGTGTTTTTCGTTTTAAACCCCCTCTATTACCTTACACAGACTGAGATAGACGGAAGGGGCAAATTGAAACACCAATGAAATTTCAGGGTTTAATTTGTCGAAATTGAAACACTAGGTTTTAAAGTTAATGTAAGTATACATAAAATGTCTAAAATACTATTTTTTATTAAGTTTATTGATCAAAATACCATTTTCTCATTGGTTTTACGTAAAAAATTAAGATTTAAATTGACAAATTAAAATCTCAGAATTTATTTCGTTATAAGGGTCAAACTCTAGGTTTTTTTTTTTATTTTTTTTATTTTTAATAATAATTTTCCCAAAAAACTTTAATCAAATTATTATTGGTCTTTTTATTGGTTGTATTTTAAAAAAAAAAGGCTACGAGTCACTGTCGTTAAAAATTCAATAATGTTAAAAAAATGAGAAAATTATTGATAAATCCCATTTAGAAGTGTTTTAACTCAAGAAGTCCATGAAAGAATTTTTTAACCCATTTAGTCCCATGTATGTATAGTTTTATTCCATGAAGTCCTTTTTTTTTTTTTTTTATTTACACTATTTTCTTGGACACGTATACCCTTATATTTAATTTTGATACCATTATAAATATTTTTTGAACGGTTAGCAATTTTATGATGTGAACATTCATATTTTAAAATTCACATTGGTAGGAATGTAAAATTGGCCCGTGGGCGGCCCGAAACCCGCTCGCGAGCCGGGGCGGGCCCGGCCCGTTGACAATGTGAATATTCACATTGACATGTTAACATTCACATTAATAGGAGTGTAAAATTGGCCCGCGTCCCGTGGCGGCGCGAAACCCGCCAGGCCCATATAGGCGTGGCTCGGTCCCATTATTGTGATGTGAATATTCACATTGATATGTTAACATTCACATTGATAAGAGTATAAAATTGGCCCATGGGCCATGGCCAAAAGCACATGTCGGCAGGCAGTTCGCCCGTTGACAATGTGAATATTTACATTGACATGTTAACATTCACATTGATAGGAGTGTAAAATTAGCCCGCGCCTCGTGGCTGCCCGAAACCCGCCCATGGCCTGTGGGCGACCCGGGGCAGGTCCGGCCCGGCCTGTTAACAATGTGAATATTCACATTGACATGTTAACATTCACATTGATAGGAGTGTAAAATTAAGCCGCGCCTCATCGCTGCTCAAAACCCGCCCATGGCTCGTGGGCGGCTCGGGGCAGGCCCGGCCCGGCCTGTTGACAATGTGAATATTCACATTGACATGTTAAAATTCACATTGATAAGAGTATAAAATTGGCCAGCGGCCCAGGGCGGGCTCGACCCGGCCCGTTGATAATGTGAATATTCACATTGACATGTGTAACATTCACATTGATAAGAGTGTAAAATTGGCCCGCAACCCGTGGGCGGTCCGAAGCCAGACTGCAGCCCGAGGTAGGCTTGGCTCGACCCGTGACAATGTGAATATTCATATTGACATGTTAACATTAATATTGACAGGAGTATAAAATTTGTCCGCTGCTCGAAGCTTGCTTGCGGCCCGGGGTAGGCCCGGCCCGGCCCGTTGACAATGTGAATATTCACATTGACATGTTAAAATGCACATTGATAGGAATGTAGAATTAGCCCGTGTAGACGCGCCCCGCGTGAGGGCCTCCGTGCTACAGTTCGGACTCAGATTGTCACGGTTCTTAATCTGAACCAAAGAGTCCAAATCTGGCAAATCGTTTTGAGAAAACAGATTTTAGAAAAGAAGTGTCAAACATGGACTGCTTTGCCAGATACAGAGTCGCCACCTAAATATTTTGTAATGGGGGAATTTAGGAAACCCTGACTCGTTTGCCTAAGGCCACGTGTCTGTCATCACCAAAGTTGCCTCGGCTCAGGAACTTGGGTATGATTGGGGAAGGTCAGCTATGAGCACCCCCTCTCGCCCGATCTGAAGATCGGCCTCTACTAACCATGATATCCAATTTTGAAAACGTTATGTGTTCTTATTCCGATTCATTAGCTAATCTTACTATGTGATGCGCACAACACAAAAGTATAGACTAGATTGCCTAATTTGGAACAAAGCATTGAATATCCGTTTGTAAAAATAATGATTTGAAATTTGCTACTCGCAAGTAGGCTAAAACACAGATTTCAACGAGTCGTTCCAACTTAAACAATCCAACCTTCACCCACAGGCATTCAAGCAGTTATATCATTTAAGCACATAGCCTTATGGTAAAGCATACTGACATGGCAACACTCACATGCGTGCAATGATGCTAAAACATAAATGCTTACCGAGTACTCCAAGCCAAAACAGAAACTAGTTAGTAATCATATGCATGATCCTAGTTCATGTTAAGATGACTAATGCAACACATACAAAATGTCACTAGAATAGGCTCAGCTAATCCTAGGATGGCATGTGGGATGCAACAAGTAGCACGTATTCAAGTTAGATTTGGAATACTATGCTGTTAGCATGATGCGCCGAGCCCGGTGCATGCAATACTGATGAATGATGCACGCATGCATAGCATAAGGATGCTAAATTAAACATGTCATAATACTAACCATCAAAAGCAGGTAAGTAAAAGGGAGAAAGAAGTGGGGGTTGGGAGACATGCACACACACATCCATACTTATTACAAATTTGCCCTCGCTCGGAGTGACTAAAAGAATAATACAGATTTAACTAACCTACAAGCTAATTAAATATTACAAACCAATTAAACTAGTTAAGAAAATTAACTAATCTAATAAAAGCGAACTTGACCTGGAAGAGGGCCCAATGCAATGCGTGCTCGGCTCCGCTCGGAAGTCCACTGCCATGCACAAGTTGCCTCTGTCCACACTATTTTCATTCTCTGATCATTGCAAAATTCCCAAGGTGCACTCTATGAACCCTGTGGGATACCATCGGCCAAGGGAAATGGTCATCGGCCAAAGGAAATGATCACCAGCAACTGGTTAATCTATCGGCCACCAATTGTTGGTCGGTCAGCACTAAAGATGGCTGGCCGACCAAACCTTCCTGCAGAATCCTGTTTTGACAGCAGCAAAGGGCAAAACAAGGCATAGCAATGCATTCCAAGCAAATGTGTGCACCAACACATCCCTTATCATGTTTATGACTCAAAGGGGGTATGGTCCTTGACTCTCGGACCACCAATCGCGCATTTCCATGCGTGATGGCCCAAGAAACCAAGTTATGCACTTTGATTTCAAATGAAATACACATGAACAAAGAAGGAGCTCAACCTCTATCATACTCAATTCAAGAGGCTAAGCATGCATGCCAATGCGATGCAAGCTAGACATATGAGCTTAGTATGCAACATGAACAATGCAAACAAGCATACAAGGCATGTGACAATCATGCTAACCAATAAGTATGCCAAATACAATGGGGATGTTCAAGCATGCAAGCAAGCATGCGACTTCATTCAATCATGCCACAACACATGGAGCAAACATGTTAAACAACCTAAACATGTGACAAACACACAAGTATGCAACAACACACAAGGTGAGCATGCAACAACATGCGAACTATGGATTTAAACTAATTTGGGCAGCTCTAGACTAAGTCCAAAACAGTCGCCAACATGCTCAAGAATGAAGGCAAAATGACATGCAAACATGCATGCACACAAGGACCAACACTTAGGCATATAGAAACAACTCTCAAGCACACTTAAGAGGATGCAAACATGGAGAAATGGAATGCATTATAAGCTCTGAAAATCATGTTAGAGAAGGTGCCAAACCAATCTACAATGCAAGCTAAGTATGCCACCAAGCCCAAGGACTTAAACCATGGCCATGTGACATATGAAGCAAATGACCAAAATGAACTAAAACAGTCTTAAGTCATGCAACAGTAAGCCCCAAAAAACCACTTAGATGGCATCTAAATGATCTAATCCTAGAGGCGGTACAAACATGGAGCAAGAAACACCAACCTTTTAAAGCATGAAAGGGGCATCAAATGCAAGCATACGAGCATATCATGAGGACTGAAATGACATGACAAGTGGTTCTAAACCACTGAAATGATGCAAGAATAGCATGCTAGAGGGTCCGATACTTAAGGCCTACAAGGGGGATTACATGGTAGCTATACAAAGCAAAGCATGGACAACCCAAATGACCAAAAACAGACCTTTAGCATACTAAAACAAGCATAAAAGCTTCACGAAGCTAGGCCGAAATCATGCTAGCACAAGGGTTAAAGCCTAAAGCATGTTAAGGCGAAAAGATGGCATTACAAGACATGTATGCAAGGCAAGCATGGTGTGTCTAAACCAAGCAAAAACAGAGGTAATACATGGCAATATAAGCACAAAAAAATAGCTAAGGCATGGCCATCATACACTTAAACAAGATGCTGACACATGAGGCAAAAATGGCCCTTTTCAAGGACAACAAGGGAAGGGGGTGGCCCACTCCTTCTTAGGACCTTGAGGTACTATCCTCACCACTGAAATCCCTTAAGATTTCAGTGGTGAGGAGGCCCAAATAAAGTGGTCCCGGAGCTCACCAAAATAGCACAAAAATAGGGCCAAACAAGGCCTAAGAGGGGTCAAACACCCCCAAACGACAAAGCAACCTTAAACAACTATGTTAAGCACTCAAAATCAAGACTTTTATTAGTTACATTTAAAGTCTAAAAATAGTTGCAAGATTGGTTAAAAAGCTATGCAAAAATGGGGAATAAAGGGTGAAGTTCTTACCCTTGATAACCCTCTTCAAGAATAGCACTCTAGCTGCTTCCTTAGCTCCAAACCAAGCCAAGAACTCCAAGAACAGCTCCCCAGCACCTCAGTAACCAAGGTAAGGTGTAATGGTAGGTGTTTGTGCACAAAACTAAGACTAAACACACACAAGGCAAAACAAAGAGGGAGATATAGATATGGAATAGATACAAACTCCAACCCTAATATCAGAGTTCCTCTAAAATTTTTGTGTAACCCTAATGGAAGGAGAAGAGGCCCCCTCTTATAGACAATCCCTCTTGCAAAGCTTTTCAAGTAAGCTAGTCAAGAAGGAAATCCCTCCATACACGTGTATGGAGGGGAGCAAAGGTGTATGCCAGCTAGCACAGCTGGTATAAAAATATCTGCAAAAGCAGATGCACAGTGGTCGGCCGGCCAAAAATGCAATTTGACAAAAATATATGGCCGGTCAACTACAAAGAGTGCCAGTCGGCCAAACATTTGGCCGGTGGCAACAAACTAGTGGCCAGTGGCCTCAAGCCAGGGCCGGTGATGTGTGGGGATGGTCAACAAGCCATTCCCTGCCCTTCAAAGGCAAAACACAAGTGTTTGGTGCAAAACCAGACACAAAACAGTCGAGTTGAGAGATCTTGAGGCAAGGCGCGTAGCCGAGACCTCCGGGAACTCAGGACGAACACAAACATGGATGATCACCGAGTGTTCATGCGGTGACGTCCAAGTCTTGAGGACGGTTGTAACAACGCCCGCGGGGGACCTCGCTACAGCTCGGACTCGATTTTGTTGCGGTTCTAAATCTTGAACCAAAGAGTCCAAATCCGGCAAATCGTTTTGAAGGAAAACAGATTTTTTGAAAAGAAGTGCCAAACATGGACTGCTTTGCGGATAATGAGTCGCCACCTAAATATTTTAAAATGGGAAATTTAGGAAACCACGACTCGGTCGAAGGCCACGTGTCCGTCATCACCAAAGTTGGCTCGGGAACTCTGGTACGATTAGGGAAGGTCACATCGTGAGCACCCCCTCTCGCCCGGTCAAAGACCGGCCTCTACTAACCATGATATCTGTTTTTGAAAACTTTGTATGCTCTTATTCTGGTTATTAGCCTAGATTACTATGTGATGCTCGCAGCAAACAAGTATAGACTGGGCCGTCTGAATTGGAACAAAACATTTCATGTTTGTTTGAAAATGGTGTGATGGTGCTACCCGCAAGTAGGCTAAAATGCGGATTTGCCACAATCTAGTGGGCTTAACAAACAATTGATGAATTGCTCCAATTCAGATAACTCAACCTCCACCCACAGGCATTCAAGGCAGTTATATCACATAAGCACATAGCCTCATGGTAAGCATGCTATTCATGGCAACACTCACACGCATGCAAGAATGCTAAAGCATAAAACTTACCGAGTACTCCCAGCCAAAACAAAAGCTGATTAGAAATCATGCATGATCCTAAATATGCTGAAATGCCTAATGCAACACATGCAAAAATGCAACTATGGCAGGCTCGGCTATTCTAAACATGGTATATGAGATGCAACAGCTAACATGTATTCAACTTTAGAATTGAAATACAATGCAGTTTGTATGATGCGCCGAGCCCGGTGCGTGCAAAACAGATGAATGATGCAAACATACTGTCATGCTGTATGCTAATTGAAATATGCCCTATATCTAACCATCCAAAGCGGGTAAATAAAAGGGAGAAAGAAATGGGGGTTGGAAGACATACATCACACTCACACACCCTTATTACAACATTGCCCTCGCGCAGAGGGTCCGAATAAATATACAGTCCGAATAAAAGAATATACAGTCCGGAAATAAATATACAAATTTCTAATTAATTGACAAATTAAACTAAGAAAGCAATAAAACTGGCATGCAAGCCAGGGACTGCCTTGCTTCTGATAGATGTCATTGTCTGCTGAAATCCACCGGATGCCCGATTAGCCTCTGCTGGCAATATTTCTTGAAATGCGGCGTCCGACTCAAAGTTGCTAAACTCAATTTTGCCGCAACAGAGAGCAGGAAAAGGGCACGGCAATGTATTTCACAAATATATGCATGCCTCGATCCTCGTGCCACCAATCACGCATACCGATGCATGATGGCCGAGGAGCCGGATTGCACAACTCAATATAGGGATGAATGTCGATGAATGCTACAACAAAAAACTAACTCCATCATGGGTAATCCGGAGTGTCGGTAACTGGGGAATTGTGACACACTCCGTCACCGAGTCTGGAATGTACCTCGTATCCCGTGCGATATGCATGATATGCAATGAAATGCAACTACTATACAATCTAGCATGCTCAATGCTATGACAATGAGATGTCTCGAAATGCGTGTCCATAGACACGCAAACCGAGAAATGCGGAATGACATGCGAAATGCAATGATGGGCTTATACCAACATGAGGGAGCCTCACCACTTACATAGGAGGCGGAATGATGAAAGGAGGTGCCTCGAAATGCGCGTGTCCACTTGACACGCAAACCGAGGCAATGATGTAAAATGCAAAAGCGGAAGAAATGGAAGGTGCCTCGAAGTGCGTGCCTGGTAGCATAACCGAAAGCGATGATGAAAGATGAAAATCGGATAAAACCGAAGTGCTTGAATCGCGTGCCTACGTGCACGCAAAACCGAGGCGATGATGAAAGATGAAAATCGGATAAGCGAAGTGCCTCAAACGCGTGCCTACAGCGCCGCAAAACCGAGGCGATGATGAAAGATGAAAATCGGATAAAACGAAGCCTCGAAGCGCGCACAAAGCGCAGCAAACCGAGGCGATGATGAAAGATGAAAATCGGATAAACCGAAGTGCCTCGGCGCGTGCCTGCGCCGCAAAACCGAGGCGATGATGAAAGATGAAAATCGGATAAAACCGAAGTGCCTCGAAGTGCCTCGAAGTGCGTGCCCACAGGCGCGCGAACCGAGGCGACGATGAAATGGGATGAAATGGCATACGGAATGCAACGATGGACTTACACCAACATGGGAGAGCCTCAGCTCACTCACATAGGAGGCCGGCGGGTAAATAAAGTCGTTAAACGCAGCGTGCTCGCGGACACGCAAATCGAGGCAATGATGTAAAGCATGAAAATGCAAATTGGGCTTACGCCGACATGAGAGGGCCTCAATCACACTCACATAGGTGCCGTCGATAACAGCAGGCGCCTCGAAGGCGTACACCGGCACGCAAAACCGAGGCAATGCAAAAATGATGCAAATGGCATAGGGAATGATATGTAAGCATGGAAATGGAATTTCAGCACCTAAATAAAGGGGAAAACAGCCCCGAAACAATTCGAAATAACACTCGAAGCATGCATTCATCCCGAAAATGTGAAATTAAGCCCTGAAATGGCCTATAGCCATGTTATACATGCAAAATATGATCATGGCAGCAAGAACAGTAGCAAGGCAGTCCCAAATATGGCATTTTTTCAGTAACAAACTTGGCCAAAATGCAAGTAGAGATAGATCAATAATAGCATGCAAAATTAGTGGCCAAAAGAGGGGTATTGAGACAAGTGATATATGCAAACCCCAAATGGACAAACTTTCTTCTACAACATTTAAGATGAGATAAAAATAAGCACAATTGCAGAAGATGACATCCTCAAAATCAGAATACAAACATGCTATAAAATCCATGCAAAGTAGGCTTCCAAATAGGCTATATCATGAGACATGCAATGCACACACCAAATGACAAAACTTTCTTCACGAAATATGTAAAGGGGGTCAAAATAAGACCAAAACCAGTAGGGGTCGAAGTCCCAAAAACAGACACAAATAGGTCAAAAATTGCATGCAAAAATGGCACACTTGATGAAATTTGAAGGAGGTGGTATATACAATGACCAAATGAGGTTGAGCCCTTCTACAATGTTGTAGAGGGGCTCGAAATGAGCACAAAACCAGTAGGGGTCGGACCCCTGAAAACAAAAGGAAGTAGGCCTAAACTAGCATGCAAGATAATGGCATAAAAGCTAGGTATTGAAACAAGTATATCATAGGAGCATCAAATGAAGTTGAGCCCTTCTACAAAGTTGTAGAGGGGTTCAAAACAAGCACAAAAGAAGTAGGGGTCGGAGCCCCAACTCTCAACCAATTGGAGTATAAAAATGAATCAAGAAAAAGCCCTAAAAGTTGGTTTTGAAGACTTACCCTTGAAGACTTGTCTTTCTTTGATTCTTGGCTTTGATTTGTAGCTTCTCAACCTCTGAAATTCACTTCCTAGCTGCTGGAATGGTGGTATGGATGGTGAGGCTAGGTGTTGATGAAGAGAAGACCTAGGGACTTAGAAGCTTTTTGAAGTTTTGAGCTATGAAAATGGAGGAATTTGAAGATGATCTCTTGAGGCAATTTTTTCCAACCTTGAAGAAGGAGAGGGAGGGCCCTTCAAATAGGCAAGAAATGGGGTGTAAAAGGGGAGGGAAAGCACCCAATCTTTCCCTCTCGAAATATCCCCCGGATGCCCCGAGATATGTTGGAAGATATCCGGACAATTTGGAAAGCAAGAAGTGGCCGGCCAGTAAATTCAGGAGGTGGCCGGCCACCCCACCTGGTCGGCCAGCTACCCCTCCTGGCCGGCCGGCCATGGCACAAAATTGAAGTGAAGATTTTCTGGCCGACCACCATACAGAAGTGTCCTCCCAAGTGTGTAGAATAAGGTCCTAGGGTCGGAATCTGGCAACGCTGAGGCAGAAGTCACAACATAGAGCTTGAAGAAGAGGCTCAAAAATGAACTCAACAATTTCTGGCCGACCATATACTTTTTGTGTCCTCTAAGATGTGTAGAACAAGGTTCCAAGGTCGGAAATTGGCAACACTGAAGCAGGAGCCACAACATAGAGCTTGAAGGAGAGGCCCAAAAATGAAACCACAATTCGGCCGACCACCAACCCTTAGGGTCCTCCTAGATGCCCTCATCACAGATATGTAGCTTTGGTTGGAAGAAAATACCCCTAGGGTGTTCAACATTGGCCCTAAGTGAGAAAACGGGCTCCGGAGGAGCTGGCCCGGTTATCTCGGGATAATTGCTAGCTTCTCCTCCCGGTGATCTTCCTGATGTTGAAACAGAGGTACCTGCCAAGTTTGAACAAAAACTAATGAGAAATGAACGCTCGGAGCCAAAACCGAGCAATTCGGGATCCCGAAAATGAGCTGCGGGTGCCGAAAGTGGTGTTCAGCAGCGAAGTGGGTATCTGCGACCCCAGTGTCCCTCGGAATGACAAAACAGAGGTCCCTGCCAAAAATCAGAGAAAACCGATGCAAAATGAATGCTCGGGACCAAAACCGGGCAGTTTGGGGTCCCGAAAACCGGCTATGAGCACCGAAAGTGGCATACGGCCACGAAGTGGGTTTCTGAGAACCCAGTGTTCCTCGGAATGTTAAAACAGAGGTCTCCGCCAAAAACCGGAGAAAGCGGATGCGAAATGAATGCTCGGGGCCCAAATCACGCAGTTCGGGGTTCCGAAAATGGGTCGCCGGGCACCGGAAGTGGTGTTCGGCTGCGAAGTGGGCATCAGGGGCCCCAGTGTTCCTCGGAACATTAAAACAGAGGTCTCCACCAAAAACCGGAGAAATCGGAGATGGTTGGGCGGTCCCGAACCGAGGCACACGGCCTGACGATCCCGAAAACCGGGAACCGGGCTCCGAAATGGGCAAAATGGCCTACGGCCACGAAATGTAGCGCACGGCCACCGAGAGATAGTCTACGGGACCACTCCCTCCCCTCAGGAAAGAAAACAGAGAAAACCGAGTCTGGTTCGCAAACCGAAACAAGGCACAGAAGAGAGTTCGGAAGTCCGGAGGCGGCGACGCGACTCTGAGACTTCTGAACGAGCACAGTATGCAACATCACCGAGCGCTCAATCGGTGACGTCTGAGTCTTAAGGTCGGTCAAAAATGGGGTGTCTACAGTTGCCCCTCTTTGACAGAACTCGGAAGTCAAGAAGTGACGGGAGTGAATGTCAAAGCCCAGAGACGACCCATTTTTGACAAGGCCGAAGACTTAGACAAACATACGAGATAAACAGAGACATGTGCCCGCAGGCAAAATGGGGCAAAATGCAAATGATAGGCACGGAGCTAGGTGATCATGCAAATGCAGCAAGTTGTAATGAAGCAAGTATTGACAAATAGGTGCAACAGTTATAAGCAAGAATGCAAAGCAGCAACTACATTTCATGCAGTTAGGAATTCGGAGAATCATTCAATTCTCATCGCGTCTCACACGGAGAAGTTCACGATACTGCGATTAGTCGCACGACCTTTCAAATGAACCGTACATACAATATCGTGCCTGCAAAATAGAGAAATTCAACAGGAACAATATGCCAACAACATATATTCAATGTAATTCCTATGATTCCAAAGGTTCGACACACACAGTGTCAGTGAACGAATGCAACACAACGCGAGAAGAGATAATGCGCGACAACACATGTTTAAGCATAGAAGTATGGCACACCGAGAAATCATGCATGACAATGCAAAACATTCATGAGAATGCAAATTATGAGCCAAATAATGCAAAGCGAGTACAAATCAGGATGCCCGGTTGTTGCACAATAACGAGCTGGAAAACGCGCATTCCGGCGATGGCAACTCGATCGCGGCCTCTGATTCATCTCCCGGAGAGGTCACAACATGTTTAAAAAGGATACACTCCGATTTTGATGAATAATGATGAGACACATGTCAATAATTGCAATTAAAGTTTATGAGCACAATTGGCTGAAGTGTACTTTTCTTCAACTTTTTCGGGTCCCGGGAGCTCCGATTTTCCTCAAAATTTGCAGAGAGGTAGGGGAGGGGGTGGGGGACATGGTCGGCCAGCCCATTGCCCTTGGAGAGGCCATCGGCCAGGGCCAAAAAGTAGAGGGGCCGGCCAGCCAGGTTAGGTGGCCGGCCGGCCACCTGCCCAAAAGCAGGGGCAAAATGGTCATTTTGGCATTTCTTATATATACACATCTCCATTGCCTCCGAAATCACACCCAAAGTTGCAAAACTTCTTCCTCTTGCTCTCTAAGCCACTTTCTCTTTCAGATCTGCATTTTATACGCGTCCCTCGGCCTCCCACGCAAGTTGTTTTTGCGAAATCTTTCAGATTTAAGCACTTTGAAGCGACTAGATTTCGACTTTGGGACTTCTCTTCTCATTTTCACCACTTGAGGTAATTTTGTCTCATTATTTGGAAAATTTTCCCGGGGGTTGACTTTTGTTGACTTTTCATTTCCCGAGAGTTGACTTTTGTTGACTTTTTCCAATTTTGGCCCATTTTGCTCATTTTTGCAGATTTCTCGCAATGGCAGGTCATTTCCCTCACGACGGAGGTTTTCCCGGTGCCGGAGATGATTTTGACTTTATGGTATTCCCCCCGAGGGTTCGCCCTTTCTTTCCCGATCGATATGCTCCGGCGGTTCATAGGCTTCCGCGGGCCACTTTCCGTCACTTCACCGATTTTAACGATCGCACCGAGGATCTTCTTTTACGAGAGCGAGCAAAGACCTCTCTTATGACGCAGAGGTATTTTACCTTATTGTCCGCATCTTTCATGTATTTCATTCTCCTGCCATGCTTAGACATACAGTTTAGCTTATGACATAATACTTGCATCCTGAGCACGCGACTTAAACACTTGAATTTCATGAACACAGGGCACATTGAATAATTGTGAACGCACAGTGCACCTTAGTTAGAGATTGAACACACGGCTCATACATTGATTCACCGAACACATAGCCTGAAGTTGAAAATGAGCACATAGCACATACTGACCAAGAGCAGAACACACAGTCCCAAAACTCAGATCTTCTGAACACACAGCCCAGTTGAAGCGAACACGCAGCCCACCGATTGAGAGTAGAACACTCAGTCCCAAACTTGAAGCGAACACACTTAATCGATGTTGAGTAGAACACACATCCCAATCTGGCGAACACACGTTAATCGATGTTGAGTAGAACACACGATCCCAAACTTGAAGCGAACACATGTAATCGATGTTGAGTAGAACACACATCCCAATTTGAAATAACACACCTAATCGATGTTGAGTAGAACACGATCCCAATTTGAAGCGAACACACCTAATCGATGTTGAGTAGAACACACAGTCCCAATTTGAAGCGAACACACAGCCCACTGATGTTGAGTAGAACACACAGTCCCAATTTGAAGCGAACACACAGCCCACTGATTATCTGAAACTTGAACACGCAGCCTGAAACACTTTATTTGCACACAGCTCATTTTTACTTCATTTGCACACAGCTCATTTTCACTTCATTTGATGATCTACGCATTCATTCTAAATGCAGGTTCATTCTCGCACAGTGCGAGGATATGGCTCCACCGCCGCGAGGGAGTGGTACTTTGAGCTTCCGGAAGCTGTCCGGGGATTGATTGACCTTGCGGGATTTGGGCCATTCTGCAGAGGGTTATCTCATTGCCAGATCAGTAGGACTTTATTGGCTGCCTTAGCAGAGAGATGGTGGGATACCACCAATTCTTTCCATTTCTCTGCGACTGGGGATATGACCATGACCCCGCTGGACTTTGCTATGATCACCGGCCTAGACATAGGCGGTGTATCCATTCCTTATGACGAGGATATGGGCCAGTGGGAGGCTGCCTGGATGCACTTATTGGGGACACACCCGCCTGTAGACAGAGGTTCGGGGAGAGTCCGATACTCCTGGTTTGCTTCCCATTTCCGACGGCCACAGATGCAGCCCGAGACTCCTGAGGAGGCAGAGCAGTATGCCCGTGGTTTCCTCATGTACCTCCTCGGCACCACCTTGTTCGCCGATAGAGGGAACATGGTAGGGTTGTACTTACTGAGCGCTCTAGTGGACCTATCACAGGTGAGCCAAGATGATTGAAGGCGTGGCCTTGGCTACCCTTCTTGCTACATGAGCGATCTCTACACGAGGGACTTACTCGTGACTCTTGGAGAACACAGGAGGTACCTTACGCCTCTTGATTTATGTTTTTGCTCCTTACTACTTATTCACTGCGCACACGGCGCCTTTTACATTCTGTATTCTGCCTTTTGCACATTGTATTCACATTCCGCATTGCTTTTCTCAGCTATGGGTATATGCATATTTCCCCACACTGGCTCCGGAGATGGAGGTGGTGGGACCTCCTATGACTCCATTTTCATTTATGTTTGAGGGCGAGCATCTGGCGAGGCCTCGAGAGACTCTCTCCTCTCTGCGACGATACTTTGATACTGTTCGAGCGACAGAGGTATTGCTTGAACTCTCAGTTCCTTTTATTTTCATCTTTGATCTGCTCTGTATATCTGATTTCTGATTGATTTGTACACTGGTTATCCACAGATCACCTGGCAGCCTTGGGCAGTCTTCGGCGACGAGCTCGAGACTCAGTACCCTGGAGCGTCGAGTTGTTGTCGATAGATTCCTCGCCGAGGGACCGGCGAGGTTTGGTTCTCGGGAACGCTTGGCGCCGATATGGGGGCAATTCTCAGGACACTCCTGCTGTACCTCCAGACACCATGCGGACTGCTGATAGATTATCCCCTGAGGAGGTCGAACAGTGTATGCAGGGCAGTGATGCTTTGTTGCATCATCTCGATGGGAACTACGCCACCTACCGCCGCATATATTTGATGCCCGCTGACGGAGTGCGAACTCCGCGGAGGTTCATGGCGCACCATCTTGAGTCGCGCCCATGCTACGATATCCTTCTTCTAGCGTGGCGGCACATCCAGAGGTGGGGGCGATTCGATCCTCCGATCCCTCCGACTCTTGATCATCCAGGTGGCGGACATGCCGAATCGAGTTAATGAACCGGGCGATTTGGGACGCCTTACCAGATTCCGCTAGAGCCTCCTCACGATCACAGATATGTTAGACCGACTACCCCGGTATGTTTTTGACTTTTGATTTATCGATCGAGATATTTGAACATTGATTCCATTCGATAGTTTTGCATTTGTATTTGCGACCTCTGTTGAATATCTGGACGGTTGCTTGGGATGCTAGCCACATTCGAGGGCATGATCCTTCGGAGGAGACGCAGATGAGCATCGTGGGTGTAGAGGTACTCTTCATTTTCCTGTACTAGCATGTTTCGATGCTACTCTAGCTTTAGACCTTCACGTATTGATAGACTGTGTAGAGCACATCTAACACACACCCTTTTCACATTCTGCATTTACACCTGCTTTTCATGCTTGAACTGATGTATTGCACTTTGCATCTTCAGATGCCTCCCATATATGCTTCATCACGGGCCAGGCCACCGGGGCCCTCTCAGAGAGGTCGAGGTGCTAGACCTACCCGAGGTACAGGGACTGGAGGAGCTGGGCCATCCAGGTCTCATCGAGGAGCTGGCGGAGGAGGGTCGTCTCGCAGACGCAGGGCACCCATTGTTGAGGATGACGAGGAGGAGGTGGTCGCAGGCCACATATCAGAGACATCTCCTGGAGAGGGAGGCTCCGGTCTCGGCTCCGGGAGTGGGGACGAGCCTGAGGGGGATCCGGAGGATGACAGCTCCGATCCAGATGGTGATGATGATGTAGAGATTATCCCGCAGAAGAGGATGAGGGGACCTCCTCGCTTCCCCGAGGGCACCGATGTTATTTCTGCTTTATTCTACTTTTTAGCTAGTAGTTTGTAGCACTTTGCACATTGTTAGGCAGTTTTATTTTCTGTAAAACTTGTACCTTTATTGTTGTAAGACATGATGAAATGAAACAGCTTTTGAAAAGATGTTGTATTTGAAATTCTCAAAGATCGCATCGCATTATTTTGCACAAAATGGAATTGAATGGAAATGCGCCTCATGTATTTACCGGGTTAGGTAGGGAACCGACGCAACAAAGCAAAACAAAACGACTCACTAAGAAATAAAACAGAATCTTAGCGAGTTTACAACTCGATAAACAAAGTACAATAATGTTAACGACTCAATAGACAAGACTTAACAAAATTGTGTAATCAAAAGGTAACAACTCAAAACGCAAAACGCGACAGCTCGACAAAACTTACAACTCAATAAGCAAAAACAACAACTCGATAAGCAAAAATATAACACGATGTACTTCGGATGGACTATCTGGATAATGGAGTGTATCCAAAATTGATAGGCTCGATGCCTTCTCTCGCCGGAGACAACCAGACGGCAGGAGTCCACTACTGCCATAGGTAATGTTTCCCACCCAAGCTCACTTGTATTTGCTTACATCACTCGACCCTCGGGCTCGACTTTTCTCGCAAAACCCTTATCTTACTTTTCTCTCGTCGCACATCTCTCTATTCTTTATTCTCTCATTTTTCATCCCTCCCCTAGATATGGTTGACGGAGAAGTTGCAAGTTGTGGACTCAGGCCCCTAGCATTCAGCTAGATCCTTCTTCCACTCACAGCTAGTGAAGTCCTCCCACAGAGGGGTTGTGCTACAACAGGATGTGTAGCAAATCTGTAGCTGACATCGATTGATGATGCTTTGCTGAGGAGCTTGGACGTGATCAGATCTGTCCAGATGATGGAGTGGAATGTCTTGGCCCATTCTAGTTCGTGCTTCGCACTTGGCTTGATACCTCGCTGCTTGGAGGGTGAGAGAGCCTTTTCGACCATTTTGTTGTCGCCTTCAGTTGTGCCCTCTTCCGGCAGGTAGAGTGTCCTTCTTGGCAAATGCATTGATAACGGGGAAAAGACAGAACACCTGACTCCACTGTGCCCCTAGTTTATCGTTTTGACCATTTTTACTTTCTACTAAAACAATTTTGACCAACATGAGGGTTAGATTAACATGCTTGTTCAATTTTTGATTTGAAATTACGCAAGTCAGGCTATGAGCACTGAAAATTTTCCTTTTTGGGTCCAAGAAATGGTCCAGTTTTTGAAAAAAAAATGGAACAATTTTCGAGAAAATAGTCAACTTCAGTAAAAATTCTCAAAAACTATTTTTGCACACGGCCATTTGCTCAACGAGCATGAAACTTACTCCTGAGATGCACAACCTCGGATCTGGAGGAAAACTGCCCCTTGCTTGAGGAGGGTTGCATGGCAACGGAAAGTTGCCCCTTGTTTGAACGGCACCGCGGCGCGTTGAATGGCAACGGAAAGTTGCCCCTTGTTTGGATGGCGCCGCAGCACACTATAATCAGTCCTCAGAGTGATGATGACAACCGAACTCTCAGATACAGAGAAGGCAAAGATGATCAAAACCATTACATGGACACAATCGAATTTGAATCATTTTACGGCTGGACTTCAGGATGAAGTTGCCTACGTATCCCAAACATGGGAATCAAGCCTTACGTAGTTCGGGGTTAGGGTACACTCGGGTATTTAACCTCTCCTTTTTATGCTCTAACTTTTGCCAAGGCGCCTGTTGCAGGTTTTCGACCTTGCGAGCTTTGTTTTTCTTTCTTTTCTCTTTTCTATTCTTTTCATTCCTTTTTTTTTTGCATTTTTCTTTTCTTTTCTTTTGCATTTTTTGTATCTTTGCATTTTTTCTCTTTTTTTCTTTTTTCATTCTTTTCTTTGCTCTAACTTTTGCCTGGGTCGCCCTTCCGGGTTTTCGGCCCAGCGAGCCTCTCAAAGGGTAAAAGTGTAACAAGTCCATGCCAAATGGTTTTGAGATTGAAGCCCTCCGTATCCAAGAGAGTGGCTGTTGATTTGCAAGAGGACTCATCTTCGGCTCTTCGAGCACATCCGACATCTTTGCCCCTAGTTCGAAGGGTATTTCTGTTCTAGCTTTGCAAGCTTTTTCTGATCTTCTCGATCCGACTTTCCTGGCCTCTTGTTCGAGGGCTGCTTCAAATCTGGCCACACAGGCCTCACATTGTGGTCAACCATTGAACCTTCTGAATTCAAGCTCAAGGTTCGGAAGCAAAGGGGGGGCGACTCTCGAGGCTGAGAGTGATCCTAAGCTGCGCAATCTCAAGAGCGATTCCACACATGTCTTCGCAGGACCGCGCAAAACATTTTTTGAAAGTTTTTAAGAAAGCGACAAATCGCTCGCGCTGAAGACAGTGTAGGATCAATCTGGATCAAAGCTAGGGTCCTTCTCAGTACTCACATTTACAAGCATGATCTCAATCATTAAGGGCTTAGCACGCCTCTCTTTCTCTCAATTTGATCAAAGTTTTGCAAATCCCGAGGAATTCCTCCCTCTTTGTTTTCACTGCAGTGTTCAAAAAGGTTTTGAAAAACTTAGGTCAATACAATGACTTCAAGGCACAAGAGAGCAGGTGGAGTGCACTGCCATTTCATTCAAATCCCGGCACAACTAGCACACGGCAGAAGCAAATACGAGAGCGTGGAAATCACTGCTGTTTCATTCAAAATCTGGCGGCATAACTGGCTCCCTAGCAGAAACAGACTCAAAACAAAGCAAAAGGACGAACAGAAAACAAAATAGTGATGTCCGAGGTAACACCCCCCACGGGATCATCTGACTCCTATACAACAGGACTGACTCGACACAACAAGACAGACCCAAAATAAAAGAGACTGACTCAAAACAAAAGGACAAACTCAAAACAAAGTAGCAAAAACTGACCCAATACCCAAGTCAGAAAGCAAAAACTGGTATTTGCACATTGCTCAGAACAGTGCGTGCCATTCCCACGTCTGGAGTTGATCGAGCACTGCCCGCAGGTGGTTCATCCCCCGTTCATATAACATTATCCCCCAAGTTCACTGACCCAGTGCCGATAGACTTTGCTGAGCTCGGCGGGAGGATGACCCCGTTGTCAAATAGATCCTGTACTTCATGGCGAAGACGGAAGCAATTATTGGTAGCATGGCCGGTTCGCTGATGGAAGGCACAGTAGTCGGCTGGGTTGTGTGAGAGAGGGAGGTTCTTTGGTAGCGGCTGTGGCTCCAGGGGCTTGAGATGGCCTTGTCCAACAAGGATTTGGAAAGCTTTGGACAAAGGCATGTGGAGGGCATGGAAAACCCTCTGACCTCGGGGTTGGTACTTCTGGGTTTGTGGATTTTTGCTGGGCACACCCGCAAAGGGATTGGCAGTCTTGGCACGGCTTGTCGACCTCTTCTCGAGTGGAGGGTCGAGCTGAGGATTGCCTCTGGTATAACGGCCCTTCTCCCGGTTTTCCCTTTGATTCAAACTACCCCTAACTTGAGTAGCGAAAGTGTCATCCACAGCCTTTGCAACAACTGTGAGGACTTCCTCTTTGTTCAGTCCCTCGGCTTTCAAAGCCTCAACAGCCAACAGAATATGCTCATGGGGATCTATGCCTGCCCCTACCTTGTTCTTTCCACTCGCTTCCACTTTGCCAAGGGATTGGCCTTCCTCAGATGTAGCCCGCCCCAAGCTTAGGGAGCCTTTTGACATGAAATTCCCAACATGTGGTGTGGTCGATGATGGAGCCAATGTCCCGGAGGCCAGATCGGTCACAGTTCTTTGAAGATCTTCGATCATTCTCTTTAGCTCAGAAGTAATGGGTTCACAGGTTTGTGATGAGTGGGGTTCAGATGCACCCATCATGCATAAGTCCATGCTTTCCGGGATAAACAACTCAGGCTTGGGTAGATGGGCCGGGGTGATGTATATGCTGGGGTCAAAGGTGGATGGTAATATATGGATGAGGTTGAGATGTAGAGGTGATGGGTCAGTACTAACCTGAGGTCCTTTTGGTGGAGCTAGGGTCTCTTCGTCAATAAGATCCTGAATCTTATGACGCGAAGCAACGGTTAAATATCATGACCGTCTTTGTTGATGGTAAACGATATTTATTGGGTCATACCTTGGTGGAAGAGGATTTGGGAGGGGTTGGGGTTCTAGGAGTTCTAGGTGCCCTTCTTCTTGCAGCTTTTTCAAAGCTTGGGAGAGACTCATGTAAAGGGGATGGAATTTTCGGGCTTGGTGCCGTGTTGAAATGGTTGGTCTTTGGCTAATGAGGGAAGTGGTGATAGGGTCTACTTCTGAGCATTTCACAGCTGTGCTACCATCAGTGGTAGCATTGGAACTGTGAACAACATCCTTCTTTGACGGCTCATTATCTTCCACAAAGATCCCTTGTCGGATGGCCTCCTTGATTTGAACCCCGATGTCACGGAGGTCCTTAAACTTGAATATCATATTCTGCAATGTTTCGGCTTGCCTAACCATGTCTTGTTGCAGCGAATCCACTGATTGCTGGAAATGGATCAGCAAATCCTCCAAATTTGCCGAGGGCTGCGCCATGATAGAGGTAAATGCTAGTGCTCCGTCGAGGTAATGTATTTGGTGGCGGATCGATGAACCGGTGAGCCCTAATCGCCTTTCTTTGCCTTGCCTCAGCGGAAGAACACTGGTTTCCCTTGAATCAAATTTCTGACCTCACAAAGTCTATCAGCACTAGTTCAATGTACCTGGGGGATAGTGGAGCCTTCTGAAGCTATGGTTCCAGGACTACCTAGCAAAAGAGAAAACATGTAGCATCTCAGCTTGATTTCACGTAGCAGAATCTAACAAAGCCGAATGAGTGTGCTCTCTTGAATTTCGCCCCAAAATTTGCCAGAAGCTAATACCCTCAGTAAAATCGATTCCACCAAATACCGATGCCCGCAGTTCGATACCCAAAATATCAATTGGTGCTCTTGAACTGATGCTCAAACTCATAAACTGATACATGCATTCCCTGTAGAGGCGCACTCTAACAAGCACATAACAGATAAGTAAGAGCCAAAACACCCCTATGTTGGGGTAGGGTTTCCCTGTCCTATTTCGTCAGGAACTAGGGGTTCACTACGCACGCAGCGGCTTCAAACAACCTATAAACGGGTAAGCAACCTGTCCTAGTTTGGAATGGTCACTATGGATCCGAATATGCACTAGGTCGAATGGTCAAAAGGGTGCCCCGGTAAAACCGAGGTTTGTGTTCCCATGCTGTCAGAGCCCAGAGCCGATCAGCCTTACGGACATGACTTGACAAGACAAGCCTCCGGCAAATCGTTCGGGAATGGCATATGGCAAACACGGTGTCCTAGGCGCACCAATGCAAATGCAATGCAAAGAAACACACAGATGTAGTCAAAAGCAGATATCATGAGTTCGAGTCAAGTTCTCTAAATCCCCAGCAGAGTCGCCAGAAATCGAATAACGCCATGGGGACCTCGCCATACTTCGGACTCGATTTGTTGCGGTTCTAAATCTTGAACCAAAGAGTCCAACCGCAAATCGCTTTTGAAGGAAAACAGATTTTTTGAAAAGAAGTGCCAAACATGGATCGCTTTGCGATAATGAGTCGCCACCTAAATATTTTAAAATGGGAAATTTAGGAAACCCCGACTCGGTGCCGAAAAGGCCACGTGTCCGTCATCACCAAAGTTGGCTCGAACTTGGGTACGATTAGGGAAGGTCACATCGTGAGCACCCCTCTCGCCAGTCAAAGACCGCCTCTACTAACCATGATATCTGCTTTTGAAAACTTTGTATGCTCTTATTACGGTTATTAGCCTAGATTACTATGTGATGCTCAAGAAACAAGTATAGACTGGGCCGTCTGAATTGGAACAAAACATTTCATGTTTGTTTGAAAATGGTGTGATGGTGCTACCCGCAGGTAGGCTAAAATGCGGATTTGCCACAATCTAGTGGGCTTAACAAACAATTGATGAATTGCTCCAATTCAGATAACTCAACCTCCACCCACAGGCATTCAAGGCAGTTATATCACATAAGCACATAGCCTCATGGTAAGCATGCTATTCATGGCAACACTCACGCATGCAAGAATGCTAAAGCATAAAACTTACCGAGTACTCCCAGCCAAAACAAAAGCTGATTAGAAATCATGCATGATCCTAAATATGCTGAAATGCCTAATGCAACACATGCAAAAATGCAACTATGGCAGGCTCGGCTATTCTAAACATGGTATATGAGATGCAGCTAACATGTATTCAACTTTAGAATTGAAATACAATGCAGTTTGTATGATTGGCATATGCGTGCAAAACAGATGAATGATGCAAACATACTGTCATGCTGTATGCTAATTGAAATATGCCCTATATCTAACCATCCAAAGCGGGTAAATAAAAGGGAGAAAGAAATGGGGGTTGGAAGACATACATCACACTCACACACCCTTATTACAACATTGCCCTCGCGCAGAGGGTCCGAATAAATATACAGTCCGAATAAAAGAATATACAGTCCGGAAATAAATATACAAATTTCTAATTAATTGACAAATTAAACTAAGAAAGTAATAAAAGCGCATGCAAGCCGGACCGCTTTATTTCGATAGATGCCGCTTGTTGAATTTTGGGCGTGAAATCCACCGATGCCCCGATTAGCCTCTGTTGGCAATATTTCTTGAAATGCGCGTCCGACTCCGAAAGTTGCTAAACTCTGAATTTTGCTGCAACAGAGAGCAGGAAAAGGGCATGGCAATGTATTTCACAAATATATGCATGCCTCGATCCTCGTGCCACCAATCACGCATACCGATGCATGATGGCCGAGGAACCGGATTGCACAACTCAATATAGGGATGAATGCTGATGAATGCTACAACAAAAACCTAACTCCATCATGGGTAATCCGGATTTCCAGAATCGGGGAATTGAGACACTGGCCACCGAGTACGGAATGTACCTCGTTTCCCGTGCGATATGCATGATATGCAATGAAATGCAACTACTATACAATCTAGCATGCTCAATGCTATGACAATGAGATGTCTCGACATGCGTGTCCATAGACACGCAAACCGAGAAATGCAGAATGACATGCGAAATGCAATGATGGGCTTATACCAACATGAGGGAGCCTCAGCCCACTTACATAGGAGGCCAGAATGATGAAAGGAGGTGCCTCGAAATGCGTGTCCACTTGACACGCAAACTGAGGCAATGATGTAAAATGCAAAACGGAAGAAATGGAAGGTGCCTCGAAGTGCGTGCCCACAGGCGCGCAAACCGAGGCGATGATGAAAGATGAAAATCGGATAAAACCGGCAGTTTGAATCGCGCGTGCCCACGCACGCAAAACCGAGGCGAGGATGAAAGATGAAAATGGGAAAAAACCGAGGTGCCTCGAAACGCGGGCCCCCAGGCACGCAAACCGAGGCGATGATGAAAGATGAAAATCGGATAAAACCGGCGTTTCGGCGCGCGCAACCGAGGCGATGATGAAAGATGAAAATCGGATAAAACCGGCGCGTGCCTACGCGCCGCAAAACCGAGGCGATGATGAAAGATGAAAATCGGATAAACCGGCAGTGCCTCGGCGTGCCTAGCGGTAACCGAGGCGACGATGAAATGGGATGAAATGGCATACGGAATGCAACGATGGACTTACACCAACATGGGAGAGCCTCCTCACTCACATAGAGGCCGTTGCAAATAAAGTCGTTAAACGCTGCAGCAGCGTGACACGCAAATCGAGGCAATGATGTAGAAGCATAAAAATGCAAATTGGGCTTACGCTGACATGAGAGGGCCTCAATCACACTCACATAGGCTGCCGTCGGATAAAACAGGGGCGCCTCGAAAGGCGTGCACACTGGCACGCAAACCGAGGCAATGCAAAAATGATGCAAATGGCATAGGGAATGATATGTAAGCATGGCAATGGAATTTCAGCACCTAAATAAAGGGGAAAACAGCCCCGAAACAATTCGAAATAACACTCGAAGCATGCATTCATCCCGAAAATGTGAAATTAAGCCCTGAAATGGCCTATAGCCATGTTATACATGCAAAATATGATCATGGCAGCAAGAACAGTATCAAGGCAGTCCCAAATATGGCATTTTTTCAGTAACAAACTTGGCCAAAATGCAAGTAGAGATAGATCAATAATAGCATGCAAAATTAGTGGCCAAAAGAGGGGTATTGAGACAAGTGATATATGCAAACCCTAAATGGACAAACTTTCTTCTACAACATTTAAGATGAGATAAAAATAAGCACAATTGCAGAAGATGACATCCTCAAAATCAGAATACAAACATGCTATAAAATCCATGCAAAGTAGGCTTCCAAATAGGCTATATCATGAGACATGCAATGCACACACCAAATGACAAAACTTTCTTCACGAAATATGTAAAGGGGGTCAAAATAAGACCAAAACCAGTAGGGGTCGAAGTCCCAAAAACAGACACAAATAGGTCAAAAATTGCATGCAAAAATGGCACACTTGATGAAATTTGAAGGAGGTGGTATATACAATGACCAAATGAGGTTGAGCCCTTCTACAATGTTGTAGAGGGGCTCGAAATGAGCACAAAACCAGTAGGGGTCGGACCCCTGAAAACAAAAGGAAGTAGGCCTAAACTAGCATGCAAGATAATGGCATAAAAGCTAGGTATTGAAACAAGTATATCATAGGAGCATCAAATGAAGATGAGCCCTTCTACAAAGTTGTAGAGGGGCTCAAAACAAGCACAAAAGCAATAGGGGTCGGATCCCCAACTCTCAACCAATTGGAGTATAGAAATGAATCAAGAAAAAGCCCTAAAAGTTGGTTTTGAAGACTTACCCTTGAAGACTTGTCTTTCTTTGATTCTTGGCTTTGATTTGTAGCTTCTCAACCTCTGAAATTCACTTCCTAGCTGCTGGAATGGTGGTATGGATGGTGAGGCTAGGTGTTGATGAAGAGAAGACCTAGGGACTTAGAAGCTTTTTGAAGTTTTGAGCTATGAAAATGGAGGAATTTGAAGATGATCTCTTGAGGCAATTTTTTCCAACCTTGAAGAAGGAGAGGGAGGGCCCTTCAAATAGGCAAGAAATGGGGTGTAAAAGGGGAGGGAAAGCACCCAATCTTTCCTCTCGAATATCCCTGATGCCCCGAGATATGTTGGAAGATATCAGGACAAATGGGACAGTGGCCGAAAGCAAGAAGTCGGGCCGGCCAGTAAATTTAGGAGGTGGTGGCCGGCCACCCCACCGGTCGGCCACCTACCCGGCCGGCCTACCATGGCACAAAATTGAAGTGAAGATTTTCCGCCGACCACCATACGAGTGTCCTCCCAAGTGTGTAGAATAAGGTCCTAGGGTCGGAATCTGGCAACGCTGAGGCAGAAGTCACAACATAGAGCTTGAAGAAGAGGCTCAAAAATGAACTCAACAATTTCTGGCCGACCATATACTTTTTGTGTCCTCTAAGATGTGTAGAACAAGGTTCCAAGGTCGGAAATTGGCAACATCAAGCAGAGCCACAACATAGAGCTTGAATGAGAGGCCCAAAAATGAAACCACAATTTCTGCCGACCACCAACCCTTAGGGTCCTCCTAGATGCCCTCATCACAGATATGTAGCTTTGGTTGGAAGAAAATACCCCTAGGGTGTTCAACATTGGCCCTAAGTGAGAAAACGGCTCCGGAGGAGCAAACCGGTTATCTGGGATAATTGCTGGCTTCTCCCCAAAGGATCTTCCCGATGTTGAAACAGAGGTACCGCCAAATTTGAACAAAAACTAATGAGAAATGAACGCCGGAGCCAAAACCGAGCAATTCCGATCCCGAAAATGAGTCATGGTGCCAAGTGGTGTTCAGCAAAAGTGGGTATCTGCGACCAAGTGTCCCTGAATGACAAAACAGAGGTCCCCGCCAAAAATCGAGAAAACCGGTGCAAAATGAATGGTCGGGACCAAACCGGCGATTTAGTCCCAAAACCGGTTATGAGCACCGGAAGTGGCATACGGCCACGAAGTGGGTTTCTGAGAACCCAGTGTTCCTCGGAATGTTAAAACAGAGGTCTCCGCCAGAAACCGGAGAAAGCGGATGCGAAATGAAAGCCCGGGACCAAAATCACGCAGCCGGTCCCGAAATGGGTCGCCGGCACCGAAGTGGTGTTCGCCGCGGCGGGGCATCAGGGGCCCCAGTGTTCTCGGAACATTAAAACAGAGGTCTCCAAAAACCGGAGAAATCGGAGATGGTTGGGCGGTCCAACCGAGGCACACGGCCGACGATCTCAAAACCGAACCGACTCCGAAATGGGCAAAATGCCCTACGGCCACGAAATGTAGCGCACGGCCACCGAGAGATAGTCTACGGGACCACTCCCTCCCCTCAGGAAAGAAAACAGAGAAAACCGAGTCTGGTTCGCAAACCGAAACAAGGCACAGAAGAGAGTTCGGAAGTCCGGAGGCAGGGCGCACGGCCGCGACTCTGAGACTTCTGAACGAGCACAGTATGCAACATCACCGAGCGCTCAATCGGCGACGTCTGAGTCTTAAGGTCGGTCAAAAATGGGGTGTCTACAACGGTCAAAAATGGGGTGTCTACAGCCCGCGTCCCGTGGGCTGCCCGAAGCCCGCCCACGGGCCCGATCCCGAGCATGTCCGAGACCCTAGGTTAGGGCCTAGGTCATCACTTTGAAACCTGACCCGGCCCATCGGCCCGCTTAAGGCCCATTCAAGACTTGATACGAGGCCCAGCCCGCCCGAGGCGCAATATATTTTTTTGTAGAAAATAATAAAATTTTGGTAGAAAAAATTAAAAAGAATTAAAAAAAAATGGCCAGGCCCGCCCAAGCCCGACCTAGGCTCAAGGCCAAGCCCAGGCCCACCGGCCTGACCCGAGGCTCGATCCATTGGCCCATCCAAAGCTCGAATACCCTTGTGCCAGGGCTAGGGCCTGGGCCTAATTTTTTGGCCCGTGGGCCAGCCTGACCCGACCCAAGAAAGGCTTGTTTGGGCCCAGGCTCGAGCCTAATCTGAGACCCTAGGCTAAGGCCTGGGCCATCACTTTGAAGCACGGCCTGGCCCATCGGCCCGGTTAAGGCCCATTCAAGGCTCGGTCCGAGGCCCGGCCCGCGCCAAGGCCTAGTGTCTTTTTTTGTGGAAAATAATAAAATTTTGGTAGAAAAAATTAAAAAGAATTAAAAAAAAATGGCCAGGCTTGCCCCGGGCCGTCCACGGGCCATGGGCGGGTTTCGGACAGCCACGAGACACGGGCTAATTTTACACTCCTATCAATGTGAATGTTAACATGTCAATGTGAATATTCATATTGTCAACGGGCCGGGCCGGGCCAGCCCTGGGCCGCTAGCCAATTTTATTCTCTTATCAATGTGAATGTTAATATGTTAATGTGAATATTCACATTGTCAACAGGCCAGGCCAGGCCCGCCCCGGGCCGCCCACGGGCCGTGGGCGGGTTTTGGGCAGCCACAAGGCGCGGGCTAATTTTACACTCCTATCAATGTGAATGTTAACATGTTAATGTGAATATTCACATTGTCAACGGGTTGGACCGGGCTCACCCCGGGCGGCCCATGGGCCGCAGGCGGGTTTCGCGTCACCACGGGACGCGGGCCAATTTTACACTCCTATTAATGTGAATGTTAACATGTCAATGTGAATATTCACATTGTCAATGGGCCGAACTCGCCCCGGCCCGACTTGAATTTTTTCGAGCACCCACGAGGATCGACATGGGCCGGGCCCCTACACATTGATGATATGAACATTCACATTGACGGTGTGAACATTCACATTAGGGGTATTTTGGTAATTATGTCACCCATAGGACTTATTGAAACATAAGAAAATAATGTGAACTAAATAGAACATAAGTAGATAAAAAGGGTATTTTGGTCTTCTTATCTCAAATAGGACCTAATGGAATAGTCAAAAAGAATATGGGTTGGATGGAATGAAACTCTTAGAAAGTAGATTTATCAAAAAAGCTCCCTAAAAAAATTAAAATTTTACACATTTATAAGCATAATATTTTTTGATACAACCAATAATATTTTGGTTAACGATTTTTTCTTTAAATAAATGAAGCCAATATACTCTGTCAAAAAGAATATTTTAAACCGTCAATACCATTTCAAAGCACAACATAGCACAGCACACCACACCACACCACAAATAAAAAAAAAAAAAAACACAAAATGGCACCGTACCTGAGCAGCAGTTGCTTCCCCACTCCCACTATTTTAGACTAATTTGGTTCCCACCACAAATAGCCTCGTGTTTGCTTTCTACAGTTGACATGTATGCAACAACCACCGAAACTAATCAAAAGCAACATTTCGTCTTCCAAATGCACCATAAGGACTGTTGGAACTGGATTGTCTCCCGTAGAGCAGCCCAGCTGGACCGTCCAGTCCGGCTTATTTAGGATTTATTTAAGGTTTATTTTGATAATTTAAACAGTATATATACAGAATTCGTTGAGTATTTTATTTAAAAAAAAAAAATCATGTTGAGTAGATATCGAAAGTCACTCGATCAGTTCACATTTTTATAAATAATTTTTTTTTTAAAATCATATTTACCGTTAACAAAAATGTGAACGGTTCAAGTGACCGTCAATATCCGATCAACGTGATTTTTTATAAGAATAAAATACTTGATGAATTCTACACATTCAAGCTCAGATCATCGATTTGGGCTCTATAGTGAGCCTACGGAGACCCAACAATGCAGTCTAATCTGATTAGGACAGGAGACAAGCCTAAATCAGGATTCTCAACCCAAAAAAAAATTTTAATTAATAAATAAAATGAGCCATAAGGTGGACCCCATGCAATTAAAATACGGAAAAATTAAACTCAATTTCCTTAAAATTTAGAAAAAGTACAGTTGTTTTACTGTTTTGATATAATTATATTAATCTCTATTTTAGTATGATTAAAGCGATTAATTCTAATGGTGATACACTCAAATAAAAAAAAAGAAAAAAAGAGTTAATTACCTAAAAATCCTATTTACAAATGTTATGGTAGTTTAGATCCTATTTAAGATTTTTTAAACCAACAAATTCTATTTAGTAAAACTGAAATATTATCAATTTTTCCTAATTTTTAAAACTAAGAATATTATCAATTTTCCATAGTAATGTTCCAGATAATTATTTCACTAACTGATGGGGAAAAAAAAAGAACATGAGATTAAAGTTTTTGCCCTTCTACTTATTGGTTTGATTCAATTATTCAATAAAATCGAGAACATTAACAGTTTTTTTTTTTTCAGTTTTAAAACTGAAAATATTACCAGTTTTTTCATTTTTAAAGTTTTTTTTTTCCCATCTTGCACATCAATGTTCCATCATCATGCTCCTTTATAGACACAAAATTTCCAGTTTTGTACAAAAAAATAATTCAAATTTTTCAAAAAAAAAAAAAACATTTTCTTTTTGCAAATAAAGTTGATATTTTAAAGTTTTAAAAATCAAAATAAATGTCAAATCATCATGTTCCTTTATAGATAATCAAAAATGATAAACAATTATTATTTGAAGGGCAATTCTGATTATTAAAAATTTAATAGGACTTAAAGATTTAAAAAATTTTAGTTAAGACTTAATGTAATATAAGTTCATAAATTAAGACTTGTGTGTAAATGTCCCTAAAAAAAATATATGCATTTCAATGAAAAGTGATAATAATATTATTTTTTTCATTCATATGACTTATAAATTATTGATATAAAACGATTTAAGTGCTATGCGAATTAATTTTTTTTTTAAAAATATAGTATAATTATATAAACTAACTATATTTCTTTTAAATTTTAAAAAAGGTGAGTATAATTTACTCTTAAAATCAATATATAACTTCAAAAACAGTACACAGACATTACACGACTTTCCAATGACTTTTACAAGACTTTGGAACAACTAATGATTTATTTTCTATGATTATTTACCAACCCCCCCCCCTCCTCACAAGCTACGGATAACATATTGTGGGGATATATTTTTTGAGTACCAACACGTGGTTGAGGTGATGCCGACGTGTCAGCCGAGGGTACCACGTGTCTTGGTCGTAACACCGAGGTGATCTCGGTCAGGCCGAGGTTATCTCCGAAAATATCGGATTCCGGGATAAGCGGATAAATGACAAGAGTTCTAGAATGAGGAAGGAGTTCAGCTTGGATAAGGATAAAACTCTTAGAGAGTTTATCTATATCTATTAGAGAGTCCAAGCTAAGCATTGAGCAGAAGTCCATTGAAGCTAGGCTTCTATTTGGACTAGGATTGTGTTGGCTATAAAAGAAAGGCACCCCCATGGGTCTAAGGTACGCAATTTATATTCAAAACAGTGAGTAAGCACTATTGATTATCTTTGAGAGATATTTTGATTACTGACTTAATCATCGGAGTGCCCCCTAGTGGACGAACCACCGCTGGAATCTCTTCTTTTTGTTGCAGGTCGTTCGGACTTATCCTGTTCTGCTAGTGCTCTCCAGTTGAATACTGAGTTGGCAATGTGGTCGGAAATTCACTCACACAATTTGGCGCCGTCTGTGAGAAAGAAAGGAGAATAGATGGCCAACGATGGACAGAAAGAGAAGATTGGGGATAACACTCCTAATGGGAGTGGGAGACCTGTCGATCTTGATGTCGAAGAAGACAATTGCAACGAAGAAACTCGTGATCAGAATCACGGAGGAAAGGACGTCGGCTAGGAAGGCGACGTACCAAAGAAAACGGACCGGAGCAGGTATTATAACGAGGACGACCTCCAGGTATGGAAAGAAAGATGCCTGCGGAGGGACGATGAGGTAAAGACCATGGCGAACAAATTGGCGGACCTACAAACAATGGTCAATTTCATGATGCAAAATAACGTCATGCAGCCGACATTCCTACTGCAGAACACGATGATTCTAGCGGCCAATACCCAGAAAGGAGGGCAGAAAACAATCCCTGTAGCCCCCCAGTACGCCAGGAGCGAAAAACACTCTCATCGGCCGTCAAGGGAGGTCGGGCGAGGAGAGTCGAGAAGGGAAGAATCTCAAAGGACACATCGCACCAAGGAGGCAGACCCTAGAGAACATCAGCATGTTCAAAGACAGGAGTTGTGCTTCGACGCAACTAATAGAGAAAGGTCGAAAAGGGCTCACAACGAAGCTGAGAGCAGTGCACCTAAAAGATTGAAATCAGGAGATAGCTGAGCTCCTGGGCGGACCAAGGAGGACTTAAGAGATTACCTCAAGAGGAAGCAACAAAATGCCGAGGTAACTTCCCCTGTTAAGCTGAGAACACCATTCTCGGTGGAGTTGGACAAATTTGAGGCACCAAAAAGATTCAGTACGCCGAGGTTCCAGATATACAATGGGAAGTCGGACCCCAACTTTCATGTCGGATTATACCTGAACTCAATGGCACTGTACACTGGGAACGAGCCGTTGCTCTATAAGGTGTTCCCCTCATCCTTCGGGAGATTGCATCGGATTAATTTCACAAATTGCTGAAGGGAAGTGTGAAGACCTGAGAAGGCTTGGCCGAGATGTTCGTGGCCAGGTTCGTGACAAACAAACTACAGCCATTAAGGGTGGATCCCCTGATGGCTCTGAGAATCAGTGAGGATGAAGGCCTTAAGGCCTACGCAAAAAGGTATTATGAGGTGTTCAATGTATCACCCGAATGCAACCAAGATGTGGCAGTCGTGTCTTTCAAGAACGACCTAAAAGATGATTGTGCACTACGAAAGTCATTGGCAAAGACATTGCCAAAAAGCATGGAGGAGCTCATGGCTAGAATTGACATATACGCCATAGCCGAGGAAGATATGCCAGGGATTAAGGCGACAAAGCAAGAGAAAGCAAACGGCTCGCCGAAGCGAGGCCGAGGTAACAACAGATCCAACAAACAAGAGATAGGATTGAGAACCGCACAGGCAGTCACGACTGTATTCCGAATTCCAATTCACAATGTCCTGGATAAAATCCGAACCCAACCTTATTTCAGAGCACCGGCAAGGGTTCCAAGAGAGTTTATGGAAAGAAACCTTGGGAAGCATTGTGCTTACCATAACGAAGATGGGCATTTGACTCAGGGTTATAGATCCCTGAAGTCACACCTAGAAGACCTGATAAGGCAAGGCCATTTGAGGGACCTTACAGATGAGGCCAAGACAAGGGAAGAGCAAGCAAGACTACCTCAGGCACCAGCAGCTCCACCTCCTCCAGCACAGCAGCCGCAGGCAGGCGGACCTCGGGTAATTAATGTAATTCGCTCGAAGGTCAACGAAAATGAAATACGGGGGGTGACCCAGAAGGCGAAGCACTTGCAGCATGTGTACCAGGTCCGGGAGAAAAGACCTCTGGCCGAGGAGTTCCAGGGACCAGTAGTGTCCTTTACTGAAGCCGACCTGGAGATGGTACAACATCCGCACAATGATGCCTTGGTAGTATCCCTCCAGGTTGGGGAGTGCCAAGTGAAGCGCGTCCTAATTGACCAAGCCAGCTCTTGTGACATCATGTATGTCAGGTGTTACAAGGAGCTTGGCCTTCACCCAAATGATATGGAGCAATCCAATGGACCAATGGTCGGGTTCAATGGAACACCGACATGGTCACTGTGAGTAGTAAGCTTGGATGTGCAGGCTGGCACCAAGAAGATAAAGACAGAATTCACCATAATCAACACACCCTCTCCTTACAACGTTATCCTGGGAAGGCTATGGTTGCATGCAATGGGGGCTATTCCCTCAACATTACATCAACTATTGCGGTTCCCAACAGAGCATGGGATAGAGGAGGCTAGAGGAGATCAGCTGCAGGCAAAAAACTGCTCCATTGCAGCAATGAAATCCACCTGCAGCATACGAGAACCAGAAAGGGCAGAGATCGAAGACGAGGACGTGGAGGTCCTAGAGGACGTCGGCAAGGAGCCAGCCGAGAAGAGTGAAAAAGCCCTAAAGAAAATCCTCGTCTAGCAGGGAGACGAAGAACACTTCTTTCTTCTCGGGTCGAGCTTAGCCAAAGAAGAGGAAAAAGAACTGGAGGCTTTCTTGAGAGCAGACATTGAAGTGTTTGCCTGGACGTCTTACGAAATGCTAGGCATTGACCCCGAGGTCACTTGCCATAAATTGAACATAGACAGGTCGGCCAAACCTGTAATCCAACGGGCAAGAAGACCGATGTTGATGCATGTTGAGGCAGTGGAAGAGGAAGTAGACAGACTTCTGGAGGCCTGAGCCATTCGAGAGGTAAATTACCTGACATGGCTATCGAATACAGTGGTGGTAAAGAAAAAGAATGGTAAATGGAGGGTCTGCGTGGATTTTATTATCCTAAACAAGGCCTGTCCCAAAGACAGTTTTCCTTTTCCCAAGATTGACCAATTGGTGGATGCCACTTCAGGGCATGGAAGGATGAGCTTCCTGAATGCCTACAGGGGATATCATTAGATAGCTATGGACTCGCTAGATGAGGAGAAGACTGCGTTTATCACCCTAAAAGGGCTGTATTGCTACAGAGTGATGCCTTTTGGGTTGAAAAATGCAGGAGCAACTTACCAAAGATTGGTAACCAAGATGTTTAAACATCTAATTGGTAGAACAGTGGAAGTTTACATCGATGACATGGTCGTGAAGACCAAAGAACCTGAGGGTCATCTGGCTGACCTAAAAGCAGTTTTCGATATCCTTAAAACATATCGGCTCCGACTCAATGCATCAAAATGCGCATTTGGAGTTGGATTTGGTAAGTTCTTGGGGTACTTGGTGACTAGAAGGGGCATTGAGGCCAGCCCAGATCAAATCAAGGCCATCCTAGAATTGAAAAGCCCCACATCAACGAAGCAAGTACAGATGTTGACGGGAAGGGCTGCAGCCCTGAATAGGTTCATAAGCAGAAGTTCTGACAAATGCAAACCCTTCTTCAGCTTAGTAAAGAAGGCCACAGACTTCTTATGGACAGAAGAATGCGAAGTCGCCCTGGTCGACTTGAAGAAGTATCTGACCACGGCTCCAGTTCTCTCAAATCCAACCCGAGAGGAGCTATTCTCGCATTTAGTAGTTTGCAACATGTGGTGTAAGTGGTAATCCGAGAAGAAAAAGGGGAACAAAGGGCTGTTTACTATGTAAGCAAAACCCTCGCAGATGCAGAAACCAGATATTTGCCCTTGGAGAAGTTAACGCTGGCCTTAGTAATGGCTTCAAAGAAACTGAACCATTACTTTCAAGCCCACAAAATTGTGGTGCTAACTGAGCATCCTTTGAAATCCCTGTTACCACAGGGAGATCTAACAGGCAGAATAGCCAGGTGGGCAGTGACCTTGGGCCAGTATGACCTGGAATACAGACCCAGAACAACAATCAAAGGCCAAGTCTTGGTCGACTTCGTGGCTGAGTTCACTCTAGGAACCATCGTACATTGGGCTCCGTTGAGCCGAGGTGAACGATGTCCAAACGAGCAAAGGGGAGCCCAACCAAGGGCAACAGAACAAAGGAAGGAAGAAAAATGCAAGCCCTGCAGCATTTACATCGGCGACTCCTTCCAACTATTTGTTGATGGGAGTTCAAACCGACAAGGAGCAAGGGTAGGAGTAGTACTGGTATCTCCAAATGGACAGATACTTGAACAATCCATTCGTTTGGGGTTTAAGGTCTCAAACAATGAAGCAGAGTATGAAGCACTAATTACAGGACTGAAACTAGCAGTAGTAGTAGAAGCAGATGAGGTGATAGTTTTCTGTGACTCTTAGCTTATAGTCAACCAGACAACAGGTGAGTTTGCAGCTCGAGACGAAAGGATGTCGGCTTATGCGAAGGAGGTCGGTAGGTTAATGGCCCTGTTTGAAAATTTCCAGCTACAGCAGATTAGCCGAGATGATAACAGTCATGCCGATGCCCTGGCCAACCTGGCTAGTTGTAGACACCCCATTTTGACCGGCCCTAAGACTTGGGCGCTTTCTTTTGATTACCCAATGATGACAATTAGAATGTGTTTCTCACAAAATTCTCAGTAAGAAAGATGGAATTTAAGTTTTAATCCCAACCTTCACCCATTTTTTGGCCAAACTATTTTAGACCTTAAAACCCTCTTTTCAAAATATGTTTTTTTTTTTTAAAAATGTTTCTACAATGTCCCGAGGCTCCCATTTCGATTAAAATATTACACTTTTCAGTAAACCGAGTAAGGACAAAGTGGAAATAAATGGAAGGAAGGTGAAACTTTTTGAAAAATATTTAAAAAACATCTTCGTATAGGTTTGGAGTTGAAGGAAATAGGAGGGGATGAAAGAAAACTGGTTTAGGAAAAGGATGAGTATCAAATCATTAAGAAGGAAATGAGCAGCATTTACTAAATTAGGCATTTTTCTTTGTATACTTGGAATTTAAATGTAAGGCCACAACCATTGGAAAGTAGACTTCTGGGGCTTCAATTTAGACCCAAGAACCACCTCAGACCAAGTCCAAATAAGGGAGATATGCCCATTTGAAGTTGGGCTTAAGAGTAGATTTTGTTGACCCAGCCCGAGACAGCCTTTACTAAATTAGGCATATCTCTTTGTACACTTGAAATTTAAATGTGAGGCTACCACCATTGGAAAGTAGACTTCTGGGGCTTCAATTTGGACCCAAGAACCGCCTAAAACTAAGTCCATATGGGGGAGATATGTCCATTTGAAGTTGGACTTAAAAACAGATTTTGTTGACTCGGCCCAAAACAACAATAGCCCATTTTTTCTCGGTTTTGGTTCGGTTGGGACAACCCATTTACCTATTTTCTGAGCCATTCAAGTGCATCCACTCATCCTCCATTATACCTAATCATCTCCCATTGTCAAAAGAGGTTTTGTTTGCATTCATAAAGGAGTATCTCATGTGGACCTTAAAAATTTGCCCTCTTATCACATTCTTGTCTCCCACCTTCTTTTTGACCTTTACTCTCCCTCATTGCCTATATAGAATGATCATATTGTAAGAGAGAAAAAAGACCACGAAATTGAAGAGAATGAGTGAGAAAAGAGTGAAAAAAGAGAGAAAAATTGAGTTTTTGAGCCAAAAATATTCCTATCTTCCATATACACCCCATACCTTCCATAGCTACTGAAATTCCTCATTTCCATACACCAAAACCACTCCAAAAATTCTGATATAGCCAAAGATCAATTGCCTTGATCATAAGGAAGAGTGTTTAGTGATTGAAAGTGAGAAAAACTAGAGAGTTAGCCACTTTCTATACCACAAACTCCATAAACTCCATAATTTTGAATTGAGGATTTGAGAATACACTTCCTACACTTCAAGGTGATCAAGAGGAAGTTTGGAAATCAAAAAGTTCAATATTTCTTTGGAAGGTGAATTGTTAGTCTTTCATTTTCTTATATTTTATATCTTATATTTATTTTCATGCTTCTTATTTCATTGTGTTTTATTATAATCTAAGTGGTCTGTTTATCTCATATTTATTTTCTTACTTTATATTTCATAGTGTATTGTTATAATCCTAGTGGTTTGTTTAACTCATAATTATTTATTTATTTATTTATTTTTATTCGCATGCTTTAATTTCATATTAGTATTGTTGTAATCTTGCATGTTCTACCTCATATTTTTTTTTCGTGTATTAGTCTCATATTAGTTCTGTTGTAATCTTGCATGTTCTATCTTATATTTGTTTTATTGCTTTAGGTTTATGTTGTGAGTTTGCACTTTTTATTTTATTTTATATTTGTTTTCTTGTTTTTTTTTTAATCTAACCGATAGTGGCTAGTTGAGCCACCTATATATTTTTTGTTTGTTCATTTTCTTGGTTTTGCAACAAGACAGGTTTTGCTTGGCCTAGTTGGCCGGTCGATTAGCTTCTTCCGAACAAGATGGCGTAATCTCCCAATATTGATCAATTTCCGCCGACGGTTCTAAAGAACATGAAGCTTTTATTTTATTTATTTTTTATTTTGAGTATATTGTGAGGCTTTTATTTTGTTGTAATATTCTCCTCATCTCTCTCTAATTTGATTTGTAATTATTCTTTAAAATGTTGTAATAATTCCCCGCCCCGCTTCTTTCTATCCCGTTCTTTTACTTGCTTTCTTTATTTGTACATAAACATCATATTTATTTTTCATCATAGTTATGCTTTGCATCCATGTTTCACGCATCTTGATTCAGCTAAGTTTGCATTTGTGGATTTAATCAATTCCTATGTGATTATGTGTGCTACCTCATGTTCTTGAGATGATTCACATATCATATTTTAGAAGCCGAATCTTTAGTTGCATCTCATGAGTGAATTGCATTAAGATTTTGTATATAAGATCATGCATATTTTACTAACTTTGTTTCGTAGCTTGTTCGTGGGACGTCAAACATGTAAGTTTTTATGCTTTAGCATCCCGTTTGTGTGTGTTTTTCTTACTATGTCTAGCATTCTACCATGAGGCTATTTGCTTATGTGATATAACTCTATGAATGCCAGTGGATGGAGGTTGTGTCGCTTAATTTGGAATGATGTTGATTTTTTGTGCTTGTAAACTCAATTTATTTGGGTTGTACATCGTCAAAACTTTTTCAAAATGCATGATATCAAATTGTTCCAAAATGAATGGCATAGTCTATACTTGTATGCTTCACATAGTAAATTTTAGGATTTATTAACTAATCAGAACATGAACATATAAAGAAAATAAAATTCATATCATGGTTAGTAGAGGCTGATCTTTTGATCGGGTGAGCGGGGGTGCTCATTATTGACCTTCCCCTCTCATACCTAAGGTTCCGAGCCAAGCATCCTTCGTTATGACGAACAGTGGCCTTGGCACTGAGTCATGGGTTTCCTAATTTCCCAAAATATTAGGTGGCGACTCTGAGATCTGATGACGTAGTCCATTTTTGACAAAATTGCAATAAAATGGATTTTCACTAAAAGTTTTCAAATCTGGACTCTCATCTACGTTTCACATTGCACTCGTGAGACTAGATCAAAGAGATCTCGGGGGTCTGAACTGTTTAACGCGCGCAGGTACCCCCTCGGGCATGTTACACTAGTGCAATACAACCTGGAAAGGCAAGGACGATAATGGTTGACTACTTGTCGGGACCGAGCATTGAACCACTAACCACAGAGCGTGAAGCGATGTGTGTGGACATGGGACCAAGCTGGATGGACACAATAATAGCATTCCTGAAAGAAGAAAAACTAGCAGATGATCACAAGGAGGCACACAAGACCAAATTGAAATCGGCAAGATTCAGTCTAACAGTAGAGGGACATCTCAACAGAAGATCCTTCACTGGACCCCTTTTGAGGTGTGTACATCCTTCACAAGTTGAAGATTTTTTGTACGAAATACATGAAAGAATATGTGGAAGCCACGCTGGGGGCAGATCACTTGCTCACAGGGCCATTACCCAAGGGTATTGGTGGCCTTACATGCAGAAAGATGCAGAGGCCTATGTCAAGATGTGTGAAAAGTGTCAAAGGTTTGCACCTCTGATGCATCAACCAGTAGTAGACCTAAACCCAATATCCAGTCCTTGGCCGTTTGCCCAATGGGGCATGGGTCTCGTTGGGCAACTGCTCCAAGCAACTGGGCAAAGGAAGTGCCTGCTGGTAGCAACAGATTACTTCACCAAATGGATAGAAGCTGAACCCCTTGCCAAGATTTGAGACGTGGATGTGAAGAGCTTCATATGGAAGAACATCATCACCAGGTTTAGGATCCCAAGAGCACTAGTTGCAGACAATAGAACACAGTTTGACAGTAAGCTAATCAAGAGCTTCTGTGCAAAGTTCAAAATCAAGAATTATTTTTCCACCCCAAGTTTTCCTCAAAGCAATGGACAAGTAGAAGCATCCACCAAAGTCATCTTGGATGGGATTAAGAAGAGGCTGCAAGCAACAAAAGGAAAGTGGGTAGATGAACTGCCAAGTGTACTCTGGGCATATCGGACTACGCCGAGAAGATCAATTGGGGAATCCCCATTTGCCATGACTTATGGCACAGAAACAGTTATTCCTCTGGAAGTCGGCATCCCAGAGATCAGAACCCAGGGAGTAGAGAACGGGACTAATGATGTATTATTAGCCCGAGATCTGGATCTGCTAGAAGAAAGAAGGAAGAGAGCTACAATTCAGTTGGCGGCATACCAGCAGCAGCTTGTCAAGGCTTATAACAAGAAGGTCAACCCAAAGGAGTTTCAAAACTGTGACCTTGTCTTGAGAAAAGTCGTCGGCAACAAGAAGGATCCCAGAGAGGGCAAGCTTGGCCCAAATTGGGAGGGACCCTATAGAATCATCTCGGTATTGGGCAATGGGGCATATCGGCTTGAAGATAATGAGGGCAAAGAGTTGCCAAGGCCCTGGAATACTTGCAATCTTAAATTTTTTTATCATTAAATTTTCTTGTTCTTTGTTATTAGCCGAAGTAATAAATAAAGTTTTAGCTTGATTTTTCACACTTGTGACTGATAAGATAGTTGAGGATATTTCTAGAATACATGCATAATGAGAACCCAAGTGGAACTTAAGTTCACATTGGGGGGTAGAAAGTTGAAAAATGGTTCCTGGCAAGGTAGAATATACAAGCTAAAATCAGTCTAACACTTGTTGAAATTTGTGAAAAATTTACAAGTTGAAGTTAGACCGAAATCATGTTTAACACTTACTGAAATTTGAGAAAAATTTACAAGTTGAAGTTAAGCCGAGATTATGTTTAACACTTGTTGAAATTTGTGAAAAATTTACAAGTTGAAGTTAGACCGAGATCATGTTTAACACTTGTTGAAATTTGTGAAAAATTTACAAGTTGAAGTTAGACCGAGATCATGTTTATGACTTGTTGAAATTTGTGAAAAATTTACAAGTTGAAGTTAAACCGAGATTATGTTTAACACTTGTTGAAATTTATGAAAAATTTACAAGTTAAACCGAGGCTGTAAAATGAAGGAAGTACTTATGTACTTGCCGAGATAAAAGCCTTTAATTTTTACCGAGGTACATCACCCCAAGAAGATTGCATAGACTAAGATGAATGTTGAAGACATGCAAATGATTCTAAGTATAGAGTCATGCAATAAAGACAAACATACAAGCATTCAAAAGTAGAAGCTGTATTTACATTCGAAAGAAGGCACATTGGCCAGACAGAAAGCTTACATTGTTTTAAAGAAAGAAAAAAGTACAAGGTACAAAAAGAAGGAGAAAAACATCAAATTAAGACTCTTCGGCACTTCTGGCTGGTTGGGTTTGGAGTTCAGAAGACTGCTGTGAAGACATCTCGGTGGCCTTCTCAACCACGAGCTCAGCATCTATTTCTTGGAGGGTTTGGTCAAGGCTCTTGTCGGCAACAGGCGCGTCTGAGATTACCTTCTCAGGAGTAGCATCTTTTGGAACCTCCTCACCTTCCTCATCCTGAGTCAAGTCCAGGACTTGCTCATTTGGAGTAGGAGACTTGGCCCCAGCAGCCTCCTTGGTCTTCCTCACCAAAGCTTCCTCCCCAGACTCAGAATCGTCTTCAGATTGGCTTGGAGTAAGGGGGCAAGGCAAGACAAGGGCGTCGGCATTTCTGAGGAGGAGTCCTCAGGGACGTCAAGCTTTTTTAGAGCAGATATCCAACCAAGGGTGAAACCCTTGTTGCATGCCTGCTTCACTTGACGCTTGTAGTCCGCCATGACATCGGCCACCCCCTCAGCATATGCTTTTTCATCTACGGCCTTGATCTCGGCATCCTTAGTGGCCAAGGCATCTTGCAGTTCCTTTTGGGCCTCGGCCATATTTTTCTCAGCCTCTTTCTTTTCTACCGTGAGGACCTTGGCAATGGCCTCGGCAGCGTCAGCTTTCTCCACAACTGTCCTGAGCTTTTACAGCTACCTGGGCTTGGTTTTCCAGGGTCTTCATCTTGTCCTTAGCCCTGTTGAGGGACTTTTGTAAAGCAGCGACCTCCCTGATTTTGTCTGCCAACTCCTTCCTCATCTCAAAAGTTTGCATTGAGAAGGAGTGGGCGTACTGGATCGCCCGAAAGAAAATCAGCAGAACAAAAGTTAGTAAAATCCTCTGAGTATGAAAGAATGGAAAAAGAGAAATACCAAGTGTGGAAGACTTACTTGAACAGAGTGCTGAAGCATCAGAGTGAAGTTTTCATACTCGTTCATCTCGGCGTTTTAGTTTAGATATTTTGGAAGGAGCAAAGCCGTTGAGAGGGAAACACCGACTTCAAGATCAGCCGCACTGTCGCCGGCTCTGACCGGCTTGTCTTCAACAGTGATCTGGGGGCCCCAGGGGGCATCTGCTTTCATGGTCCCTGAGGTCATGGCAGATTCTGACCTCGGCATCTTTGACCGAGTTGATTGGGATGGCTTGGCCTTGGCAGGCCTCTTTTCGGGGACAGAGGGGGTCTTCTCGCTCAAAGCCAACTTTGAAATTGGCAAGGTGTCCTCAGTATCAATCTGAGTTACCGTTGCCTTTGGCTGAGCCTTCTTTATTCTTTTTGGCCTTGGGTTTGACTTTGGTGGAGGCTGGGACTGCACTGGTTGAGTGTCTACGGTGGATGGAATGTTGGCCAAAAGGTCTTTAGCAACTGCTTTCTGGCGGCCCATTTCAGCAGCAAAAACAGTTCGTTGTCGTCATCGTTGTCGGCGTTGAGATGGTGGGATCAGTTGTGGAGCTGAGGAGGATGGCTGCTCAATTGGATCTGAGGTTGACCCTTGATCTGGCCGAGATGAGGAGGCTGTTGGAGGAGTTGTGACAGAAGGGGGAGAATGGCTTTTCTTCCTCATTGGGACGTCGGGGAGTACCGACTTATAGGTCGGGATGAAGTTGAGTACCAAAGGGGCTCTGCGTTTGTGGATTGGCAAATCCAATAGCTTCTTCAAGCCCTTGCTGGGGAAAAAGGACCTACGGAAGCCTTTTTCTGGTTGGGGAAGAGCTGCAAGAAAAACAGACATTAGAAACAAACGAAGTATTGAAGACTTTAAAAACAGGTAAGTATAAACACTGGGCTCTTACCATTACCCTCTACAAAAACTGTTCGAGGAAGAGGGTAGAGGTGGAGGTCCTCATCTGGAGCGAACTCCCAATTCCCCGAGATAATGAAGTAATCATCCCCGGCTCCCTTATTGGAGTCTGGGAGGTCGGCAATAATTTTGTACTCTGTGGACCTCGGCTTGAGGTAGTAAATATAGTCTTTCTCGTTTTTGAGGCCACACATGGTGTAGCAGTATTGGATGTCGGCTAAGGTAACCCTAGCATTTTCTTGTTTGGCTAAGGCTATTATACCATTTATGACTCGGTAGGAGTTGATGGCAAGCTGTATTGGGTTCAATTTATAGTAATGGGTTATCTCATAGAAGAGGATGTCGAGTGGGAGCCTAAGTCTACACTCAATGAAAGCTACAACGGGGATGGGCATAGAATCAGTTGTGGGCATGATGGAGTCATCCTCCCCAGCCAACCTCAAATGAACATCGGCCGGGATGTCAAACTCCCACCTAAAGTGTTCTAACTTGGTTGGGGTGTCTACCCTATGCTTCCACATGCCCATAACGTCGGCTTAACTTAGAAGAGTTGGATTTCAAAAAGAAGGTGTTTTGTAGGGGTTATAGTGACCTCAGCAAAAACCTAAAAGTGAGTTGGGGTAAGAATTTTTGGGGATTGTTTCAGTTCTTCTTAGAATTTGTGGGTTCTATAAACAAATCCCAAACCTAGATCTATGGAAACGAAGATTGGAGGCAAAAATCTGGAAAAAACACGGCAAACAGAAACAAGAGCAATGATTCAGAATCAAGAATAGGGGTGAATCATCAAAGAACACTGTAATAGAGTGTGTGCAAGGGTGCAAGGCCAAGAATAGTGGCAAAAGTGAACAAATTTGTGAGCAATGTGTGAATATTCAAGAAAGGATTGGGCAAAAACAGAATCATGAAGCGAACATACTCAAACACATGATGAAAATTAAGGTACAGATTAAAATAATCGAAGACATGAGCAAGTTTGCAAAAATGACAGAGTTCGAGGTAAATCAAGAACTAAAACCAGGAGGAACAGTGGCTTACCAGAAAAAGTGAGGCCGGTGTGGGGATCGCCGAAGTTAGACGACGGTTACAAAAAGTGACAGAGCAGTGAAAATCACGCCGGGAGAGGTGAACGGAGCAAAGTTATAGAGCTTAAAATCTGGAACAATGGCGTATTCTGAAGAGAGAAGTTAGAGAGAGAAAGAGTTGGAGCTTGGGAACGAGGATGCAAAAGTGAAGAGATGGAGAGAGAGAATTGATTTTGATCAAAATGCAGAGAATGGCGGCAGAAAACCATCAATACGTCTAGGACGACGTGCTTGTCAGACGACGCACCCAGACACAAGACGATTTACAAGTGTGTTTCGGACACGGTCCAGTAGGGGACAAACGCGTAGTAGAAACAGTTGATTTATTTTGTGTGACAACTCATATGCATGATAAAACTCTTGGAGTTCTTGGTTTAAATGAAGCAATGACCTCAGCTGATAGGAAGATCTCGGCTAAATAACTCAAATGAACTAGGTTATTGGTTCTAAAAGCCTTGATGAGGCAGACTACAGGGCCTGATTATGTGAAACCGATGTATTGGATGATATAGCAGGATCGCTGATATTCACAACATAGGTTCTATCACCTCAGGATGCCGATGTAATAAAACCTAGGGGGCAGTTGTGGGGATATATTTTTTGAGTACCAACACGTGGCCGAGGTGACGCCGATGTGTTAGTCGGGGTACTACGTGTCTTGGTCGTAACGCCGAGGTGATCTCGGTTAGGCTGAGGTTATCTCCGAAGATGTCGGATTCCGAGATAAGCGAATAAATGACAAGAGTCCTAGAATGAGGAATGACTTCAGCCTGGATAAGGATAAAGCTCTTAGGGAGTTTATCTTTATCTATTGGAGAGTCCAAGCTAAGCACTGAGCAGAAGTCCATTGAAGCTAGGCTTCTATTTGGACTAGGATTGTGTTAGCTATAAAAGAAAGGCACCCCCATGGGTCTAAGGTATGCAATTTATATTCAGAACAGTGAGTAAGCACTATTGATTATCTTTGAGAGATATTTTGATTACTGACTTAATCATCGGAGTGCCCCAGGGTGGACGAACCACAGCCGGAATCTCTTCTTTCTATTGCAGGTCGTTCGGGCTTATCCTATTCTGCCAGTGCTCTCCAGTTGAATACTGAGTTGGCAGTGTGATCGAAAATTCACTCACACACATATTAATAATTAGATTATAATACAGGTCAATATTTTTTCACAAACTCGAACTTAAAAGTTCAGTAGTTTTTTTTTAAAGAACAATATAAAAAATATATATATATATATATTAACATATTATTCACACAATGAGTGGACTCAATTTGTAGCAAATATTGCCACCTCATTTTCGGCATTTGGTGGGAATGCTTTTGTGCGAATGTAACAGCTCTCTTTGTTTAAGGCATTTTTTTCCTTTTTTTTTTTTTGTTTTAAATATTCTAAAAAATCAAACAATTGAGAGCTGCTACATCCACACAAGCTTTCCCACTAGATGCCCGAAATGAGAGTGTAAAATAATTGATAGATATAGATGCAAGTACTAAAAGCTTTTGTTTTTGTGATTTGATAAATTTAAATTTTCATTCACAAATTGTTGAAAATAGTTGATAGATATAGTGTAACACCCTCAAAACAAACCCATAAATCATGCATTCGCGACATCCATAAACATAAGAGAAATAAACATATTTCTATTCATCAGAGTATTTAGTCCAAAAGTATTACATGTTGACAACAAAAGTAAATGCCCCACGGGCTTATAACTTTCCAAGTCAACACTTGGTTACAGAAAGAGAGTACTAACTCTACACAAAATAAGCCCTTGGCTTGATATACATGTAATACGACAAAAACAACAAAAAGACTCCAACAGCCTCAAGCCTTCCAAGCTACGTCCTTGGAGGTGGCATAACACCTGTACCTGAAAATGATGTCCCATATAGGGTGAGCCAACGCCTAGTAGAGATATGCTAAACACAATATGAGCAATAACTAAAACATTAGCATTTGATAAATGTTTAACTCACATAAATCAATTCATAACCCATTTCAATTACATGACAAATGTGTCCATGTTTCATTTCATTTTCCATTTCTTATCCAATTTCTCAATTCATAACAGAGGCTCAGAACCTGGCCAAACAATTTAAATGAGATTACATCTCATATCCACAGTATTTCCATTTCAATTGAGATAACAACTCAAATTAAACACTTCATACTTCACAATAGATACACATAATTGCTGTATCAATCTCAAATAAAACACTTCCGCACTTCATATATGATACACATATTTGCTGTATCGACGGAGTCCATCCCCTATCTCCTCCCAAACAATATTCGGTTTAGGAGTCCATCCCCTATCTCCCCTTAAACCATGGATTACATCCCATATCTCCTCACACACAATACAATGTATATAAACACATATCATATACATAATCAATCAATACATAAATTTGATGTATTATTCCAACCGTCATATCCGATGACATATTCAATTGATTAGTTTTAGTTCGCCTAATCATCATGCATTGTCTACAACAATCAAGACTATCCTCCACCGATAGCCCAAAACAGTTATTTCTAAACAGATAATAAATGCCTCAACAGATATATATTCAACATTTTCAAATGGAGCGATTAATAAATCCAACTCCACCATTTCTATCTCAATTTCGTATTTCCATAACATTCCCAAATTAATTATATCAATTAATTCATAACAAAAATTAGGGCTTTCCTCTCTCTTTCTCAACTTTGACCCAAAGGCACCAATATCAACAACCAACAATAATACCATCACTTTAAGACCCAAAATACATATTTATGAGTCAAAATAACAAAACTCCTCTTTGTACATTTAGAAACCCTAATACCCAAAATCACCCAACCTCAACGTTAAATCAAAATGACTAAAAATTTATGTCAAAGATCATATAAATGAGTAGTTATCCTTACCTCAATTTCGGAGCTCAAAGGAGAAGATGATGAAAAACTCAAAGTGCTCCAAACACCAAAATTTTCTGATCAAAAGATAGCCCACACCAAGATCAACACTTTTTACAAAGGCCCAAAGGTGGGAGATCACTAGGGCTAGATGATTTCTTAGAGAGAAGGTGAGGTTTTAGAGAGAGAAGCTCTCCAATGGTGGTTTTCGAAAAGTAGGAGAGAGAAAGGATGTTGAAAAGTGATCCAAAAAGTGAAATCCCGAAGTGATATAAAAGTCGCCCGCCGGCGTGAAACCTCCGCCGGCGTCGACACGAACTCACGCCGGCGTCAAAAGCGCCGCCGCCGAGGCCGATTGCACACTTCCAGAAGTTTTGCAGACCATGGTCCCCGCTCGAGCGTCAAACTTCTTGCTCGAACGTCAAACTCCTCGCTCGAATGGAGTAACAAAATCAAAGGTTCACGCTCGAGCGTCAAAACTCTCGCTCGAGCGTCCGAAGACCTGCAGAGAAAAAATACTGGGAGATAAAAAATCACGCTCGAGCGTCAAAACTCCCGCTTAAGCGGAGAAGCAAATTCAAAGGGCCCGCTCGAGCGTCAAAAGCCCCGCTCGAGCGTGAAGGCCAAATTCTTGGAATCAACTCTAGGTTTCAAAGCATAACCAACTGGTTCCAAACCTGCCCAACACAACCCAAGACTCAAATTCAAGAGTAAGCGATGAAAATGAGAATGAGACAACAACACAACCACGGAACCAAGTCTGGAATACAATATACAAAGGAAGGGAAAACCGGGATCGCTATATATAGATAATAGTGTAAAATTTTTCTTTATAAATTTGTATTACTTAAGAGTGGCTACTGTTTAATTGGGTTATGATTCCAGCAGACTTGTCCACATTCAGGACTAATTGTCTAACTCTTTTACTATTTCCATCTTTGTTTCACACATCTCCCAATTATTATTAGAGTAAACTATCAATAGGTTTTAATAGTTAGAGTTAATTCCCGTCAAATTTTATTAAAAATAAATCTTAATAAAATCATTGCTAAAAATTAATTTTTGTGACAAGTTTTTATATGTCGCTAAAAATTGACAATTATAAACTTTTTTTGTCACGATTTTTATAAATTATCGCTAAAACTTACAATTAGTAATTTTTTTTGTCATGAATTTTTTAAATTGTCATTGAAAGTTAAAAATTAGTGACTTTTTTTGTAACGATTTTTTTAAACTATTGCTAAAACTTATAATTAATGACATTTTTTGTAACAATTTTCAAATTGTCGTTGAAAATTAATAATTAATGATGTTTTTTAATAGTGTTTAATGAAAAACGCCATTAATTATCATAGGTCATATTGGATAATAAGTCTACGTATTAGGACCTACACGTAAGTCCCCATTATTATTATTATAAACTATTACTTTTTTGGATGATCAAGAAAAAAAAATTGCATAATAAAAGAAGAAGAGCAAGATCAAAATGCTAAAATCATGATACAAGAATTTTCTCTTCCTATGAAGATTTGTATTAAGTAAAGCCGGCTTGTGATGTGAAATTAAGCTGGAAAAAAAACAAGCACAAAAAGACTTTTAAGCTGAAAAAAAAACAAGCACAAAAGGACTTGAAAACTTGAAGACTTCTTCAAAATTGTCATTACATGACAAATGTAACCCTTCTATCTCACTATTATAGATCAGCCAGACCTCCACAGCCCTCCTTCAATGGCTGTCTTATTCTTCTTCATCTTCTTCTTTCTATTGGTCCCTTGTTTTGCTCAACTCTCTTTCAATTTCACTGAGTTCAATCCAAACATTCACGGCATAAACTACTATGGAGAAGCTTTGCCCTCCGATCCAGTCATCCAACTAACCGTAAACTAGAATGACGAAAACATGACATCAAGTACAGGCTGCATCACGTACTACAAACCGATGCCACTTTGGGACATGGCCTTAGGAGCACATGGAGACTACAGTACCCATTTCTCATTCATCATGAACTCACAAACTAGGACCATGCACGCCGATGTGATTGAATTTTTCATTGCACCTATTGGCTTCCCTATCCATGATGTCCAAGTAGGTAGGCCTCGTCTACTGTGAGCAACTATTCAACTCATCGGCCAATCCATATGTCCTAGTAGAGTTTGGCACGTATCTAGACCCTTGGGATCCGCCCTCGGAGGGCAGATCACGTTGGTGACTCTGGATTAGTTACAATTCTAGCTTGAGAAATTTGAGTGTTGCATTCACTGATTTTTTCTTAATGGAAACACCACAATCTTGCAAGAGCTTTCTCGTATAGTTGATTTAAGCAAGTATTTGCTGGAGTGGGTTACTTTAGGCTTTTCTGCTGCAACAGGATCATTATTTGAGATCCATACTCTTTCACTCTTGGGAATTTTAGTTCTAATATACAAATCGCTCCAAATTTATTCAATTCAAATCCATCAAGTCCAATTGGTTTGGAGTCAATACCAACAATTCCCAACCAAGAACAAAATGGAACAAACAATAGAGGTGTATTAGTGGGATCTATTGTAGGTGCGTGCGTTCTAATTAGTGGGTTGGTCTTGCTTTGGTTTAGCTCGATGAAGAAGAAGAAGAAAAATGGGGTTGAAAAGAAAGATGATCGCGATTTCAATGTTTTGTATGAGTTCGAAGGTGAAACAGGACCTAAGAAGTTTTCAAACAAAGAATTGGCCATTGCAACAAAGAACTTTGTGGAGGAAGAGAAGCCTGGACAGGGTGGAATTGACAACCTTTATAGAGGTTTCTTGAGGGACTTAAATTCCTATGTTGCTGTCAAGAGGGTGTTGAGGGAGTCTACACAGGGGATTAAAGAGTATGCATCAGAAGTGAAGATCATCAGCTGATTGAGGCATAGGAATTTGGTGCAACTTCTAGATTGGTGCCATGAAGAAAAAGAACTCTTACTTCTCTATGAGTTCATGCCCAATGGCAGCTTTGACTCTCATTTCTTCAAAGGCAACACCTTTTTGACATTGTTGACAAGGTACCATATTGCTAAAGGCTTAGCCGCAGCACTGTTGTACTTACACGAAGAATGGGAACAATGCTGTTGCACAGAGATATTAAATTGAGCAACATTATGTTGGATTCAAATTTCAATGCTAAGCTTGAGAATTTTGGGTTAGCCAATCTTGTTGACCACGGGAAAGGGTCACAGACCAGGATCCTGCCTAGGACAATGGAATACATGGCTCCTGAGTGCCTCATGAAAGGCAAGGCCAACCTATGTTACAGGGACTCTTCAAAATAAATCAAATAACCGTGTCGGACATCTGACACTCGGACAAGGGTATGTGATATGTGCTAGATACTTTTCAATGGATACTTGTTATATAATTGTATATAATACTATTATTATTTGTACATATTGTTGTATAATTGCTATAAATGTCATTTTGATACTGTAAATTACATATAGTACCATTTTATCTCACATACTAGATTAAAAATATAAAAATATGACATTTTTTTGTGGAGTTCGAGTACCCTTAAATTTATGATTTGATGAGTCCGACCTCTAGATACATACCCGCACCTAACACCCGTACCCGAGTCCATGTAACATAGAGGCCAACAAAGAATCAGATGTCTACAGTTTTGGCATTGTTGCTTTGGAAATTGCTTGTGGAAGAAAGCCTATTGATCTCATGGTTAAAGAAGGTTTGGGAGCTCTATGGAAGAGGAAATGTTCTCGAAGCAGTAGATGCGAAACTCAAGGCACATCACCTGGATCACAATTGCAAGCCTTCAATAAGGCAAGCAATTCAAGTTCTTAATTTGGAAGCTCCATTGCCTAGCCTACCACCAAACATGCCTATGCCAACTTACTTGAAGCATGAAACCAATTAAAAATAATTGCGGGGCTTCAAAATGATTGATATGGGCAAATAATATGTTTTCACAAATTAGAGCACAACAAAGATTAGAAATTTCCATTGAAGCACCAAACCAATTAAAAATAGCAACAAGCATAGAATTATAATTGATTTATTGCATACCCATATAAGCATTTATACAACAATAAATTGAATTCATGGAAAGAACAACACAACACAAATAGGGCAATAACTATAATTAGGGCTAAACTGAGGGCAAAAACTACAACAGTAAAATGTCATAATTAAATAAACAATGCAAATAAATTAGGGCAAAGTGAAAAAATTAACGCAACAACCATAGTCTTCGATTAAAATCTGTTCAAACAAATAAAAAGAGAGAAGAAGAAGAAGAAGAAATCACGTTGCTAGAGCTGGACCAATGTTTGTTTTATTGCCGGAGCCGGTTTTTCACTTCGAGGATGAGAGAGAAGAGAAGACATCAACAATATGAATTGATACATGTATAGGTCTGAAATCTCTTTTTGGGCCCCTCAGATTGGGCCTTTGGGCCTTTTGTGTTTAGCACTATAATAGACTAACGAATTTGAAGGCCCAAAGACAAGCATTTGTTGTTTGTGCTCAAGGCCCGCATAACTACCGATGTAATGAATAAGTTATACCATTGATCTATATAATATTTTTTGAATTTTACTTTGTTTTTTTTAGGACGAATTACACTAACAGTCCCTATAATTTGAGTCTTATATCATTTTGATCTTTAATTTTTCAATTATGACACATTTGACTATGAATTTTGAATCTTATTCCAAATAAGGACAATTAAAAATACCATCGTTCAATTTCAAGGGCAAAGTTGTCAATTTAATAAAATATAAACTAATTTGATAAAAATAAATGCCAAAAAATATTTTTTAATTTTTAAAAATAATTTCTACCCACTAAAGAAAAAATTATGTAAAATTAATAAATCTTTTAATCATTTATTTATTTACTAAATTAATTTTTATTATGTGTTTGGATGATGATCATGTAATGGGTGCTTATTTTTATTTTCATTAAATTAGTTTCTATTTTTCAAAAGTCAAATATGACAAAAACTTTAATATTATTATTAAACCAATCCATTAAATCAAAAAAATTCAAAACTAAAAATATTTCATATATTAAATATATTTATTGCACATTAAAAGCTTAACAACCGCCCATTACATAATCATCATCCAAATACATAACAAAAATTAATTTAGTAAAATAAATAAATAAATAAATAAATATCTAAAAGATTTATCAATTTTACATAATTTTATCTTTGGTGGGTAGAAATTATTTTTAAAAATTCAAAAATATTTTTTTGATATTTATTTTTGTCAAATTAGTTTATATTTTATCAAATTGATGACTTTGCCCTTAAAATTGAGTAATGGTATCTTCAATTGACCTTATTTGGAATAAGATTCAAAATTCAGAGTCAAATGTGTCACAATTAAAAATGTAAGGATCAAAGTGACACGAGTCCTAAACTATAGTAACTTTTATAATTAGCCATCCTTTTTAATATTGCATCCTTTGAATTACATTTTATTTCCTTTAACTTTGCATTTTATCTTCGTGCCCTTTATATATTTTGTTATTGTGTTGCATTATAAATAGGCTAGTGTATGCCTATACCTAAAGGTACGGTGCAATTAATGATGAGATTAAATATAATTGAAAATAAAATTATTAAATTAAAATGTAATTTATCAAATTCGTTACTAAAAATTTGAGGTCAAAATATAAATATAGATCTAGTTTCGACTTTCAGAATGAATTTTGTAAAATTACCTAGATAAAAATGCACCCAATAAAAACTGGAAAAAAAAAATGTAATTTATTCTAAGAATATGTCTCGTGGACTTTGTCACTAAGGTGGGTAAAAAATTTTGTTGAAAAAAATAAAAATAAAATAAAATCTTTTTCTAGTCTTTAAACAAAGCACATCATCCTCATTATCTCTTTTATCTCTCTCACTTGCCTTATGAAAATATTACATTTTAATAGAACTCAATTTTGGAGTTCAAATTTGTCTAACCGAAAAAAAAAAGCATTTTCCAAAATTACTGGTTAGCCTTTGGAATCATGATTCTAACACAATTTTCAAAATTCATAATCAAACACATAACTCAAAATTATTCAAAAATGAATTTCAAAACTCATAACTAAACACACAACTTAAAACTCAATTCAAAACTCTTTTCGAAACTCAAAACCAAACTTTTTTCAAAACTCTATTTTTAAACATAAATATATATTTTTTTAATTTTGTTTTTTAAAATTATTTTGTGGAAATTTTTTTTTTTTTTTGATTGTCAAAGTTGAACTCAAAATTTAAATAAATAAAAATAATGAAAAAAAGTTTAGAAATGTAAATTAGAAATGTTTATGTTTATTAAAAAAACGTAACTATCATTTTCAGAAAGAAAGTGGTTATGTGGAAAATGTTGTATCAATTGTGTTTGGTTTAGTTTTGAAATTGTGATTTGAGTGTGGAGTTGTGATTTAAGTGAGTAATCATAAGTTGAGTTTTGGAAAAAAAAAAAAAAATTTTGTTTGGTTATGAATTTTGAATTTTGAATTTTGAAAAGAATTTTGAGTTTTTGAATTTTAAGTCATATTTTAAATTTTTTGGATATATTTTTTAAAATATTAAAAAATGTGAAAGGAAATTTTATTTTTTTTTATTTTAAATATATAATTTTTATTTAGATATTTTTAATTTTTTTTATTTAAAATATTTTATTTTATTTTGTAAATATTTTAATTTTTAATTTTAAGTGCGAGTTGGGTCTACCCAGTCATCCGCTTAGACATTCTCCCAGACGTTCTGCTAGTTGACCAAAACAGTGTAATTTATTTATTTATTTATTTATTTATTTATTTATTTTTGTAATTGCAACCTGTTATTTGAAAAAAAATTATTATATTTGTTTTAGATATTTTTTTTAATATATAAATTATTTTTTTAATAAAAATAATTTAACAATCCTATCACTAACCATTGTCAACACTATATCATTAAAACAAAACACTTTCACCTAATCTCCTCACTAGCAATCCACACATTAATATTCTCTTCACTAACCATCAGCTCACTGACAATCTTATCCAACCTAATCTGCCAAATAAACGTGTCCATAAATCAATACTGAATTCAAAAATTACTTTCAAAACTCATAACCAAACACATAACTTGAAACTCTACGCTACTTTCAAAACTTTAAACTCAAATCGTAACCAAATACATAACAAAAAATTTCAAAATATTTTTATAAAATAAAAATTATATATTTAAAATAATTTTTTTTTCAATTATTTGATATTTTAAAAAATACAGCGTAAAAATGTATGAAATATAATGCATATTTAAATAAATAAATAAATAAATATTTAAAATATAAAATATTTACCCTAAAAAAATAAAATTAAGAAAGTTTTTAAATATTTAAAAAAATAAATCAAAATTTTTTTAAAAGACAACTCAAAACTCCTTTCAAAACTCATAACCAAACAAATTTTTTTTTTTTTTCAAAACTCTATTTAAAGTCGAATGGCGAAAATAAGACTATTCAAATACTATCCAAAGAAATCTTGCCTGTGGCTGCTTGGGGTATGCACCCCCATGTTACCAGATCTCTTGAGATTCGCAATAAAGAATCTCGTTACAGCTATGGGGATTACAATGATGCTTTTTCTTCCACTTTTTATTATCAGAATCCCCCACGAAGCCATTCTTGGTTTCTTCGTGTTCTTCCCGAAGTCCTCAAAAACGATCTCCTAAACTGGTTTCTCGTTTGGTGGGACAGGTTTGGTTTATAGATCGATGCTTTTCTAGAACCCATTCACCAGGCATTTAATGAATGGCACATTGCCTGCAGTCATATTCCAATTTACAAGGATATTTAGATGTCCAAATCTACAGCTCATTTTGTTATCCGCTTCGAAATCCCGTGGATTTGGAAGTGGGATTTCCAGTGTGATTTCCAGAACAAAATTCATCGTTTAAAAAGAGTTTTCTTTTATAAATGGTAGACTAAGGGCATGGATTCTCCTAAGCAACAACAGGAACTCCTCCAGAAGATTAAAGCCCATACACAGGCTTGTTGGGATGCCACACCAAAATTACTCCCAGCCACTCCAATCCAAAATCCTTTTGTCCAAATTCAAATTGGATTATGGCAAAAATATCTTGGATTATCTAAGCAAGAATTAATTATTAAGAGTATGGATTTTATGAAGAAACAATTCTTGCAGTCATTCTCCAGAGATGATACTAGTATGAAATCTGGTTCCAGCAGCCATGGAGGTCCCGAAGATGAAGAACATTTTGATCCATTATTGGATGAAAATGATTTTACAGTATTGGCTAGCGAATCTCAAGATCCAATAGACAATGAGCCAAACATGGGTGATTTTTGGGATTCCCTGACTGGCTTGATTGCAGAAAAGATGAGACAGGACAAGAAAGGAAAAGGCAAAGAGGAATAGTTCTTTGTCTCCCACTCTCTTCCAATACCTGTCCAGCAGCACAAGACGACAAGCTACTTTCGGTAAAAGTAGATGCTTTGTCTGCCATCACACAGCTGTCCATACACCTGTCCCTTACCGACAATTGAAGATAAAGAGCTGAGTCAGCAGCACTCAGAAGAGGATAAGGACGATTGACTCCACCCATTTAGGACACACCCCTGTCCTCCTTATCCTTATCTCATTTTCTTTTCTTTATCTATTTAAGGGATGCCTCACCCTTGTTGAAGGCATAAGTTTTGACTTGTAAACTTAATTGTGAAGTGTGAACTCTCTCTTTCAATGTGTACTCTCTCATTCCCTTTGAAGTATTATAAAAAAGTTTGAAGTACTGATTGTAAGTATTTCTTTCAGTTGTTCTTATGTATGTCCTATGTTGATCTACTTGTTATTCTGCATGAATTATTAGATTTTTATATTGAAAGAAAAAATAATACTCTAAATTTTCTATCTATATTTCCTAATGACCCTTGGGGTCTCCAGCAATTAGAAAATTATAATCAACAAATAAATAGTATAGCGATCCCGGTTTTCTTTTCCTTTGTATATTGTACTCCGGACTCGGTTCCGTGGTTGTGTTGCTGTCTCATTCTCATTTCTAGCCTTTACTCTTTGTATGTGAGTCTTGGGTTGTGTTGGGCAGGTTTGAAACAAGTTGGTTGTACTTTGAAACCAAAAGTTGATGCCCAAAATTTGGCCTTCACGCTCGAGCGGGCCCTTCGTTGTTGCATCTCCGCTCAAGTGGAAGTTTTGACGCTCGAGCGTGATTTTTCATCTCCCAATACTTTTCTCTGCAGGTCTTCGTACGCTCGAGCGGGAGTTTTGACGCTCGAGCGTGACCATTTGTTTTTGTTCCTCCGCTCGAGCGGGGAGTTTGATGCTCGAGCGGGGACTATGTCTACAAAACTTCTGGGAGTGTGCAATCGACGCTCGAGCAGCGCTTTTCATGCTCGAGCGTGAGTCTGTGTTTGACGCTCGAGCGGGGGTTTCCACGCTTGAGCAGGGAGACGATTATATCATTCCGAGATTTTACTTTTTGGATCACTTTTTCAACACTCTTTCTCTCTCTTACTTTCCCAAACACAGATTTGAGAGCTCCTCTCTCTAAAACCTTACATTCTCTCCAGGGATTGATCTAGTAGGAGTTGTTTCCTCACCTTGAGCCTTTGTAAAAGTTGTGGGGATTGTTGAGGGCTACACTTTGATCCAAAAATCTTGGTTTTGGAGCATCTTGAATTTTTTCCTCTTCTTCCTTTGGGCTCCAAATTTGAGATAGGGATTCCTACTCATTTCTATGGTCTTTAACATAAATGTTGGGTATTTTGCATAAATGGTTTGATTTTGAAAGTTAGGGTTTCAAATGTGTAAAGAGGGGTTTCAAATCTTTGAACCACAAATGTGTATTTTGGGTTTCAAAATGAGGTATTTGGTGTTGTTGATAATATCTGAACCTTTGGGTCAATATTGAGAAAAAGGAGAAAAATGCCATGTTTGGATATATTTGGGTCATTAGTGTAATTAATGGCAACTATTGTAAAATTATGAAATTGAGTCCGAAATAATGAAATTGGCTCATTGAGAAATAGAATGGTGAAATTGGATTGATTAATCACTCACCTTTGGTAATTGTTAATAAGATTTTCTGTTGATGCATTTATTATCTGTTTAGAAATAACTACTTTGGGCTATCGGTGGAGGATAGTCTTGATTGTTGTAGACAATGTATGATGATTAGGCAAACTAAAACTAATCAATTGGATGTGTCATCGAATATGACGGTTTGAGTAATACATTAACTTTATGTATTGATTGATTATGTATATGATGTGTGTTTCTATACATTGTGTTGTGTGGGAGGAGATAGGGGATGTACTCCACGGTTTAGGAGAAGATAGGGGATGGACTCCTAAATCGGATTTTGTTTGGGAGGAGATAGGGGATGGACTCCATTGATACAGCACTAAAATGTGTATCACTTGTGAAGTATGAAAGTGTTTGAATTTGGCATTGATACAACACTAAAATGTGTATTACTTGTGAAGTATGGAAGTGTTTGAATTTGATATTGGTACAACACTAAAACGTGTATCTAATATGAATCATGGAAGTGTTTATTTTGAGTTACTATCTCAAGTGAAATGGAAATATTGTTTGATAGGAGACGTAATCTTGTTTAAATTATTTGGCCAGGTTCTGAGCCATAGTTGTGAATTGAGTTATGCGAATTAAACATTTATAAAATGCACATGTTTTAGTTATTGTTCATATTATGTTTAGCATATCTCTACTGGGTGTTGGCTCACCCTATATAGGACATTATTTTCAGGTTCAGGTACTATGCCGGCTCCGAGACCTTAGCACGGATTGTTGTGGGAGTTAAAGACTCTTTTGTTATTTTTGTTGTATTACATTTATATGAAGCCAAGGGCTTATTTTGTGTAAAGTTAGTACTCTCTTTTTTGTAACCAAGTGTTGACTTGGAAAGTTGTAAGCCTGTAGGGCATTTACTTTTGATGTCAACATGTAATACATTTTGTAATAAATACTCTGATGAAATGTAATTATGCTTTATTCTCTCTTGTCAAAGCATGTTAAGAATGTATGTTAAATGGGTTTATTTTGAGGGCGTTACAACTTGGTATCAGAGCGTACCAGGTTTGAATACTTTGGGTACGTGGGAAGTGATCAGTATCACAATGGGTTTGTCTCGCTTGATAGAGACTTATGTGTAATGTTATGTGCTTATGTGATAACATGTTTATGTGACTATTTGGGTATAGGATTTAGTTTCTAGGATGTTGATTAGATCCTTGGGTTTCTGTGAGTCTTGTTGGAAAGGCACTTGATCAATACTGTTTCTAACTGGAACTCTAGTAACGCCTCGGGACTATCATTATCCGGAAATGAAATTCGTAAATGCTTCTGTGATTATGTGCTTACGTGGAATGAATTACTGCTATCCATGCATTAGGACGCGAGTGTTATAGCTTCGACACATTTATGAATGTGCTAATGTTCTTCGTTGCCTTTATTAGGATGTCAGGACGAGGATGGGGAGGTAGGTGAGGTAAGCCTAAGAGGCAGGAGATACCTATCTGGGAGGAGATTCAGTAGCGAGGAGGGTTGGCTGAGCCAATGTGGCCGAGCTAGTAGGTCAGCAGGCTATGGGTGCCTTAGCCTGCAAAATGGCAGGAGCTTTGAGGGAATCCTTGGGTATTCTCAAAGCTAAGAATTAGGTTTAGGCACATGTTGCTGAGGCAGGGCCCTCCTTTCTCAAGAGGGAGTTCTTCCGGTCTAATCCAAATGAGTTTGTCGGGGATTCGAAGGAGCCACTTAAGGCGGACGAGTGGTTGGAACAAATGATGAAGACGTTTGAGATGCTTGGCATCGAAGACGGAGCTTTGAAGGTGACCTTGGCATCCTTCCAGCTAAAGGAAGATGCGGGTCAGTGGTGGAACTACGTGAGGGGTCGTATTGGTGGTACATGGGAGGCCTTTTTGGATGCTTTCAGAGAAGTTTACATCTCCATTGTCGTGAGAAGCCGAGAGACCCGGTTTTCGACTCAGCAGCTGGGTTTGTTGGTGGCCGAGTTTGAGGCCGCATTTACTAGCTTATTGAGGTTTGCTCCTGAGCTTGTGGCATCCGAGGAACACTGCTGTATTGAGTTTAAGAGGAAGTTGAGGCGTGGGCTCAAGATGAGGGTTGGAGGGTCCATGATTTGAGAGTATGGATGTCTCGTGGATGCTGCAGCCCATATGGAGATTATGATGCAGGAGGAGGAGGATGGGCAGAAAGGCTCCAAGAGGAGTCAGGATGGTCAGGGAGATGGCAAGAGATAGAGAGGTTCTAACCCTCCACAGTGTCAGGGAGCTTTTGTTAGATTGACCTTTCTAGTGCCGAGTGCAGGCTCTGGGAGAGGTAGCCAGGGAGACATCACCTGTTACAAGTGTGGTCAGCTGGGCCATAAGTCTCCATCTTGCCCACAGAGAGGAGGAGGTCAGAGAGTTGCTTCATCATTGGCTCGACCTCAAGGCCAGAGTCAGGGCAGAGGTCAGCCACTATCTTGCTATTGGTGTGGTCAGGCGGGGCACCTGAAGAGGTACTGCCCGCAGTTGGGTGCTATATCGGGCGCGTCTGGTCCTAGGCAGACGCAAAGTTTTCAGCCAGCACAGTCTGTTCAGGCCTCGAGGGCCAATCAGGGAGCTTCGTCGTCCCAGTCTGTGTAGCAGTCCTTTGCTCCAAGAGGTGAGTAAGTTGATCAGGGGTCTACAGGGCGTGTGTATGCTGTTACCGTGCAGGATCTTGTACTGACCCCGTCTATTGTGAGAGGTACCTTTTTGTTTTGCAACTCGGTTGCCAATGTGTTGATTGATACGGGTGCATCCCATTGTTTTATATCTGCTGCATTTACATCTGTTTTGGGCTTGGAGTTGGCACAGTTAGCATCTTCGATTTGTGTAGTATCGCCTGTTGGGGGTGAGTTAATTCTGAAACAAGGGTATAGAGGGTGCGATATAGAGGTAGCTGATCACTGACTTCCATTTCCTTTTATAGTTATGCCTATGTCGGGTTTTGATGTGATTTTGGGCATGGACTGGCTATCGTCATACCGGGCTGTTATTGATTTCTACCGCTAGAGGGTCACAGTATGTACCTTCAACGGGGATTGTTTCCATTTCTTGGGAGATCGGGTTGGTAGTGTGTTGCCACCAGTGTATGATCCACGAGGGCAGAGTGAACTTAGTGGTCTTCTCGCTAGCCTTATGAGTAGTGAGTGTGATGAGACCGGGGTTGAGTTGCCGAGAGTGGTTTGCGAGTATTCAAACGTTTTTCCCGAGGATCTTGTTAGTTTGCCACCTCATCGGGAGATAGAGTTTTCCATTGATTTAGTGCCTGGCACAGTGCTGATTTCCATGGCATCTTATCATTTCGCCCCAGCCGAGTTGAGTGAGTTGAAGATTCAACTCCAGGAGTTGCTAGATAAGGGTTTTATTCGCCCTAGTGTTTCACCATGGGGAGCACCGACCCTCTTTGCTAAAAAGAAAGATGGTGCCTTGAGACTTTGCATCGATTACCGGAAGTTGAATCGGGCTACGGTCAAGAATAAGTACCCTATGCCCCGTATAGATGATTTGCTTGACCAGTTGAAGGGTTCTCGTTGTTTCTCTAAGATAGACCTGAGATCGGGTTACCACCAATTGAGGGTCAGGGAGGAGGATATTCCAAAGACGGCATTCCGTACGTGGTATGGCCACTATGAGTTTCTGGTGATGCCATTTGGGCTCACCAATGCACCGGCAGTATTTATGGATTTGATGAATCGGATATTCCAGGAATTCTTAGATCGTTTTGTGGTCGTTTTCGTGGACGACATTCTAATTTATTCACCTTCTGAGAAGGAGCATGAGGAGCACTTGAGAGTGGTGCTTGAGTTGCTTAGAGCCCATAGGTTGTATGCCAAGTTTGGGAAGTGTGAGTTCTGGCTAGGAGAGGTCAAGTTCTTAGGCCATGTGGTTTCCGGGGAAGGGGTGTCTGTTGATACATCCAAGATAGAGGCAGTGCAGGATTGGGCAAAGCCTAAGAGCGTTTTTGAGATCCGCAGTTTTTTGGGATTAGTTGGGTATTACAGCCGGTTTGTGAAATTTTTTTCTAGGCTAGCTTCGCCATTGACCAGATTGACGCGGAAAGGGGTCAAATTTGTATGGAGTGAGACTTATGAAAAGTCGTTCCAAGAGTTGAAAGTTAGACTTACTACCGCTCCAGTGTTGATCATTCTGGAGAGAGGTTTGGGTTATGCGGTTTATTGTAATGCCTCACGAGAGGGTTTGGGTTGTGTATTGATGCAAGAGGGGAGAGTGGTAGCCTATGGCTCACGTCAGTTGAAAATACACGAGAAGAACTACCCTACACATGACCTAGAATTAGCAGCAGTGATCTTTGCCTTGAAGATTTGGAGGCATTACCTGTATGGTGAGAGATTCGAGGTATTCTCGGATCATAAGAGTCTGAAGTATTTGTTTACACAGAGGGACTTGAATTTGAGGCAGAGGAGGTGGATGGAGTTCATTAAGGACTACGACTTTGGTACTATCACGGGAAAGGCCAATGTGGTGGCCGATGCCCTTAGTAGGAAATCCATTGGTGATGTAGCTTGTATAGCCATCCGGGAGTGGGAAATGTTGGGTGCACTTGGAGAGTTTGATTTGCTTTTGGGCGAATCCGTTGAAATTTCTTGACCTTGTTTTACATTGTTCGTGACCTACACTTGTGAGTTGAGTGTTAGAGGCATAGAGAGATGACCTTGAGGTAGAGTCCATCTGAGAGAAGATCTCCACTAGGAAGGCTGAGAAGGGTTTATCTGTGTATCCCGACCTAAGTGTGAGATACCGAGACTGTCTGTTTGTGCCAGAGGCTTGCTGAGAGGACATACTCCGAGAGTTTCACCATTCACGTCTTGCAGTGCATCCGGGAGGCACCAAGATGTATCGTGATTTGGGTCGCCAGTTTTGGTGGCGGGGTATGAAGAGAGATGTGGCAGTTTTCGTATCGAAGTGCCTTACTTGTCAGCAAGTGAAGGCCGAGCATCAGAGGCCAGCAGGTTTGTTGCAACCCTTACCTATAGCCGAGTGGAAGTGGGAGCATGTCACTATGGACTTCGTTGTAGGTCTTCCAAGGACTCAGCGGGATAGTGATGCTATTTGGGTGGTTGTAGACCGGTTGACTAAGTCGGCGCACTTTATCCCTATGCGCGTGAGAGATTCGGTAGATCATCTTGTTGACTTGTATATTCGGGACATAGTGAGGTTGCACGGGGTCCCGATGTCGATGTCTCGATAGAGATCCTCGTTTCTTTGCTAGGTTGTGGCGAGTTTGCGAGTGCCTTGGGTACGAGATTGACCTTTAGCACGGCTTATCATCCTCAGACTGACGGGCAGTCCGAGCGTACTATTTAGATCCTTGAGGATATGCTTCGAGGTTGTGTTCTCGACTTTAGTGGGTCATGGGAGAGGCACCTGCCCTTGGTGGAGTTTGACTATAACAACAATTTCCAGTCAAGCATAGGTATGGCACCGTTTGAGGCCTTGTATGGCTGACCTTGTAGGTCTCCGGTTTGTTGGGCTGAGGAGAGTGATGCACCATTGTTGGGCCCGGAGTTGGTGAGGGAAACGACGGAGAAGGTTGAGCTTATCTGTAAGAGGCTTGTTACAGCCCAGAGTCGCCAAAAGAGTTATGCTGACCGTAGGAGGAGGCCTTTAGCATTTGAGACGGGTGATCATGTTTTTCTGAAAATATCACCTAGGCGGGGTTTGATGAGATTTGGTAAGAGTGGGAAGTTATCCCCTCGGTTTATTGGCCCTTTTGAGATCCTTGAGAGGATTGGTGAGGTTGCCTACCGCTTGGCTTTGCCGCCGCAGTTGTCCGGAGTGCATGACGTGTTTCATGTTAGTATGCTTCGAAAGTATGAGCCGGATCCATCCCATGTGTTGGATTGGACCGATTTGGAGGTTGACGAGGATATCTCGTATGAGGAGAGACCGGTTCGGGTCTTGAATAGGTGGGATCAAGTCTTGCGAGGCAAGACCATTCCCTTGGTAAAGGTTTTGTGGAAACATCACGGAGTGGAAGAAGCCACTTGGGAACGTGAGGTAGATGTCCGTGAGAAATATCCGGACTTGTTTGTAAATGTTTAACAATGCATTGGAAATTTTATAATATTGTTAAACTTTAAGGGCATTAAATATGTCTTAAGTTGTAAAAGACTGTAAATGTTTTGGTTTATGGAAGCATGTTGAAACTTGCCTCGAAATGGAAGTTTAATGTAACATTGCATATGTTAAATGTATTATAGAAATGGAATATATCATGAACATTGAATATGATATGGAATTGTGGAATATGTTAATGCATATTGAGTTTATATTGTGAAACGCCTCTTGAATAGAGATGGAATGACTGGTAACGGGTCAAGTTGTTGAGTAATGAATTGTAACATTATTGAGATTTGAGAAAAACTTGTTTTTGAAAACTTATACTTAATTTCGGGGACGAAATTCTTTAAGGGGGGAAGGTTATAGCGATCCCGGTTTTCCTTTCCTTTGTATATTGTACTCCAAACTCGGTTCTAGCCTTTACTCTTTGTATATGAGTCTTGGGTTGTGTTGGGCAGGTTTAAAACAGGTTGGTTGTACTTTGAAACCAAAAGTTGATGCCCAAAATTTGGCCTTCACGCTCGAGCGGGGCTTTTGACGCTCGAACAGGCCCTTCGTTGTTGCATCTCCGCTCGAGCGGAAGTTTTGACACTCGAGCGTGATTTTTCATCTCCCAGTACTTTTCTATGCAGGTCTTCGTACGCTCGAGCGGGAGTTTTGACGCTCGAGCGTGACCCTTTGTTTTTGTTTCTCCGCTCGAGCGGGGACCATGTCTGCAAAACTTCTGGAAGTGTGCAATCGACGCTCGAGCGGCGCTTTTTACGCTCGAGCGTGAGTCTGTGTTTGACGCTCGAGCGGGGGTTTCCACGCTCGAGCGGGGAGACGATTATATCATTCCAAGATTTTACTTTTTGGATCACTTTTTCAACACTCTTTCTCTCTCTTACTTTCCCAAACACAGATTTGAGAGCTCCTCTCTCTAAAATCTTACCTTCTCTCTAGGGATTGATCTAGTAGGAGTTGTTTCCTTACCTTGAGCCTTTGTAAAAGTTGTGGGGATTGTTGAGGGCTACACTTTGATCCGAAAATCTTGGTTTTGGAGCATCTTGAATTTCTTCCTCTTCTTCCTTTGGGCTCCGAATTTGAGGTAGGGATTCCTACTCATTTCTATGGTCTTTAACATAAATGTTGGGTATTTTGCATAAATGGTTTGATTTTGAAAGTTAGGGTTTCAAATGTGTAAAGAGGGGTTTCAAATCTTTGAACCACAAATGTGTATTTTGGGTTTCAAAATGAGGTATTTGGTGTTGTTGATAATATTTGAACCTTTGGGTCAATATTGAGAAAAAAGGGGAAAAATGCCATGTTTGGGTATATTTGGGTCATTAGTGTAATTAATGGCAACTGTTGTGAAATTATAAAATTGAGTCGGAAATAATGAAATTGGCTCATTGAGAAATAGAATGGTGAAATTGGATTGATTAATTACTCACCTTTGGTAATTGTTAATAAGATTATCTGTTGATGCATTTATTATCTGTTTAGAAATAACTGCTTTGGGCTATCGGTGGAGGATAGTCTTGATTATTGTAGACAATGCAGGATGATTAGGCAAACTAAAACTAATCAATTGGATGTGTCATCGAATATGACGGTTTGAGTAATACATTAACTTTATGTATTGATTGATTATGTATATGATGTGTGTTTATATACATTGTGTTGTATGGAAAGAGATAGGGGATGTACTTCACGGTTTAGGAGAAGATAGGGGATGGACTCCTAAATCGGATTTTGTTTGGGTGGAGATAGGGGATGGACTCCATTGATACAGCACTAAAATGTGTAGCACTTGTGAAGTATGGAAGTGTTTGAATTTGACATTGATACAACACTAAAATGTGTATCACTTGTGAAGTATGGAAGTGTTTGAATTTGATATTGATACAGCATTGAAATGTGTATCTAATGTGAATCATGGAAGTGTTTATTTTGAGTTACTATCTCAAGTGAAATGGAAATATTGTTGATAGGAGACATAATCTCGTTTAAATTGTTTGGCCAGGTTCTGAGTCATAGTTGTGAATTGAGTTATGCGAATTAAACATTTATCAAATGCACATGTTTTAGTTATTGTTCATATTATGTTTAGCATATCTCTACTGGGCGTTGGCTCACCCTATATGGGACATTATTTTCAGGTTCAGGTACTATGCCGCCTCCGAGACCTTAGCACGGATTGTTGTGGGAGTTAAAGACTCTTTTGTTATTTTTGTTGTATTACATGTATATCAAGCCAAGGGTTTTGTGTAGAGTTAGTACTCTCTTTTTTGTAACCAAGTGTTGACTTGGAAAGTTGTAAGCCCGTAGGGCATTTACTTTTGATGTCAACATGTAATACATTTTGTAATGAATACTCTGATGAAATGTAATTATGCTTTATTCTCTCTTGTCAAAGCATGTTAAGAATGTATGTTAAATGGGTTTATTTTGAGGGCGTTACAAATAGAATACAGAATCAAATACAGGAACAAATAGTTTCGTGGGCGTCTGTACAAAGACCACCACCTCCATTCTAGTAGATCATGAGACCATTTATGGAATAATTTAGATTTAATATAATAATAATATGAATAGTAATATCTCTGGGTTTGTGCTTAATGATGGGTAGAACAATGTTAGGGTTAGTGGGACATCACCCAAGTCGCGTTGAGGTTAGACCGTGAGCAGTGATTGCGGTGAGGTCGAGATTCTCATAAGTCGTTGACAGACGTGCTAGCTTTGCCTTGTGTCAAGCACCATTGTTGGTATCAGAGCCAAGTTTATTGTTATTTGTATTATGTTATAGTATATTTAAATTATACATATATGGTCCCAATACAACCACATGAGTACTACACCTACAGAAGAAGTAGCCCATACAGTAACCGATACAGTAGCTAACACAGTAGCTTCTACATCAGAAGCTAGAGAGTTAGTAGCGTACCAGGATGTCAAGGAAGACCTAGATAAATGGACTATCCCTAAGGTCAAACCAGATACTATCTATAAGATAGGAACCTTTGACTTTTCCAGTAGAAAAATTATAAAAACATTTGAGCATATAGCCTCAGTCCAGAATGATGATGAGATTATGTATTTATTACATATACAGGATTTATATCCATTTCTACAGAAGTATAAGTATGTTCATATAGGACTTGTCTAGATAGCCTTTAAACCTTTGACCCTTCTTGGGCAAACTACCAGTATCCAGTGTACATTACGAGATGCAAGGTGTCTCGATTGGAGAGCTTCGCTCATGGGAGCGATAGAAACCAGTCTCTCACATGGTCCAGTTTACTTTAACATATATCCTAATTTAAGTGTTGCCCTTACATATGCAAATTTATCCAAAGTCTTAGAACTTAGGATATTATCTCGTGGATATGAGTATCTTCCCGGATCACCACCCTTTGCGGTAGTTTCCTGAATTTATTTAAAGGTCTTAACAACCCTCAATGCTTACATTAGGAAATAGAGTGAGTTAGGACACACTGTTCTAATAGACACAAACCTTTTCAGTAGCCAAGTAGTTGTGCCAAAAATGATACCATGGCAACAAATTACCTTTCCAGAAAGATGACAAATTAATAATGATGTTCCTGCTAGACCTATTGTTTAACAATCAATAGATGATGTTATCTAGACACAAGGGGGTAATGTTTATCTTACTTTTAAACGACCTCAAAGACCATTATCCAGAAGTACGTCTACAACCAGTTTTAGAACTGCTCCATCTTATAGAGTAGATCTACCTGAGTCTTCCAAACAATTGACTTCTGAACCCATAGAATCTGTCCTACAAGGTATGTCATCTCGCCATTCTAGTAGACCTTCCAGCAACCCCGAAACTGACCCTGTAGTGCAAGGATTACAATTTTCAGAAAACCTCATGGTGTTTATGAACCTAGAGAGACCAGACGGCCTTATAGCCCTACAGCCATGTAGACACCCTATTCTTGACCGATCTTAAGATTCAGACGTCATCGATTGAGCATTCGGTGATTGCTCATGCTGTGCTCGTTTCGAGGTTTTAGAGTTTTCGGCTGAGTGCCTTGCCTCCGAGCCTCTGAACTCTTTGTGTTTCAGCTCGGTTTGCAGACCAAGCCTTGTTTTTCTTGCCTGGGGGAAAGAGAGGTCATGTAGACCACTCTTTTGTGGACGTAGACCACTTTTCCCGCTTGGAGACTAGTTGCCGGTCTTTGGAGCTTTCGGCTGCGTGCCTTGTCTCGGGACCGTTTAACGTTCTCCGTTTGGCGTGGTTTTTGAACCATACCTTGCTGCCTTGGCCTAGAGGGCCAATGTGGTCTGGGAAACCACTTTTGTGGTCATAAACCACTTTTGGTGCTCGTAGACTAGTTTTCGAGTCTCCCGGCTGCGCGCCTTGCCTCCCGGACTTTCGTCTTGCATCCGTTTTGGTTTGTTTTTGGTACAAACCTTGTTTTCCTTGTTTGGAAGATGGTAAAAGGGTGGGAGACTAGTTCTTCCCCTTGGAGATCACTTTTCTTCCCGCCAGCCAGTTTTCTGGTCGGGAAACTGGTTTTCTTGGTCTTTAGGCCACCTTTTCTAGTCGGCCACCACAACACTACCTTGGTCTCATGCTGCAGACCACTATTCCCACCTGGCCGACCACTTTGTGCTTGGATGACCATTTCCACTGGTCGGCCGACCAGTAGAAGTAGCTGGCCAACCACTTCAAGTGGTCGGCTGCTTTTCACCAGCTTCTTGAAGATATTTTCTTTACAGCTGGCACAACTGGAAGGCACCAGAACCATCCTCCATACACATGTATGGAGGGATGGCCTTGGACCCTTAGCATCTTCAAGAAGCTTGAGCTTTTGTTCTCTATAAGAGGGAGGCTCCCCCTCCCTCCTCCAGGTTCAGAAAAAAGTTCCTTGAGCTATACATACAATCTATATCTATACATCTTGATTTCTCTCTTATTTTGTGCCTTAAAGTGTTATTTCTTCATACTTTAACATACAAACACACACTCAAACACCATCCTTTTGTTGCTGAGGTGCTTAGGAGATGGTTTTGAGGTTTTTGGTTTGGTTTAAGCTTGGAAAACTTGCTGGAGTTGTAGCTTCAAAAGTGTTCTTCAAGGGTGAGCCTTTAACTCCTTAAACCCTTATTTTTTCTTGAGCTTTTGAACCTATTTTCATGTTGATTTAAGCTTAAATTTAAACTACAAAAAGTTCTATTTTTGTATGCTTAACATCTTTGTTTAAGGTCACTTTTGTGTTGGGGGTTGTCTACTCCCTCTTAGGCCTTGTTTGGCCTTACTTTTGTGCCTTCTTTTTGAGCCTTTGGGACCACCTAGTTTTGACCTTCTCACCACTGAAACTCAGAGGAATTTCAGTGGTGGAAGTGGTGCTTTGAGGTCCCAATAAGGAGAGGGTCATCCCCTCTCCTTGTGTCTTCAATACTTGTTTCATTAGCCTCATGTGTGAGCATGTTTGTTAAGCTTATGTTGGCCATATCTTAGCATGTATTTAGGCATATTTTTCTGTGGCATACCACTGTTTTTACTTGGTTTTGTCACTCCATGCATGCCTAATACACTTGTAGTGTAAATCTCAAAAACTAGTCTTGTATGCTTCATAAGGTAGCATGTCATTGTAGCTTGTTTTGTTTCCATTTCAGCATGTTTTTGGTGATGTTTTGCCATGTCATACCTCTGTTAAGGTTTGGTTTGGTTGGTCGTTGCATGCTCTATGCACTTGTAGTGCATTTTTCATGAACTAGCCTAATGTGTATCATGCTTTAACATGTCATTCTAGCATGCTTTTGGCTTAACTTTGAGAAACTTTTGTCCATGTTTTAGCATGCTCTAGCTTTGATTTGTGTTGTTTTGGTCATGCATACCATGCTTTGTATAGCTATAATGCATTCTAGCTTGTTAGCTTTGTGCATCAAGTCCACTAGCATGCATTACTTGGACTATTTGAATGATTTGGCATCATTTATAATGTGATTTCAGTCCATGTTTCATGGTCATGCACTTGTAATTTTTTACTCTTTCAATGCGTTGGAGGGTTTCCCCCTTTATGCCTTAATATGGGTCATTGCGTATGCCTTCATGCCTAAGCTTGCGAGCCATCATTTCAATGTGTTTTTGGAGTTATTTTGCCATGATATAACTCTGATTTTTATTGGTTAAGTCATCCCATGCTTGGTCTTAATAGGTGTAGTGTAATCCACCTTATTTGCCTTGCATTCATCATGCGTTATCCCCTTCATGCTAGCTTGTTTTGGCTTCCTTCCATACATGTTTTAGTATCATTTTGACATGTTCTAGGACTATTTTGGGTTGCCTTTGCCATATGCTTCATGCTTTGTATAGCTGTAGTGCAATTAGCCTTGCTAGCTTTGTGTTTTGATGACTCATGCATGCTATCTTTGAGCTATTTAGATGATTTGGCATCATTTAATACTTCATTTCAAAGCTTATAGCATTGCCATGTTCCCGCTTCTTTCATGCTTTGAATGCCTTTGAGTATTGTGCATTGTTGCCTTATTGTGGTCTAGCATGTATGCCATCTTGCCTAGGTCCCTGAGCCTCTATCTTAGCAGATTTTGGTCTTTGTTTAGACCTAATTAAGCTCTATCCATGGTTGGTTCATGCACTTGTGCCATGTATTGCATGCCCCCTTTGTAGTCCTCTTTACTAGCTTCATGCTTTAAAGACCTTTGCATGCTATGCTTGCTTTGTTTGAATGATTTGGCATCATTTCATACCTTATTTCAGTGCATTTAGTGTTGTCACACTTCCATGTTTATCAATCCTTGAGCACCCTTGAGGGTTGTGCTCTTAGGCCTACTTAATAGGCCAAGGCATGTGCATGTTTGCCTTGCCCTTTTGTGCCTTTGTTTTGGTGTTATGGCCACTGATTTGGGCATGACTGAGGTTTGTCCACTTTTGGTTTAAGTCCATTTAGCATTGTGTATGCCATGTAGTTCATCGCATTGAGCATGCCATGTTTGCATGTTGATTCATCGCATTGTATATGCCATGTTCTTTGCATTGTGTATGCTTATATTACATTGCATTGTGTGTTCATGCCATTAGCCTTGTTAGGTTGTTCATGTTGCATTACATGTTTGCATGCTTAAGTCATATTGCATATTTACATGTTTGTGTTGCATTGCATTTTTGCATACTCCATGTTACATAGCATTGTGCATGCCATGTTATGTGTTGCATTGTATTTGGAATAGGTGTTAGTCCAAACACGAGAAACGAGGGACGTTTCATACTTGAAGTGATGAAACGTGCCTCAATTCTCGGTTGCCGACGCTCTTGATCATACATGATAGAGCTCTAGGCATTTATGTGTTTATTTGTGCATTCATTTCATATTGAATTGTGCAACTTCGCCTCTCGGCCATCATGCATCGAGATGCGCGATTGGTGGCCTGAGGGTCGAGAACCACACTCCCTTGAGCTTATGAAATGATAGGGAGGGTGGTTGTGCACACATATCTTGCAAATACATTGCCATGCCCTTTCTTGCTCTCTGTTGCAGCAAATTGGAGGAGTGCAGCAACAACTGGTCGGCCAGCCAGAAAAACTAGCTGGCCGACCACTTTTTCTAGTTTGCAACGACAAAAAGTGGTTGGCATGTGGTCTTCCACATCAACAACTAGTCGGCCACCCTCCCACAGGTCCCCAAGGTGAGTTGGAAGCACTCTGGAGCTTGGTGCAAGTTTCTGAGAGCAGTTGCAAACAGAGGCAAATTGGGGCATCGCGACGAATTTCCGAACAAGGCGACCAGGCATGCATGCATTCCTTTCCCTCTGAGGACTTTGCTCCTGATTTACTGCTTTACTTAGCTAGTTTACGCTTTGGTTTGTACCTAATTAGTTAATGCGTTAACTATTCAATTTGTTTTGTGATAGTTAGTTAACTAGGATTAGTTAATTAGCTTCGTTATGTAATAATTAGTCTAATTAGCTTAGATTAGTTAGTTTGCTTTTTTATTCGGACCCTCCGTCAAGAGGGCCAATTGTTGTAATAAGCATGCGTGCGTGTGATGCATGTCTTCCAATCCCCATTTATTTCTCCCTTTTACTTAACCACTTACGATGGTTAGTTTTAGGGCATATTTCGATTGGCATACCTTATGCTTGCATGCGTGCATCTATTCATCTGTTTTGCATGCACCGAGCTCGGCGCATCATACTAACTGCATTGTATTTCAATACATTTACTTGAATACGTGTTCAACAGCATGTTATCAAGTTGCATTTCCCATGACATTCTAGAATAGCTGAGCCTGTTTTAGTCGCATTCTCGCATTAGCCATCTTAAAATGAACTAGGATCATGCATGATTTCTAACTAGTTCTTTGTTTTGGCTCGGAGTACGCTGTGAGTGTTTACGCTTTAGCATACTGCATGTGTGCTATTGACTGCCATGTTCAGCATGCTTACCATAAGGCTAACTGATTATTTGATATAACTGCCTGAATGCCTGTGGGTGAAGGTTGGATTGCTTGAATTGGAACAATTCGTTGAAATGCCACATTTTTTAGCCTACTTGCGAGTAGCAAATCATTTTCTCAAAACGAACATGCAATGTTTTGTTCCAAATTAGGTGATCTAGTCTATACTTGTATGCTGTGCGCATCACGTAGTAAGATTAGCTAATTAACCAGAATAAGAACACGTGTTTTCAAAAATAAAATATCATGCTTAGTACAGGCCGATCTTTGATCGGGCGAGCAGGGGTGCTCATTGCATGACCTTCCCCTCTTGTACCAAAGTTCTAGAGCCGAGGCAACTTTGGTGATGACAGACACGTGGCCCTAGGCACAGTCAGGGTTTCCTAAATTCCCCTCAAAATAAAATATTTAGGTGGCGACTCTATATCTGGCAAAGCAGTCCATGTTTGGCACTTCTTTATAAAAATCAGTTTTCCAAAAACGATTTGCCGGATTTAGACTCTTTGGTGATTTGTCGGTCTCACATTGCACTTTGTGAGATTTAGATTCAGAACCGTGACATTGAGTCCGAATTGTAGTAGCCTAGAGAACAAAATGAGATTCACGCCCCGATCATGCGCGGATATCGGAGATTTATCGCGGGGCACGTCTACAAGCCAGTGGCATGAATTTTGAAATTTAATGGATTTTACACCAGGAAGTGAAAATAGAAGAATCCTAAATCAGGATTTGTTACAGGAAAAATATTCAGAATTTAGGCAATGGTATTTTAACAACCACACTGAAGATCAGTTAAAAGAATATAAAATACAGTACTATTCTCACTTAGAGCAAATTCAGAAACTTAAGTCTTTCCTTTTATGGTTCAAAGAACATATTCAGAATCAAACTTCACATATACACGTCCTAGACAATGTTCAGAAAACATGGGTAACTACCGATGGTCAAAGTATAACTTCTATCATCCTCTACCAAAATCTTTAGAATTACGACCCAGTGATTCTACTTCCAACAAACCCTTAAATGTTACTGCTTTTGTTGAACCTCCAGAAAAAAAAAGTTCTAGTGCTTTAACAGCCAAAGAAATTATTCCGTTAATCAAGCAAAATAATTATACAAATCTTTACTGTCAAACTATAGGCAAACAACTAACCAGGATTGAAGAAACTGTTGTCCATATCAAAGACAATTGTCATCTTCAACCTAAGCCTGTAATCATTCATCTAGTTGCTATCAAACCAACTCCAATAGTGAATAATTTTAAACTTAAGTCACAAAAAGAAAATACAGAATTCATGGATACTCTCCTTAAAAAAATCAAAAATCTTCATATAGGAGAAACTTCCCAAACATCGACCTCTCAAGTCAACATGTTATCTAGTACCCATCTAGGCTCTCAGGAAGAAGCCTATCAAAATCTTTCTCCAGATCAAATATCTGACATTCAGGCTAATTTCCAGAATGAACCTTCTGCCATTAATCGAGTCAATTATGGAAAAATTACCAATAGAATGACTCTTGCAGGACCCAGTAGGTATTACTATCCTCGACCTACTCCTATGGATGTTCTTTATGAAGAAGACTTCCTCCAAACCCAGCGTTCATACCATAGTAGAACCATTTATGAATGGAATATTGATGGTATGTCAGATTATCAAATCTATGAAATCCTCCAGCATATGCTTATGTTTGCAACAGTTTGTAAGCAAAATGAAAATACTGACCACCAAGTTGCTAGATTCTTAGTTAGTGGCTTTACAGGTATCCTTAAGGGATGGTGGGATAATATTCTCACCCCAGCTCAAATTGATGAAATCTTAAGCTCTACCAGACAAATTACAGATGATGAAACAGGTCTTGTTACAGAAGAACAAGATGCTGTTTATAGCTTAGTTAACACTATTGTCCTACACTTTGTCGCATTCATAACCCGTATTGAAGATCGTAGTAGGGAATTATTACAGAAACTCAGATGCCCTTCTTTATCCCATTTCAGATGGTATAAAGATGTTTTCATGATGAAGGTTACCAAATGATCTGATGCTAATTCTAAGCATTGGAAAGCCAAATTTATTGATGGCCTTCCTACCCTCTTTGCTGAGCGTGTCAGGAAAAAATTACGGGATCGACATAATCAATTGTCCATACCTTACAATAGATATACCTATGGATAACTCATAGGTATTATTACAGATGAAGGACTTGCTTTATGCAATGATCTTAAATTACAGCAAGAGATTAAACAACAATATCTTACAGGAAGAAAAGAGTTTGGTGAATTTTGTGAACAATTTGCCTATGATACTAAATTACAGTATCCTTCCAAACAAAAGAAACAAAAATATGGAAAACATCCTAAATATTATTCCAGAAAAATCCAAAAAATATAAGGCTCCAAAACAATATATTCAACAACCACAACAGCCTTCAAAATCCAGAACTAAAGCAAAACCTCTATATAGGAAAAAAGATAGATCCACAATTAAATGCTATAAATGTGGCCAAACAGGACATTATGCTAATCGCTGCAGAGCTAAGTTCCAAACTAAGCTCAATGAGTTAGCATTAGATGATGATGTTCAGCAAAAGATTCTTCACCTGCTTTCTGAAGATTCTAGTTCTTCTGATTCAACAAGGATCTTGTCGCTTATATTCATCCGATTCTAATTCTGAATCTGATGTCCCTCCAGAAGTGTGTGATTGTAAAACTAATATCAATCACATTTCCGAATAAGCTAATTATTGGAAAGCCATAGTTGAAATGAATGGACTTGATATTGGCAGTCCTAGTATTAATGTCCTTACAGAAGTTGAATAGAATATGATCAATCTTGCTGACCTAATTAATGATCCAGAAATGAAACTAAAATTTCTTGAATTATGTTATAATCAACAGAAGAAAGAAGAACTTCTTCCTCCTTAACATTATAGCATGAAAGAAGTTTTTAAACGAATCCAGCATGTTACTGACGAAAAACCTATTACAATCCAGGATTTGAAAATGGAAGTAAATGCTTTAAAAGTTGAAATTAAACATTTACAAACCTCAAACATTGCTATTAATTCTGAAATAAAAAAGATTAATAGTAAACTCCAGAAGAAAGAAAAAGGAATTATAATTGAATCCAATACAAAACCTGATAAGAAATCAACTAAACTCGACAAAACCTGATAAGAAATAAACTAAACCCGATTATCTCATGCTCATAAATACAGTAACCTTCCAGAAATGGTATATCATAATTACTTTTATTATAAAACCTAATTTTGTAATAAAAGATGCTATTGCTCTTGTTGATAGCGGTGCTGACATGAACTGTATCTAGGAAGGACTAATTCCAACCAAATATTTCCAGAAAACTACCCAATCACTAACTAGTGCTAGTGGTAATTCTTTGTACATTAGGTACAAACTTCCAGAAGTTTTAATTTTTAACCAAGGGTTGTGTCTTCCAACTTCTTTTGTTCTGATAAAAAATATGTCTCAAGCAATTATCTTGGGGACATCATTCCTATGCTTACTTATGCCAATTACAAAAATTGATTCTATTGGCATTCATACCACTTTAAATAATCAACATATTATTTTTGAATTCATTACAGAACCTTATACCAAAGAATTAGATCAAATCAAGGATCTAGTTAATTTTAAAGAAAAGCAAATTAATTTTTTACAAAAAGAAATTTCTTTTCTCACTACAGAACAAAGATTATAGCAAGCTTCTTTACAGAATAAAATCAAATCTCTTGAAAAAGAATTTCAGACAGAAGTTTGCAGTGATATCCCTAATGCTTTCTGGGAACGTAAGAAACATATAGTTTCTTTGCCCTATGAACCAGGATTTGATGAGCGCAAAATCCCTACTAGAGCTCGTCTTAGTCAAATGAAAAAAGAGTATTTAGAACTTTGTAAAACTGAAATCAATACTCTTCTTTAGAAAAAATTAATTCGTCCAAGTTACTCTCCTTTGGAGTTGTACAGCATTTTATGTTAATAAAAATGCAGAAATTGTAAAAGGTGTACCTAGGTTAGTTATCAATTACAAACCTCTGAATGAAGCCTTACAATGGATAAGGTATCCAGTTCCTAATAAAAAAGATCTTTTAGGTCGTTTACAGGATGCTATCATATTTTCTAAATTTGATATGAAATCAGGATATTGGCAAGTTCAGATTACAGAACAAGACAGGTATAAAACTGCTTTTATAGTACCTTTTGGACATTTTGAATCAAATGTCATGCCATTTGGATTAAAAAATGCTCAATCTGAATTCCAGCATATTATGAATGATATTTTTAATCCTTTTACAGAATTCGCTATTTGTTACATAAATGATGTTCTTATTTTCTCCTCATCTATTGACCAACATATAAAACATCTTAATATCTTTAAGAATGTTATTATCAGAAATGGTTTGGTGATTTCTGCACCAAAAATAAAACTTTTCCAAACAGCAGTACGCTTTTTAGGCCATAACATTCATAATGGCACTATCATTCCCATTGACAGAAGCAGGGAGTTTGCATCTAAATTTCCTGATGAAATTAAAGATAAAACTCAATTACAGAGATTTCTTGGTAGTTTAAATTATATCCATGATTACTACCCCAATTTAGCTATCGGTGTAGCTATTTTATATACCCGACTTCGTAAAAATCCTCCACCTTGGAGTCCAGAACATACCACAGCTGTTTAGAAAATTAAAGCTAGAGTCAAGACTTTTCCATGTCTTTTGCTCCCACATCCAGAATGGAAGAAAATTGTTGAAACTGATGCCTCTAACTTAGGTTATGGTGGTATTTTGAAACAATTTAATCCTAACAGTAAAAAAGATGAACTTTTAAGATTCACTTCAGGAATTTGGAATCAGGCAGCAAAAAATTATCCGACCATAAAACAAGAATCTTTAGCTATTGTTAAATGTGTCTTCAAATTCCAGGATGATTTATTAAATCAACATCTTCTTATCAGAGTTGATTGTTCTGTCGCTAAACAAATTTTCAAAAAAGATGTTCAGAATTTAGCTCAAAAACAAATTTTTGCAGCTTGGCAAGGCCAACTTTCAGTATTTGATTTTGATATTGAATATATTAAAGGAGAACATAATTCTCTTCCTGACTTTTTAACCCGTGAGTATTTGCAGGGATCTTCCAATGTCCAGTAGAGGCCGAGGCCCAGGCAGACGAGGTCGTGGCAGGGGTAATAGCAATCTCTATTATACAGAATTTCTCGGCCTTAGTGCCTTTACCAGTAAAAAGGGGGAATCTAGCCAATCGGCTAAAGATGTCCTCCTCACACCTCCAAACCCTTATGTACAGAATACCATTGTTGAGGACACCGTCCTTTACATTGATACAGCAGATATCCAATGGATGAATGATCCTTGGGAGATCAAACAGAGGTATCTGACCACTCAACATGCTCCTCCGTATGAGGAGAGGCCGGTTCGGGTCTTGGATAGGCGGGACCAAGTCTTGCGAGGCAAGACCATTCCCTTGGTAAAAGTTTTGTGGTAACATCACGGAGTGGAGGAAGCCACTTGGGAACGTGAGGTGGATGTCCGTGAGAAATATCCGGACTTGTTTGTAACTGTTTAACCATGTATTGGGATTTTGTAATACTAATGAACTTTAAGAGCATTAAATATGTCTTGAGTTGTAAAACATCGTATATGTTTTGGATTTATGGAAATATTTTGGAACTTGCCTTGAAATGGAAGTTTAATGTAACATTGTATATGTTGAATGTATTGTAGAAATGGAAGTATATCATGAATATTGAATATGATATAGAATTGTGAAAAATGTGTTGAAATTGGTAAATTTCAAGGGAAAGCATGCCAATAATGCATATTGAGTATATATATTGTGAAATGCCTCTTGAATAGAGATGGAATAACCGGTAATGGGTCAAGTTGTTGGGAAATGAATTGTAATGTTGTTGAGAATTGAGAAAAGCTTGCTTTTGAAAACTTGTACTTAATTTCGGGGATGAAATTCTTTAAGGAGGGAAGGTTATAGCGATCCCGGTTTTCCTTTCCTTTGTATATTGTATTCCGGACTTGGTTCTGTGGTTGTGTTGTTGTCTCATTCTCCTTTCCTTCCCTTGCTCTTTTTATTTGAGTCTTGGGTTGTGTTGGGCAGGTTTGAAATAGGTTGGTTGTGCTTTGGAACCATTGGTTGATGCCCAGAATTTGGCCTTCACGCTCGAGCGAGGATTTTGACGCTCGAGCGGGCCCTTCGTTGTTGCTTCTCCACTCGATCGGGCGTTTTGACGCTCGAGCGTAAATTTCCAACTCCCAGTACTTTTGTCTGCAGGTCTTCAGACGCTCGAACGGGAGTTTTGAAGCTCGAGCGTGACCCTTTGTTTTTGTTCCTTTGCTCGAGCGGGGAGTTTGACGCTCGAGCGGGGACCATGTCTGCAAAACTTCTGGAAGTGTGCAATCGACGCTCGAGCGCCGATTTTGACGCTCGAGCGTGAGTCTGTGTCTGACGCTTGAGCGGGGGTTTCTACGCTCGAGCGAGGCGACTAGTATAATACATCCGTATTTCACTTTTTTGGATCACTTTTTCATTTCCCTTTCTCTCTCTTACTTTCCCAAACTCAGATTTGAGAGCTCCTCTCTCTAAAACCTTACTTTCTCTCTAGAGATTGATCTAGTATGAGTGATTTCCTCATCTTGGGCCTTTGCAAAAGTTGTGGGGATTGTCCAGGGCTATATTTTGATCCGAAATTCTTGGGTTTTGGAGCATCTTCAATTTTTTCATCGTCTTCCTTTGAGCTCTGAATTTGAGGTAGGGATTCCTACTCATTCTTATGCGCTTTAACATAGACATTGAGTTATTTGTATAGATGGATTGATTTGGAAAGTTAGGTTTTGAAATGTGTTATTTTCAAAACGGGGTTTTTGTTATTTTGACTCATAAACGTGTATTTTGGGTCTTAAAATGATAATATTGATGTTGTTGATAATATTTGGACCTTTGGGTCAATATTGTGAAAAAGGGAGAAAATGCCATGTTTGGGTAGATTTGGGTCATTAGTGTAATTAATGACAATTGTTATAGAAATGTGAAATTGAGTTGGAAATAATGGAATTGGCTCATTATGAGTTAGAATGGTGGAGTTGGATTTATTAATCGCTCACTTTAAAACTGTTGAGATTATATATCTGTTGAGGCATTTATTATCTATTTAGAAATAACTGCTTTGGGCTATCGGTGGAGGATAGTCTTGATTGTTGTAGACAATGCATGATGATTAGGCAAACTAAAACTAATCAATTGAATATATCATCGAATATGACGGTTGGAATAATACATTGAATTTATTTATTGATTGATTATGTATATGATATGCGTTTATATACATTATATTGTGTAGGAGGAGATAGGGGATATACTCCACGGTTTAGGGGAAGATAGGGGATGGACTCCTAAACCGGATGTTATGTGGGAGGAGATAGGGGATGGACTCCATTGATACAGCAAATACGTGTATCTATTAAATTATTGATACAGCAAATCTGTGTATCATTTGTGAAGTATGGAAGTGTTTTATGTGTTATTGATACAGTGAATCTGTGTATCTATTGTGGCTTACGAAAGTGTTTTGATATGAGTTGTTATCTCATTTGAATTATTGAAATGGAAGAGTTGTTGAGATGAGATATAATTTCATTTAAAGTATATAGCCAGGTTCTGAGCCAGGATTATGAATTGAGAAATTGGATAAGTAATGAAAATGGAATGAAACATGGACACCTTTGTCATGTAATTGAAATGGGTTATGAAATGATTCATGTGAGTTAAACGTTTGTCAAATGCTAATGTTTTAGTTATTGCTCATATTATGTTTAGCATATCTCTACTAGGCGTTGGCTCACCCTATATGGGACATCATTTTCAGGTATAGGTAGTATGCCACCTCCAAGGACGTAGCTTGGGAGGCTTGAGGCTGTTGGACTCTTTTGTTATTTTTGATTGTATTACATGTATATCAAGCCAAGGGCTTATTTTGTGTAGAGTTAGTACTCTCTTTTGTAAGCAAGTGTTGACTTGGAAAGTTGTAAGCCCATAGGGCATTTACTTTTGTTGTCAACATGTAATACATTTTGTAATGAACACTCTGATGAAATGTAATTATGCTTACTTCTCTTATGTCTAAGCATGTCTTGAATGTTTGATTGTGGGATTATTTTGAGGGCATTACAGGTTTAATCGTCCGGTTGAATTGGAATCGAATTATAATGTCATAATTATTTTATAAATATGTTTATAATTTAAAAATAAATAAAATACATTCATGTAAAATATTTTTATAATTTAATATATATATATATTCATCAAACATATATGTTTATATATATTTTTATATTAATATTATTTATAAAAATATTAATTATACATGTGTTTGAGGGAAATTAGTTCGAATATAATTAATATTATATATTTCTTACATATTAACAAGGAACCATGGTGGCAGAGTAGAAATTCATACTCTTTACAGGTTGACGTTTTGGGTTTAAGTCCCTTTAACATCAATTTTTTCAATATTGGACCATTTAGCGATTCCGGTTTTGCCCCGACCTTCACTGTGTCCCGGACTTGGGGTCCGTGGTTAAATATTGTATCCATGTCTTGTTTTTCCCCTTTGACTCTTTGTATTTGAGTTTTGGAACTTGTTGGGCGCGTTTGGAACAGGTTGGTTGTTAGTTGGGTTATATTGTTGTTGCCCAGATTTTGGCCTCATCGCTCGAGCGAGGCTTGTGTAATTTGCTTCTTCGCTCAAGCGAGGTTTCTTGTACTCGAGCGAGGTTTGAGAGTCCTTAGGTTTCTCTCCCAGAAGCTGTTTTTCTGGGAAGGGAAAAGTTCTTCGCTCAAGCGAGACTTCTTGTGCTCGAGCGTGCGTGTGCGTCTGTGGCAGACCTAAAGCTTTGCATTCTGCGCTCGAGCGACGCTTCTTGCGCTCGAGTGAGGTTACTTGTTATGTCTGGTCGCTCGAGTGATGACTCCTTCGCTTGAGCGAAGACCACGTACTACAACAAAAGTAACCTATGGTGATGAAAAGTAGTGAAGAAAATAAATTGTCACTAAATAATAATAATCCGTGACGAATTATAAAATTGTCACATAAAATAAAAAAATAAAAATAATAGGTGACGAAATTTATTTTCGTCAACAAATACTTCTTTTTAGGTGAGAAAAAAATTAAGTTTCGTCACCAAAGGTTTTTCCACTAATTTTTTTTTGGTGACGCCAAAATTTTGAGACTTTCAGTGAGAAAACAAATTTGTCACTAATTATAAAATTGTTAGTGAGGAATATATTTTTGAGAAACTTGATTTTAAATATTTTAAGACCATTTGGTGATAAATATATTTTTGTCACTAATAATTTTTAATATTTTGAGACTTTTAGTGAGGAAATTATTTTGTCACTAATTTTGAAGGGAAAGTTTTGACATATTGGGCAGTAATGAAAAATATTATACTACTAACTTTCCTACCTCCCTCCCATTTTTTTGTTTATCAGTTTTCCTCTCTCCTCTTTCTGTAACACCCTCAAAATAAACCGACAACATACATCATTAACAGGCATTAATAAAATAAAATAAATCATCAAATTATCCATCAGAGTACTTTTATTGAAAGACATCACATGTAATCATCACAAGTCAATGCCCTAAGGGCTTACATCTTTCCAAGCCAACACTTGGACACAAAAGAATGAGTACTAACTCAATTACAAATTAAGCCCTTGGCTTGAATGTTTACATGTAATCTCAAACAAAAACAACTAACTAAAGACAATTCTTCAAAGTCTAAATCCTTCCAAGCTAAGTCCTTGGAGGTAGTATATCGCCTGGACCTGAAAATGATGTTCCCGTATAGGGTGAGCCACAGCCCAGTAGAAATATACTAAACCAAATATAAGCATTGAATAAAGCAATAGCATTCAATAGATGGTTAACACAACTATTCATTTCACCAACATACAGTTTCATGACCTTAATGTCTATGACACGTTTCACTTTCCATTATTTATTCAACTTTCCATTTATATCAATATGGCTCGAACACAGCCAAACCGTAATAAAGGAACTATATATCACATTAACGCTTTCTTCCAATATCAACAAAATAAATTAGACAAAGGCTCATATCAAAACACTTCCATACTTCGATTGATACACATTTTAGTCTTTGTATCAACAACATGTAAAAACACTTCAAATCAATAAGCACACATTTAGTGATGCTAGTGGAGTCCATCCTCTATCTCCTCCCAAACAAAATCCGGTTTAGAGGACTATCCCCTATCTTCCCCTGAACCGTGGAGTACATCCCCTATTTCCTCCCAAACAAAATGCATATGCAACACACAATCAAGACACGTATTTTACAGATTAATTCAATAGTCAAAATCAATGACTTAACCAATATGATTAGTTTCAATTTTCCTAATCCACATGCAATGTCTACAACAATCACAACTATCCTCCACCGATAGCCCAAAAGCTTATTTCTAAACAGAAATAAATGTATCAACAAATGTAAATTTAACATTTTCATAGGTGAGTAATTAAACTAACCAGCTACACCATTAAATCACTAAATTCCCCAATTCCTTGAATTAAACTCAATTCCACATTTTTCCCTAAATTAATTATGCAAATTAATTTATTTCAACCACTAGGGTTTTTCCCAAAATTACCAAACAACTCCCAACATATCAAAATACTAAAACTTAGGACAAAACCTATAATATGGAGTAGGAAATCCCTATCTCGAAGTAAATAACCCGAATGGAGAAGTTGGAGATGACGACCCAAAATCCAAAGTGCCCAAACCGCCAAACTCTCAGATTAAAAACGAAGCTCTCGACTCACTCTATCTTTTTAATAAAGAACCTAGGGTAGAAACACCCTAAAAAGAGATGATACCTAAGAGAGCAAGTGAGTGGAGGGAGAGAGAAGTCGTACCTAGGGTTCTGGAATCAGAAAAAGGGTGAAAAAGTGTTTTAAAAACCACTGCTACCTATTTAAATCCGATAGGCTCGCTCGAGCGAAGGATTGGTCTCTCGAGCGACCAAACACAAGAATGACTCGCTCGAGCGAAGAAAGTCTCACTCGAGCCAAGAATTCAATGCTTCAGTCTCGAACCTGAAGCACGCTCGAGCAGTAATGCTCGCCGGCGAAGAACTCGAAACTCGCTCGAGCGAAGAAAAGCTCGCTCGAGCCAACAAACACAGCTCTCAGGTCTATACTAGACGCAATCTCACGCTCGAGCGAAGATATCCTGGCTCGAGCCACCAGACACAAAATACTACTCTCGCTCGAGCGACAAAACCCTCACTCGAGCACAGGACCAAAAACAAAAGCTCGCTCGAGCTACCAACTCCTCGCTCGAGCGAAGGCCCGAAATTCTGGACAGCAACACTTGGTTTCCAAACCCAACCCACCTGTAACAAACCTGCCCAGTACATCCTATAACTCAAGAATAAAGAATTTAAAGGACAGCAACCACAATAATATAACAACGGGATCTACGGAACATAAGTCCGGATACAACAACCAAAAGGAAAAGACCGGGGTCGTTATAACCTCCCTCCCTTAAAGAATTTCGTCCCCGAAATTAAGCATAAGTTTTCGAACACAGGTTTTTCTCAAATCCCAACAATATGACAATTCAATAATAAACAACTTGACCCAATACCGGTCAGCTCATCTCTTATCAAGAGGCATCTCACAATATATAGAAAGCAACATATATTTCAATCTGCATCAATATTATGCATTTCCCTTTTAATTTCAACAATTTTCATATACATGATTCTTATTTTCATATCATATTCAATTTCATGATATAACGCCAATTGCACAATATATTCAACATATTCAAGGTTCTGCTAAACTTCCATTATGAGGCAAGTTTCAAGACATAATTCCATTAAACCAAAACATTCTCTATGTTTTACAACTTAAGACATCTATAAAGCTCTTAAGTCCAACAATATTACAAAATCTAAATACAAGATTACATATCAACAAACATGTCCGGATATTTCTCGCGGACTTCCAACTCACGTTCCCAAGTGGCTTCCTCCACTCCGTGATGCTTCCACAGGACTTTCACCAAAGGGATGGTCTTGCCTCGCAAAACTTGATCCCGCCTATCCAAAACTCGAATCGGTCTCTCCTCATACAAGACATCTTCGTCAACCTCTAAGTCGGTCCAATCCAACACATGTGATGGATCTGGCTCATACTTTCGAAGCATACTCACATGAAACACGTCATGAACTCCGGATAACTGCGATGGCAAAGCTAAACGATAGGCAGCCTCACCAATCCTCTCAAGGATTTCAAAAGGACCAATAAACCGAGGGGACAACTTCCTGCTCTTCTCAAACCTCATCAATCCCTGCCTAGGTGATATCTTCAGAAAGACATGGTCACCCACCTCAAATACCAAAGGTCTCCTCCTACGGTCCGCATAAGATTTTTGACGACTCTGGGCTGTAACAAGCCTCCTACGGATAAGCTCAACTTTCTCCGTCGTTTCCCTCACCAACTCTGGACCCAACAAAGGTGCATCACCCACCTCAGCCCAACAAACTGGAGACCTACACGGTCGGCCATACAAGGCCTCAAACGGTGCCATACCGATACTAGACTGGAAACTATTGTTGTAGGCAAACTCCACTAATGGCAAGTGCCTCTCCCACGACCCACTAAAGTCAAGAACACAACCCCGAAGCATATCCTCAAGGATCTGAATAGTACGCTCGGACTGCCCGTCAGTCTGAGGATGATAAGCCGTACTAAAGGTCAACTTAGTGCTTAAGGCACTCTGCAAACTCTGCCACAACCTGGCAGTAAAACGAGGATCTCTATCTGAGACGATCGTCACTGGGACCCCGTGCAATCTCATTATGTCCCGAATATACAAGTCAGCTAGGTGATCTACCGAGTCTCTCACGCGCATCGGGATAAAGTACGCCGACTTAGTTAACCGGTCTACAACCACCCAAATAGCATCACTACCCCGCTGAGTCCTCGGAAGACCTACAACGAAGTCCATAGTGACATGCTCCCACTTCCACTTGGCAATAGGCAAGGGCTGTAACAAACCCGCTGGCCTCTGATGCTCGGCCTTCACTTGCTGACAAGTAAGGCACTTAGACACGAAGACCGCCACATCTCTCTTCATACCCCGCCACCAAAACTGGCGACCCAAATCCCGATACATCTTAGTGCCTCCCGAATACACCGCAAGGCGTGAATGATGAAACTCTCGGAGTACCTCCTCTCGGCAAGACTCCGGCACAAACAAACGGTCTCGGTATCTCACACTCTGGTCGGGGTACACCGTCAAACCCTTCTCAATCTTCCCATTGGAGATCTTCTCTCGGAGAGATTCCACCTCAAGGTCACCTCTCTGTGCCTCTAACACTCGAGTCACAAGTGTAGGCTGCGCAACAACAGAAAACAAGGCCGCAGCCTCAACGGATTCGCCCAGAAGCAAATCAAAGTCCCCAAGTGCACCCAACATCTCCCATTCCCGGATGGCTATACTAGCTACGTCACCAACAGATTTCCTGCTAAGGGCATCTACCTCCACATTGGCCTTCCCCGGATGATAATACAACTCGAAGTCATAATCCTCAATAAACTCCATCCACCTCCTCTGCCTCAAGTTCAAGTCTTTCTGTGTAAACAGATATTTCAGACTCTTATGATCCGAGAATACCTCGAATCTCTCACCATAAAGGTAATGCCTCCAAATCTTCAAGGCAAAGATCACAGCTGCTAACTCTAGGTCATGGGTAGGGTAATTCTTCTCGTGTATTTTCAATTGACGTGAGCCATAGGCTACCACTTTCCCCTCTTGCATCAACACACAACCTAAACCCTCTCGTGAAGCATCACAATAAACTGCATAACCCAACCCTCTCTCTAGAATAATCAAGACCGGAGCGGTGGTCAGTCTAACTTTCAGCTCTTGGAACGACTTTTCACAAGTCTCACTCCACACAAATTTAACTCCCTTCCAAGTCAATCTAGTCAACGGCGAAGCTAATCTGGAGAAATCCTTCACAAACCGTCGGTAGTACCCAGCTAATCCCAGAAAACTGCGGATCTCAAACACACTCTTTGGCTGTGCCCAATCTTGCACTGCCTCAATTTTGGATGTGTCAACAGACACCCCTTCCCCGGAAACCACATGGCCTAAGAACTTCACCTCCTCTAGCCAGAACTCACATTTCCTAAACTTAGCATATAGCTGGTGGACTCTAAGTAACTCAAGCACCACTCTCAAGTGTTCCTTGTGCTCCTCCTCTGAAGGTGAATAAATCAGAATGTCGTCCACGAAGACGACTACAAAACGATCTAAGAATTCCCGGAAGATCCGGTTCATCAAATCCATAAAAACTGCAGGTGCATTGGTGAGCCCAAATGGCATCACCAGAAACTCATAGTGGCCATACCGCGTATGGAATGTCGTTTTCGGAATATCCTCCTCCCTGACTCTCAACTGGTGGTAACCCGATCTCAAGTCTATCTTAGAGAAACAACGGGAACCCTTCAATTGATCGAACAGATCATCTATACGAGGCATAGGGTACTTGTTCTTAACCGTAGCCCGATTCAACTTCCGGTAATCTATACAGAGTCTCAAAGCACCACCTTTCTTCTTAGCAAAGAGGGTCGGTGCTCCCCACGGCGAAACACTAGGACGTATATAGCCCTTATCTAGCAACTCCTGGAGTTGGATCTTCAACTCCACTAACTCGGCTGGGGCAAAACGATATGGTGCCATAGAAATCGGCGCCGTACCGGGCACTAGATCAATAGAGAACTCAATCTCTCGATGCGGTGGCAAACTAACAAGATCCTCGGGAAAGACGTCTGAGTACTCACAAACTACTCTTGGCAACACAGTCTGGATCTCATCACACTCACCACTCTCAAAGCTAGCAAGTAGACCACTAAGCTCACTCCGCCCTCGCGGATCATACCCCGGTGGCAAAACATTACCAACCTGGTCCCCCAGAAAATGAAAACACTCCCCCCTCACAGTACAACAAGTGACCCTCTGGCGGTAGCAATCAATAACTGCCCGGTATGACGATAACCAGTCCATACCCAAAATAACATCAAAGCCCTTCATGGGCATAACTACAAAAGGAAATGGAAGCCTATGATCGGCAACCTCTATGTCGTAACCCCTAACACCTTGTTTCAAGATCAATTCACCCCCAAGAGGTGACACTACACAAATAGGAGATCCTAACTGTGCTAACTCCAATTCCAAAACAGATGCAAATGCAGCAGACACAAAGGAATGAGATGCACCCGTATCAATCAATACACTAGCAATCGAATTGCAAAACAAGAAGGTACCTCTCACAACTGATGGAGTCGGCACAAGATCCTGCGCGGTAATAGCATACACGCGCCCAGACGGTCTCTGATTCACCTGCTCACCCCTAGGAGCATAAGACTGCTGCACAGACTGGGACGATGAAGCCCCCTGATTGGCCTTCGAGGCTGGAATCGACCGATTTGGTGATGACTCTGAGTCTGCCTCAAACCAGATGCACCAGATATGCCACTCAACTGTGGGAAATACCTCTTTATGTGCCCTGCCTGACCACACTGAAAACAAGAGAGCGGCTGGCCTCTACCCTGACTCTGGCTCTGAGATCGAGCCGAAGAAGATACTGCTGTCAGATTCTCCCTCTCAAGGGCAACTCGAGACTTGTGGCCCACCGGCCACACTTGAAACAGTGTAATGTCTCTCGGCCGCTTTCCCGTAACTCCGCACTCGACCGAAAAGTCGATCTAGAAAAGCTACTTTGAGACTGCTGAGGATTGAAACCTCTCTGTCTTCTGCCATCACTCTGGCCATCCTGACTCCTCTTGGAGCCTTTCTGCCCTTCCTCCTCCTCCTGCATCATGATCTCCATATGGGCTTCAGCATCAACCATACGCCCATAATCCCGAATCATAGTTCCTCCAACTCTCAGCTAGAGGCCACGCCTCAACTTCTTCTCGAACTCAATACAATGGCGTTCTCAGACGCCACCAACTCAGGTGCAAACCTAGACAAGCTGGTAAATGCAGCGTCAAACTCGGCCACTGAAGAACTCGATTGCTTAAGATGACAGAACTGGTCTCTCAGCTTCTCCCTGACTGCTAGAGATAAGAACCTCTCCTGGAAAGCATTCACAAAAGCCTCCCACGTACCTCATATACGACCCTTTGTGAACTTCCACCACTGACCCGCATCCCCCTACAGCTGGAACGATGCCAAGGTCACTTTCAATCCGTCGTCTTCGATGCCAAGCATCTCAAACGTCTTCGTTGTCTGTTTGAGCCATTCATCTGCCTTAAGTGGCTCTTTAAGATCACCCACAAATTCATCCGGGTTAGACCGGAAGAACTCCCTCTTCAGAAAAGAAGGTCCTGCATCCGCAACAACAACCTGGGCTTGATTCTCAGCCCTAAGAATGCCAACTGACTCCCTGAATGCCCCTGCTATCTCTCGGGCCAAAGCGCCCATAGCCTGCTGGCCTACTGGCTCGGCCACATTGGCCTGGCCAACACCCTCCTGCTGCTCCGGAATCTCGTCCGGTATAGGCACTTCCTGCCTACCCTGCCTACCACGCCGATCACGTCCTCGTCCTGACATCCTAATAAAAGTAACAAAGACGTTAGCACATTAACAAATGTGCCGAAGCTACAACACTCGTGTCCTAATGCATTGGACAAATGTAATTCATTCCAAGTAAGCACATAATCACATAAGCACCTACGAATTTCATTCCTGGATAATGACAGTCCCGAAGCGTTACTATAGTTCCGGTTGGAAGCAGCATTGATCAAGTGCCTTTCTAACAAGACTACTAGAAACTCAAGGGTCCAATCAACATCCTAGAAACTACATTCCATACCCACATAATCACATAAACATGTTATCATATAATCATATAACAGTACAGTTAAGTCTCTATCAAACGAGACGAACCCATTGTGATACTAATCACTTCCCACGTACCCAAAGTATTCGAACCCGGTACGCTCTGATACCAAGTTGTAACATCCTCAAAATAAACCCACAACATACATCATTAACAGGCATTAATAAAATAAAATAAATCATCAAATTATCCATCAGAGTGTTTTTATTGAAAGACATCACATGTAATCATCACAAGTCAATGCCCTAAGGGCTTACATCTTTCCAAGCCAACACTTGGACACAAAAGAATGAGTACTAACTCAATTACAAATTAAGCCCTTGGCTTGAATGTTTACATGTAATCTCAATCAAAAACAACTAACTAAAGACAATTCTTCAAAGTCTAAATCCTTCCAAGCTAAGTCCTTGGAGGTAGTATATCGCCTGGACCTGAAAATGATGTTCCCGTATAGGGTGAGCCACAACCCAGTAAAAATATACTAAACCAAATATAAGCATTGAATAAAGCAATAGCATTCAATAGATGGTTAACACAACTATTCATTTCACCAACATACAGTTTCATGACCTTAATGTCTATGACACGTTTCACTTTCCATTATTTATTCAACTTTCCATTTATATCAATATGGCTCGAACTCGCCAAACCGTAAAGGAACTATATATCACATTAACGCTTTCCAATATCAACAAAATAAATTAGACAAAGGCTCATATCAAACACTTCCATACTTCCCGATTGATACACATTTTAGTGTCAGATCAACAACATGTAAAAACACTTCAAATCAATAAGCACACATATAGTGATGCTAATGGAGTCCATCCCCTATCTCCTCCCAAACAAAATCTGGTTTAGAGGTCCATCCCCTATCTTCCCCTAAACCGTGGAGTACATCCCCTATCTCCTCCCAAACAAAATGCATATGCAACACACAATCAGTACATGTATTTTCTGTATTAATTCAATAGTCAAAATCAATGACTTAACCAATGTGATTAGTTTCAGTTTTCCCTAATCCACATGCAATGTCTACAACAACCACGACTATCCTCCACCGATAGCCCAAAACAGTTATTTCTAAATAGGAAATAAATGTATCAACAAATGTAAATTTAACATTTTCATAGGTGAGTAATTAAACTAACCAGTTACACCATTAAATCACTAAATTCCCCAATTCCTTGAATTAAACTCAATTCCACATTTTTCCCTAAATTAATTATGCAAATTAATTTATTTCAACCACTAGGGTTTTTCCCAAAATTACCAAACAACTCCCAACATATCAAAATACTAAAACTTAGGACAAAACCTATAATATGGAGTAGGAAATCCCTACCTCAAAGTAAATAACCTGAATGGAGAAGTTGGAGATGATGACCCAAAATCCAAAGTGCCCAAACTGCCAAACTCTCAGATTAAAAACGAAGCTCTCGACTCACTCTATCTTTTTAATAAAGAACCTAGGGTAGAAACACCCTAAAAAGAGATGATACCTAAGAGAGCAAGTGAGTGGAGGCAGAGAGAAGTCGTACCTAGGGTTCTGGAATCAGAAAAAGGGTGAAAAGGTGTTTTAAAAACCGTTGCTGCCTATTTAAACCCGACAGGCTCGCTCGAGCGAAGGATTGGTCGCTCGAGCGACCAGACACAAGAATGACTCGCTCGATCGAAGAAAGTCTCGCTCGAGCCAAGAATGCAATGCTTCAGGTCTGCAACCCAGAAGCACGCTCGGCGATGTAATGCTCGCCGAGCGAAGAACTCAAACTCGCCGAGTGAAGAAAAGCTCGCCGAGCCAACAAACACTCTCGTGTCTATACTAGACGCAATCTCACGCTCGGCGAAGATACCTGCTCGAGCCACTAGACAAAATACTACTCTCGCTCGGCGACAAAACCTCGCCGAGCGCAGACCAAAAGAAAAGCTCGCCGAGCTACCAACTCTCGCCGGCGAAGGCCAAATTTCGACAGCAACACTTGGTTTCCAAACCCAACCCACCTGTAACAAACCTGCCCAGTACATCCTATAACTCAAGAATAAGGAATTTAAAGGACAGCAACCACAATAATATAACAACGGGATCTACGGAACATAAGTCCGGATACAACAACCAAAAGGAAAAGACTGGGGTCGTTATACTTTCTCTCTCTCTCTCTCTTTCACAACAAAACACAAGTTAATTAGCTCTCTAAGTAACCTATGGTGACAAAAAGTAGTGAAAAAAATAATTTTCGTCATTAAATAAGAATAATTCGTGACGAATTATAAAATTTTGTCACATATAATAAAAAAGAAAAAATAATAGGTGACGAAATTTATTTTCGTCAATAAATACTTCATTTTAGGTGAGGAAAAATTAAATTTCGTCACCAAAGGTTTTTTATCTCTAATTTTTTGGGTGGGGCTAAAATTTTGAGACTTTTGGTGAGAAAAACAATTTGTCACCAATTATAAAATTATTAGTGATGAATATATTTTCGGCATCACTAATAATTTTAAATATTTTGAAACTATTTGATGAAGAATATACACTACAACCAAAACACACTTTAGTGGCACTACACTAGTGGCATGTTTTTAGAAAATGTTACAAAAATAATATTTGGTAACATGTTTTAGAAAAAAAAAAAAAAAACTACAGAACCACAAACATATAAGGCTCTAGTGACATTTCAATAAAAAAATGTCACATCAATTTTATGGCATTTTATAAAAGAATGGCACAAGAAATTGTTTTAGTGACATTTATCAACAGATGACACTAAACTTTAGTAGCAATGGCATTTTTTTTAAAAATGTCACTAAACTAGGTAGGTACAAGTTACTTTTTATGGCATTAGGTGAAAAATGTCCTAAACAAATATTTTGTAGCATTTTGAGAAATGCCACTAAGTCAAAAACTTTCCAAGCTATCTAATGGCATTTTTTGAAAAAATAAAAAATGCTAATATATTTTCAAAATTTTTAAAATGCACAAAATAAATAAAAACAAATAAGTTAAACTGAATATAACATGTTTTTTTTAACTATACTTGCCACATGTACAAAATTGATCAGCGGCTTTATATGACTTAAAAGAAGAAATAAAATTTCAAATTGCTCTCTTGTACAATGATAAATTTTTTTGAATTTTAGTTCCTATAATTTCAATTAACTCGATTTTGACTCTGAATATTACCGCCCAATTTGAGTTTTTGTTTAATTTTAGTATTATTAATTTTTTATTTATATGTATTACAGGGACATACACCAAACAGAGTAACCAACACCAAACATTTGTTCTCTCCCTCTCTCTCATGGTTAGTCGCTCACCGTTTATGTTTAATTTTAAGTATTATTAATTTTTTATTTATTTGTATTACAGGTACATACACCAAACAAAGTGACTAAACACCAAACATAGTCTTGCTCTCCACCTCTCTATAGCGATCCCGGTTTCGATCCTTCTTTCACGTTTTGCCACTTCGATTGAGGTCGAGGCAACTGGTCACTTCAGGGGCAACGCCCCTTTATGGTCCGGGCAAGGGTCGAGGGTAGCGCCCTGGCAAAAAGGAAAAATGCAGATTCTCAAAAGCCAGGTGGAATATTTACAGTGGTCATGATGGCTCAAACACACTTTTTTGGGTCTTTAGTCCAAGTTTTAGTAAATTCAGATAGATTATGCCTGTCAAATTCTTAGTTTCCAAATAGGAATAGTTTAGGAGCTCTTAAAAGTCCATGTATAGTTGGACGCAATCCTACGTGAATCTATGTGTGCTACCCAATTTATACTTCTACTTCTCTACTGCAATGAGTTAGCATTTAAACACCCAAAACCATATCTACCTCATCATTTCTCCTAACCCTAAATCATATTTTACCAACCTTAAACCTTTCCTTTTAAATCCTTCAACTCTAACCACTACACATCATTGAAATCAACTGCTTGTTAATATTCACAACCGTACTCTCACAGCTCCAAACCCTTGCCTCTCTTTGTAAAATCAAAGCCCTAAACTCTTCCCCTTCTCTTGTATCCAAACAAACCCTTAAACTCTATTGTTTTGCCCACTAGTTGCAACAAAATCTTAGCATAATCAGTCTCTAAAAAACTTTTCTCATCACTGCCCAACATCAATTTTTTTGGCATCAGAATTGTTAAAATCTGCCTCCCCCCTGCTCATACTTCATACATCAAATGGTTAGTAAGTTCATCATGTCAATGAGCAGCTTATGATGTGGTAAGGATGGACTGTTGATCCTAATGTAGGTGTTGCCTTGTTAACATTGATAAACATTAATCTAAATATAGTAATACATAATTATAGTACTTTTCAAAAAACTTTAGTACCTTAAAGCAGATAGAACATAAACACCAAAAACTCTTAACAATTTGATGCTGCCAAATATAAGAGACTAAATAATTGAAGAGCTTCATTTACCAAACTTACCTCAAACCAAAAACCAATTACAGAGGAACATGAAGGATTTGTTTCTAGATAATAACAGATGCTTGTATGATTAACAGCTAGAGAAGTGCTCAATATTAACAGAGGGCATAAGCTTAAAAGCATAGAACATGATTTTTTACATCAAATAAATATACGTACAGCAGCTACATCCATAATTTATCAACCAAAGCGCATCAAATGTAAACCTAGTTTCAGATGCTAAACTAATTTTCCTATAGCAGACACAGAGGTATTAAATTAAAAAGATGATAAGTGGCATAACAGAAAAAGACTCACATCCTAATCCATTTGTATGTTGGCATTATCAAGCGTTTTGTCCAAATCATTCATCAAGGCATGTTTTCGGCGGCCATAATAGTCCCGAATCCATACCTGTGCCAGAGGAAAATTTTGAATACTGTATTTGCTTTCGTTCATAGTTTATTATTTTGATTGATCATTGTATTCTCTATCATTTTCCTTAATTATGCTTCAGCCTCTTGGCCACAATATTTGAGAGACTTCAAAAAATTAAAATTGAATGTGCGTTTTGAAGTTTTCTAACCTATGTGTTATATTATTTGTTTGTCCATATATCGCAAAATGGTTTATAATGGACTTGGAAGATTCTCTTTCTCATAGTATGTTGTGGACTTGAATACAATTTGTTGGACGTTACATGTATTTTATCTATGTAGACATTTGAATGGAATATATTACTTATTCAAGAAAATAAATTAGTGATTGGGGTTTTTTTGAGCAAATAATATACTAGTAATCATAGACAAGAGTCATGACTCAAATAAGCAACACATATTGCTAACACCTTGAAATATTTTTCAAATGAAACAATGCGAGAGGGTAAAGATGACGAAGAAGATAAAGAACTTGACATACTTGATGATGATATGGATCATGATATGGATCCTAATATAGATTATGATATGTAGTTTTGGTTTTGTGTTTTCTACATGGACATGTTTTTTATGCATTACATGCTTATGTAATATTTTACTTTGTCTCTTCAAGTAAATATTTTGCTTTATATTTAACCAGGTTTTCTACCGAAACAGAAGCTAACAAAGTACGAAAAGGAAAAAAATAAGACAATCAAGAAGAATAATAAGAAAATCAATACTATACAAGTGAAGCATATAGCGGCTTCTTTGATGGGTTCTACTCAGCCCAATCATGTCAATAAGAAGGGAAAGAATATTAGGGTTGAGGTACATTACGATGAGTACATACCGTCAGATCATAGGGATGATATTGATGATGAGTCATTTAAAAGTGTTAACGATGAGGTACTAAATGTATGATATCTAATTTTTGTTATTATGTCTCGTAACTATATATTCGTTAATGATGCTTTGTTAATTCTATCTTTATATATCCATGCACATATCTTTGCATATCCATTGTTATGTATTTGTTGTTTATGCTTTTGTATTATGTTTTTCATGGCTCACCAATGCCACCAAAACGATTGGCGCAGTCATCTCTTATAGCACAAAAACATGAAATTCAAGCACAAAAAGAGGAAATTTAAGCACAAAGCAATGTAGTAGCGAAGATGAATGAGACGAGGGAGGAGCATTTGAAGATGACATCAAGCGTCATGGAGTTTCTTAAAAAACAAGGTTTCAATAAACAATTTAGATGAGGCATCCCATGAACTCATAGATCACCTTTTTGGTAAGTCTATCTTATTTTATCTTTTCATTTTTCTCATATTTGTTAGTATATACTGGTTAAAGCATAGCAGTTTAAGAAAGTCAACCTCTCCTATCCACTTATAGTTATAGTCATATCAAATGTTGTAGATCCAATTGGAATCAACAGTAACAAGCTAATGTGTGAGCCTATAACATCATCTGATCCAAGATTTTTAGCATCAAAATTGCAGTATTGCCATATTGAACATTGTTTTTTTGTGTATGTTGAAGATGGATCATATTAATAGAAATCACTTAGCAGACCTACTGTTGTTTGGTCCTATTTCATATTAATAGAAATCACTTAGCATACCTACAAGGGACAAACCTTCCAATGGGGTCCTAGAAATTTTGCTTATTTAAGTTGATGACAATACCTCCAGATGGTGGGAGTTTGGCTGGCTAATTATTAGTTTCACACTTGGGTAGGGCATCCTAGGAGGCATCATAAAAATAAAGACATTGATCATTGCTTGCAATTTTCAGTTGGTAGCATTTTTTCCCCCCTTCTCTGTTTTTTCGTAGCATACATTTACATACCGTAAAAGGTTATTTTATTAAATAATATATACTCATGTTATTTCTATATCTCCTGTAATATTTTACATACTCTATACAATTCCAAACATCATTACAAATTCGTTTCTTATTCTGTAGAATACAAATTACATTGCAAATTCTAACATATATACACTATTAGTTTTGAAGCTAAATTCTCAAGTAATTCAGATTTCCTTTACAAAGAGAAATACAAATAGCATGACCTCATCCTAAAAACTAAATACAAACAAGATCCCCTAAATACCAGCAAGTTACCAAAAGATATCACATATTTGTCTTGCATAATTTAGAGACTTGCAAGCTTTCAATTGTAATAAACCTTATACTTATGGATGTCTAGTAAGATCTACTCCTAACTATCCTTCCTGTACATCCTTGATAATATTTTCCTTGTTTATTTTCTTTGCATATTGGTTTTTGATGACGTCTGGAAGCATACTTGCAAATCAAGATCAAGTGTTGAATTTTATTTTATTTTTTGAATTGATACATAGTTCTAGTTGTAAATCAAGATCAAGTGTTGATTTTTTTTTGTGGACACCACGTTGGTTCATTTTGGGATTTTCTATAATGGTTTTCATGGATATATTTTGATTTATAATATAAATTGTTTAGCGAATTTTTTGTGTGGAGTGGTGTATATTAGCTAGTAAATTTCTTAGTACATTTAGAAGACGATTGGGATATGAGCAAGCATATTTGTGAAGTAATAATTTAAAATGAAATATAAATATGGAACAAGTTTAGTGACGAATTTTTTCGTCATCTATACTTGTTATTATGACAAAGTGATTATTCGTCGCTAATAAATATTTTTTATGACAAAATTTATCGCAACTTATATATGAAAGTTTTCATTGATTTGTTGTTTGGTGACTAAAAATTTCATAACGTATACATATTTTTGTTACAAAATATATTTCGTCACCTATGTCTGACTTTTGGAGACGAAAAATTTCGTCAACTTTACATCTTACTGTGACGAAATTATTTCCTCATCAATGATTAATATGTGTGACAAATTTATTCGTCAACTAAAGTTATAAATAGGGTATTGAATAACTATTTGGTGACGAAAATGAGGATTTTTTACGACAAAATGTTGTCTTATTGGTGACAAAATTTTTCGTCACTAAATTAATTTCATTGGTGACGAAATTATTTTTCCTCACGGTGATTTTTAGTGACAAACATTCAATGACGAAACCGGTGAGGAAAATATTTCCTCACAAATATCTATAGTGACGAAATTAGCTCTTTGGAGACAAAAAAAATTCATCATTCAAGACCTAACTTGTTGTAGTGGTATATCAGTTTGCAGCAGAGGGTTTTTGTATCACTTTTGCATCTCTTTCCACTCAAAACCCTAATCCGGCACCTTCTCTCTCTAAGATTCTCTCTCTCTCTCTCTCTACAAATACTCCTAGATCTAAGTATCTCTCAACCCTAGTTCATTTGTTAAAGTGTTGGAGCATCTCAAGGGCTTTCCTTTGATCCGAGTCAAATCGAATTTGGGGCATTTTTGAAGTTCTTCTTCTTCTATTTGAGCTTCTACACTTGAGGTAGGGATATTCTACTCTTTGATATGGGTTTTAACCTAGGTATTTGCCATTTTGAATAAATGATGGGATTTAGGAAGATTTGGGTGAAATTTGGTCTTCGGTTTAATATTTGGTGAAAGGGGGGAAGATTGCCCTAATTTGAATCAAATAAATTATTTTGTATAGATAATGAGATTTATGTGGAAATATGAAATTGGAAGGGCTTATAAATGAATGGTGTAGTTGGATTGATAAATCACTCACCTACGGAAAGTTTGGCAAATTATCTGTTTGATAGATTTGTTTATCTATTTAGAAATATATGTTTTGGGCTATCGGTGGAGGATAGCTATGATTGTTATAGAAATTGCATGAGAACTAGGTAAATTGAAACTAGTCATATGAATTATGTCATTGAATATGACGATTTGATTAAATTGTTGAATGTGTGAATTTTGGTAGTTATTGTATATGACACGCTTTTTAATACATTAAATATGTATCGTTATTTGGGAGGACATAGGGGATGTACTCAATTGTTTTGGAGGAGATAGGGGATGGACTCCATTGAAAATTAAGTTGGCTAGAGTATCCAGGGTGAAAGTCCCGAAATCTTATATATATATATATATATATGGGTGCCGATTCCCTCGGATGTGATTCCGTAAAATGGCAAGAAAATGGAAGTGTTTGAATAATGGTTGTTATTGAAGTGTTAATAAATGAGTTGTAGTCTCGTTTTGAATTGTTTAGGTAACAATGAACTATATCAATGAATTGATTTGGATAAATGAATAGAAATGGACTGAGATATAGATATTGATATTGATTGGTCATAAAAATGGTGCAAGTTGGTTTGCAAGTATTGAACATTTATCTGATGCTGATATCTTAGTTAATTCTCATATACTGTTTTAGCATATCTCCACTGGGCTTTGGCTCACCCTACTTGGGAAACTATTTTCAGGTACAGGTGACATGCCACCTCTAAGGGCATAGCTTGATGAGGACAGGGTTGAAGGCTCTATTTTTGTTACCTATATGTTTGTATGTTTTCTTCTTAAGCCGAGGGCTTTAATTGTAAAGATCTTATAACTTTCTTTTATTGTAACCAAGTTATCTCTTGGAAAGATGTAAGCCCGTAGAGCATTTATTTTGTTGTTAGTGACTAGTGTTACATGCTGTAGTTTCAGAATAAATATTTATGAAAGTATAATGAATGTAAACTCTTTTGTAATATAAACTCTGATAAATGAAAGTAATACGTTTCCTATTATGTTTATGAAACTCTTGGGTTAGATTATTCTCTTTATTTTGAGGGTGTTACAGACCAAATATAGCAAATCGGTCCGGTTCATCCAATTTAGCAGTTTAATCGCGATTCCCATCATATTAGCTTAAAATGACCGGTTTTCAAGAGGGAACTAGGGAATGGGTTAGAGGGTATATCTGGATCGGACTATACACCGGTCGATGGTTCAACCAGCCGGTCCGATTTTCAAAGCATTGGCTACAGCACTACTATGTCATTGTTTGGTAAAAAAAAATTAGTTAATTTTTTAAAGTTAAAATTGTTTTAATTGTTACCCAGAAAAGCAACTCAAGAGGGGAGTGAATTTGGTTTCTTAACTAAATTGCTAAATTAAAAGTTAACCCAAATAATAAACAATTAACAATATGAAACAATAAAGATGAATAATAAATTAAAATTTAATCCAAATGAAAAATAAATATGATGCAATATAAATGAAACTAATAAAAATAAATTAAGCGAAGGAAGGAAAGAGAGAGCCAATACAGAATTTATAGTGGTTCGGCTCAAACCCATCCTACGTCCACTCCTCAAGATCCTCCATGAGATTTTTTCACTATTCGTCAAATAGAAATTACACTCCTAACTTTACAGATGCTAGTGAACCTTAATAATTGATCAATCTCGATCACTCCAACTAATTAGTTGTGAATCCAGTGCTAGTCACACCTTACCCAAGTGATTTAAAAAAAAAAAAAAAAAAAAAAAAGCTCACAAAAATTATCTCTCTTTTACAAGAAAATTATAAGGGATTGGAAACCCTTTTACAATAAAAGCTCAAACACTCAATAAATTTCTCTCAAAGAAATTATATAGCTCAATGAAAGAACACCACACAATATTTTAAACTCTTGAATATCACAAATTTTTCACCACTTGTCTTTTCTTGCTTTCTTGTCTCTCTTTTTTTTCTTATCAAAAGGTTTCTTTCTTAACCAAAAAAAAAAAAAAAAAAAAGAAAAGAAAAAAGAAAAGAGAGCTGTTGCACATTTCCTTCTCTATTTTTCCCTTCCATTTGAGTATCTTGTACCGTTGCACCTATTCCACTCAGCCGCAGAAGCTGCATAATTGAAACAAAGAGAGGAAATGAATATATAAAAAGGGAGCTTTTTTGATAAATCCATTTTCTAAGAGCTTTATTCCATCTAACCCATATTCTTTTTGACTATTCCATTAGATCCAATTTGAGATAAGAAGACCAAAATACCCTTTTCATCTACTTATGTTCCATTTAGTTCACATTATTTTCTCATATTTCAATAAGTCCTATTGGTGATATAATTACCAAAATACCCCTAATGTGAATGTTCACACCGTCAATGTGAATGTTCATATTGTCAATGTGTAGGGACCCGGCCCATGTTGATCCTCGTGGGTGCCCGGAAAAATTCGAGTCGGGCCGGGCCGGCCCACAAGCCAAAAAAATAGGCCCAAATTGTTGATAATGTGAATATTCACATTGACAAGTTAACATTCACATTGATAGGAGTGTAAAATTAGCCCGCGGCCCGAAGCTAGCCCGCCGCCCGGGGCGGGCCCGTTCATAATGTGAATATTCACATTGACATATTAACATTAACATTGATAAGAGTGTAAAATTAGCCCGTGACCTGCGAAGCGGCCCGAGCCGAGCCGGGCCATTGTTGACAATGTGAATATACACATTGACATATTTACATTCACATTGATAGGAGTGTAAAATTGGCTGCGGCTGAGGCGCCCGGCCACCCGCCTCAGGCCGGCCCGTTCATAATGTGAATATTCACATTGACATATCAACATTAACATTGATAAGAGTGTAAAATTAGCCCGTGACCCGTGGGCAGCCCGAAGCCCGAGCCAGGCCGGGCCGGGCCGGGTGTGAATATTCACATTGACATATTAACATTCACATTGATATGAGTGTAAAATTAGCCCATGACTGTGGTAAACCGAACTCGCCCGCGGCTGTGCCTTGGCGGGCCTACTACCGTTGATAATGTGAATATTCATATTGACATGTTAACATTCACATTGATAAGAGTATAAAATTAGCCTATGCCCCGTGGCTGCCCGAAACCAGCCCACGACCCGTGGGCGGGTCCGGCCTGGCCCGGCCTGTTGACAATGTGAATATTCACATTGACATGTTAACATTCACATTGATAAGAGTGTAAAATTGACTCGCATCCCATGGGCGGCCCGAGGCGAGCCCGGCCCGACCCGTTGACAATGTGAATATTCACATTGACATGTTAACATTCACATTGATAGGAGTGTAAAATTGGCCCGAAGCCCGCCCGCTGCCCAGGGCGGGCCCGGGTCGGCCCGTTGACAATGTGAATATTCACATTGACATATTAACATTAACATTGATAACAGTGTAAAATTGGCCTGTGACCCGTGGGCAGCCTGAAGCCTGGCCCCAGGCCGGGTTAGGCCCGGCCCGGCCCGTTGACAACGTGAATATTCACATTGACGTGTTAACATTTACATTGATGTAACATTAACCCGCGTGCCGTGGTCGCCCGACACCGCTCGCGGCGTGGGCGGCAGTCGAGCCCGGCCGTATTGACAATGTGAATATTTACATTGACATGTTAACATTTACATTGATAAGAGTGTAAAATTGAATTGACTCGCGTCCCATGGGCGGCCCAGGTTTGGGTCCGGGCCTACCCCGAGGCGAACCGGACGGACAAATTTTACACTTCTATCAATGTTAGTGTTAACATGTCAATGTGAATATTCACATTGTCACGGATCCGGGCCAAGCTGCCTCTCGGCAGGCCTTCAGCTTCGGGACCCGGCCCGGGTCAAGCAATTTACACTTATCAATGTGAATGTTAACATGTCAATGTGAATATTCACATTGTCAACGGGCGGCCAGGCCGGTCATGGGCTTTGGTCGCCCATGGAACTGAGCTAATTTTATACTCTTATCAATGTGAATGTTAACATGTCAATGTGAATATTCACATTGTCAACAGGTCGGGCCGACCGGGACGGGGGCCAATTTTACTCGTATTAATGTGAATGTTAACATGTCAATGTGAATATTCACATTGTCAACAGGTCGGGCCGGGCCGGGTCGGGCCCGCACTGCTTGCCAATTTTATACTCTTATCAATGTGAATGTTAACATGTCAATGTGAATATTCACATTGATGCTGTGGGCAGATCGCTGCCGCCATACGGGCGATGGGCGGGTTTCGTAGCCACGAGACACGTGCTAATTTTATACTCCTATCAATGTGAATGTTAACATGTCAATGTGAATATTCACATTGTCAACGGCCGGAACATTGGCGGCTTTGGCCGCCCATAGGTCGCGGACTAATTTTATACTTTTATCAATGTGAATGTTAACATATCAATGTGAATATTCACATTATCAACAATCGGACAAGCTCGCCGGCCGTAAACATGGGCGGGTTTCGTGCCACCACGGGACGAGGGCCAATTTTACACTCGTATTAATGTGAATGTTAACATGTCAATGTGAATATTCACATTGTCAACGGGCCGGGTCGGGCCCGCCCTGGGCTGCTGGCCAATTTTATACTCTTATCAATGTGAATGTTAACATGTCAATGTGAATATTCACATTGTTAACAGGCCGGGCCGGGGCATCCACGGGCCGTGGGCGGGTTTCGGGTAGCCACGAGACACGTGCTAATTTTACACTCCTATCAATGTGAATGTTAACATGTCAATGTGAATATTCACATTGTCAACGGGCCGGGCCGGGCCCGCCCGGGGCCGCTGGCGGGCTTTTGGCCGCCCATGGGTCGCGGACTAATTTTATACTCTTATCAATGTGAATGTTAACATGTCAATGTGAATATTCACATTGTCAACGGGCCGGGCCGCCCATGGGCCGCGGGCGGGTTTCGCCCCACCACGGGACGCGGGCCAATTTTACACTCCTATTAATGTGAATGTTAACATGTCAATGTGAATATTCACATTGTCAACGGGCCGGGCCCGCCCCGGCTCGTCGGCAGGTTTCAGGCCGCCCACGGGCCAATTTTACATTTCTACCAATTTGAATTTTAAAATATAAATTTTCACATCATTAAATTGCTAATCCTTCAAAAAATATTTATAAGGGTATCAAAATTGAATATAAGGGCATAAGTGTCCAAGAAAATACTGTAAATCAAGAAAATGGACTTGATGGAATAAAACTATACATACATGGGACTAAATGGGTTAAAAAATTCCTTCATGGACTTCTTGGGTTAAAACACTTCTAAATTGGACTTATCAATAAATATCCCATATAAAAAAATTGAAAAGATTTGAGTCAAACAATCTACCACCATGTGGATCTAATTGAAAAACTAATATTATATTATAAATATAATATACATATTATTTTAAGAGATGCACATTAAATTTAGTTATTTTTAAATCGGCACAATCTATATTAAAATGACAAATTTTATTTTTATATTTTGTGTCAAATAATTGTAAAAAATGTATATTAAAAATTCATAATTTATCTCATAATATTTTAGACATCATCAAAATCAAAATACAGGAGTAACATTTGAGATTAAAAAATTCATTTGACAAATTTTTTTTGACTTTTTTAATTTTTATGAAAGAAAAAGTAAAATAATTATAGTTTAAATGTGACATTTTATTTTATTAACTTATTTAACTTATTTTAGCTTTTGTATTTTTTTAATCCAAACAAAAATAGGCAAACAAAGCCTATATCGTGTGGCTCTTGCTTCGTGAAATCAAAGCTTTTATATATATGTTCACAGTATTTTTGAAAGTCCTGAGTTAATTAATTATTTACTAACTACTTAATGTATGAGATTTTTGTTAACTTGAGACTAAAAAGTTCATTTAAAAAAAAAAAAAAAAAAATTGGATTTTTTTTTTACTTTTATTAAAAAAAAGTAAAATAATTATGATTTAAATATGATATTTTATTATTAATTTATTTAATCTATTTTATTTTTTATACTTTTTTAATCCCAACTAAAATAGCCAAACGAATCCTATCTTGTGTGGCTCTTGCTTCATGAAATCAAAGCTTTTATATGTGCACAGTATTTTTTGAAAGTCCTGTGTTAATTAATTATCTACTAACTACTTAATGTACAGTTACATATTGAATTACGACTTGTGCAATGTGCACAAAGTAACAGAGAGAGAGAGAATCCAATGTGTTTAGAGAAAATTAATCTAAAAGAGATATCTTAGTGTCAGAGAAAATTTATCTCAAAAGAAAAATTACACAAAATGAGAGAACTAATTAGTGAGAATCACACAAGTAACCTAAATTAGTGAGAGTTTAATATTTTTAGGGAAAATCCAAATGCCAGAGAAAATTCAACTCAAGGAACACCTAACCAGTAAAAATCAAACAAATAATACAAATTAGTGGGAGTTTAACATGGTCAAGAAAAATAAAAATGTTAGAGAAAATTGGAGAGAAAATCAAAGAGACAACTAGCCATAGAAAATCATGCAAGACACATAGAGTAAAGTGAATCCAATGTGTTTAGAGAAAATTGTGATGCCAAAGAAAATTCATCACCAGAGGCAAATTACACACAAGGAGATAACTAACCAGTGAAAATCAAACAAGCAACCTAATTTGATGGGTCAGGAAAAATTCAGATGCTAGAGAAAATCAATCAAAATTTTGACCCAAACCTGAGCAAATTTCGCCCAACTTAGAGAAATTCAAAGAAATTTCTTTGATTTTCACTGTGTTTTGGAAATTTCTCTAGTTTGAAGAAATTTCTCTGTGTATTATACAGAGAAGAGAGAAAAGAAAAAAAAAATGGAATAGTTTCTTGTCAACTCTTTAATTCTTTCCTCTATAAGGGAAATAATTCAACAAGTGTGTCTTACAAATATATATATATAGTCTTTACAGAAAGTAGGGATATGGAGGCTACTTGACCTAGCCTTCAGAGAAGAATCAAGTCAGAGAAGCCAGTGCAGTAAGCTAATCCAACATACGTTCAAACGCATGCACCTTTCGACTTCTTCTCTCTCGGGGCGCACCATCCAAACTCGCTAGAGCTGCTTTTAATCCTGGCTTTCCAACCGGAGTTTACTTTGGCAATACGAATGACTTTTTGGGATTTCGCGCTTTGCTTCAATCGGTTACTTATGCTACAAACCCCATGCTTCAAAAGAGGGCATCGAAGAAAGGAGAGCCAATCCTCTATCTTGAAAGAATTGCCTTCCTCCTTTGACCCAACTTGAAACTCCGCCCTTGTCATTCAACTCTATATTCATTTTTAAGTACAACAGAGTGAACAAAGAATATACACCCAAACAACTATGGAAGCTTAAGGATGTCAAAGTGTAGAACAAGAGGCAGATGATAGTAGAGATATGGGGTACTTACGTGTAAGTGGACTTATTGTCTAATAGGTCCTATGGGAAAATTTTGTCATAAAAAACGTCACTAATTGTAAGTTTTAGCGACAATTTATAAAAATCATTACAAAAAAAAGTCATTAATTGTCAATTTTTAGCGACATGTATAAAAAATTGTCACAAAAAATTATTTTTAGTGACAATTTTACCAAGATTTATTTTCAATAGGACTTGATGGGAATTAAGTCTAACTATTAGGACCTATTGGTAGTTTACCCTAGTATCACCTACTGTCATACCTAGTTTCTTATGTTTCTAAGTACAAACCACGTGTTGGACTAATCTTTTAGCTAATTTTTTCCGAAACACCACGACAAACATCAATGCTTCTCATAATAAAATTTTAATGCATTAAGGACAAACACAAAAAAATTTCCTTAAAAATTCCAACACATATCATTATTATTAAAATATTAAACTTTAAAATAATATATCTTTTGATGTAGATGTCAGTTTTTAATAAAATTAGTATTTTAGAATTCTCTTATCAAAATCTATCAAATAAGATCTATGTTAACTATGAAATTCTTAAAATATATATATATACTTTGTCCAAGAAAAATATATATATATATATATTACTTTGTCCTTACTCAATTATATGTTTTCTCCATAGGGAGTTTATGAAGTAAAATAAATTGAGTTGTCCTTTTTACCAAACAAGGGTCTAATGGAAGGGTTTTGACTAAATTTTTCATATATATATTGTTACCCAAAAGACAACCTAAGAGGGGAGTGAATTAGGTTTTTACAATTAAAATTAATAATACCCTAATAAAAATTATGACTAGCACAATAGCTAAATATAATTAATGAAATAAAAATAATTAAAACAAGTGTCTTAACAACTATGTCAGTCAATGATTTTAGCACAGTAAAAATGTGAAATATAGCTATGGCAATTTAAAATAAAATAAAGAGATAAGGGAGAGAGAGGCAAACAAATTTATAGTAGTTCGGCTTCAACTCAGCCTACGTCCACTCCTCAAGCTTCACTTGAGATTTTTCACTATCTTTTAACTTCACAGGAGTGCTAGCAACCTCTTTACAAATGGAACAATCCTCCACGGATTTTACACAGACTTCACAAGCCCAAACCCTTGCAAATCTTAGGTGATTCACAATCACTCTCAAGATTTCAAGAACACAGTGTTTGCAACACTTTTACAAGATGAAATGGTATTTTTACTTTCAAAGAAAGCTTACAATAAATATCTCTCAAAGATAGATATATAAAATGAAGCTTTGATTTTTCTGTAAATCTCACACAGGAAAAATGGGCTTAAAGCGATAAGGCTCAATGTATAATTTCTGAGAATAGATGTGAGTGATTATAGATCAAAGAATATTTTCAGATTTTTTTGTAACTTGTTTATATTAGAGACTTTGGTATATATAATGAAAATTATAGCTATTGTATTCATTTGAATTTATAGCCGTTGTACTTCTATCATTACCAATTTGAATATCTTTCACTCTATCATTACAAATTTAAATATCTTCCACTTGAACCTTTTGAACCTTTTGGCCTTTTGAACCTTTATAGCCGTTGTACTTCCATCATTACTAATTTGAATATCTTTCACTTGAACCTTTTGAACCTTTTGGCCTTTTGAACCTTTATAGCCGTTGTACTTCCATCATTACTAATTTGAATATCTTTCACTTGAACCTTTTGAACCTTTTGGCTTGCTGCTGTGCTAGGCTATTTGAACATTTGTTTTGGGCTGTTTGAACTCTTGATTTAATCAAATATTAAATACATTCTAACAACATTTAGGATAAAGGTTTAGGTGAGAAATAATGAGACAAAATAAATTTTGATTCTATTTTTCTCTTTCAAATAAATCATCAAAATAAATTTTGGATTCTATTTTTCTCTTTCAAATAAATTAAAACATAATTAAATAAATCATCAAAATAAATACGTCTAACATATAAATATATATATATAGAGAGAGAGAGATAAAGTGAAAGCCCTAATGAAAAATTTACAATATAGACCAAAATTCACAGATATATATATATATAGAGAAAGAGAGAGAGAATATAGAGATGGAAGAGAGAGAAGAGACGGAAGAGATAGAGGAATAGAGATTTGGTATATGTATATATATACAGAGAGAGAGAGAGAGAGAGAGAGAGAGAGAGAGAGAGATATGGTTGTGGGTGAGGGTGAGGGACTTAGGCTACAAAAAAATATATATATTGTGGATCTCTCCTATTGTTAAAAGTTAGAGAGGAATGTTAGACCAATTTTCTCATTTTTTGATTAAACACTCACATAGGCGTAGGACTCATATGAGTGTGAGCCTCACATTATGTGAATGTTTGATAATAAAAAAAATTTAATAATTTTGTTAAGATCGCTAACATTGTTGATTTTTGTATAATAGAGAGATAAGAGTCTATTTCTAAAATTGTAGAAGAGTTTTAAATTAAAAAAATGTTATATAGTGTGTGTGTGTGTGTGTGTGTGTGTGTGTGAGAGAGAGAGAGAGAGAGAGAGAAAGAGAGAGAGAGAGAGAGAAAGAGAGATTGATTGATTTTTGATAAGGGGAAAGTCTTCCTTTTGGTTTAGTTTTAGAATCATAATTTGAGTTTGGAGTTGTAATTTAAATATGAAGTTGTAAGTTGAGTTTTGAAAAGAGGAAAATTTGTTTGATTATGAATTTTGAAAAATGTTTTGAGTGTTTGAATTTTAAATTTTGATAAGAGTTTTAAGTTGTAATTTGAGTTTTGAGTTTTTAAATTTTGATTTGTATTTTGAAATTTTTTTGGATTTATTTATTTTAAAATGTTTAATAAAATTTTATTTTATTTTATTTTAAATATATAATTTTTATTTTAAATATTTTTAAAATTTTTAATTTTAAATATTTTATTTCATTCTTTTACTATTTTAAATTCAAAGCATAACTTCACACTCAAATCATAACCAAACACATTACTCAAAACTCAATTCAAAAACTATTTTCAAAATTCATAGCCAAACACATAACTTTAAATTCAATTCAAAAACTCTTTTTAAAACTTATAACTGAACTCTTTTCAAAACTATTGAAAAAATTCAATTAAAAAAAAAATTTTTAAAAATTATTTTGTTTTTTTAAAATTATTTTTTATTTTATATTTTTTTGAAAATTATTTTTATTTTTGTAGAAAAATATTTTTTTATTTTTTTGAAAAATAATTTTGGTCATTTTTTTAAGTATTGGCCAAATAATTTATTATGATTTATATATATATATGTGTGTGTGTGTGTGTGTGGAGATCCGATTTTTTTTTTAAATAAAAAAATAAATATTTAAACCAGGTATTGAAATTGAGAGATGAGTTTTCGACCAGGTATTGAGCCTACGACTGAACACAGCAAAACGACTCAACAAGGAAATAAAAGGCACACAACCTAGACACATCGAGTAATACTCGAAACGACTCAAAACAAGAATCGAGATAAAACAAAAAGACACGACACTCAGACGTGCACAGGGAGCCTGTTTCACCGGGTAGTGTTTCCCACCCTCTCTCATTTGTGGTTCTCACATCACTCGGCCCTCAAGCTCTGTTTTTTCTGAAAAAGCCCTTTTCTCACTTTTTCTCTCATCGCACATCTCTCTATTCTTCAATCTCTCATTTTTCATCCCTCCCCTGGGTGGTTGATAGATAAACAGGAAGTTGCGGGCTCTTGCCCCTAGCATGCTGCTAGATTCTCTTTCTTTCGCTCACAGCTAGTGAATTCCTCCCATAGAAGGGTTGCGCCACAACTGGATGTGTAGCAAATCTACAGCTAACATCGGTTGATGATGCTTTGCTGGGGAGTTTGGTCGTGATCAGATCTGTCCAGATGAGGGAGTGGAATATCTTGCCCCATTCCAGCTCGTGCTTCGCACTTCGCTTGATACCTCATTGCTTGGAGGGTGAGAGAGCTTTCAACCCTTTGTTGTTAGCTTCAGTTGTGCCCTTTTCTGGCATGTAGAGTGCCCTTTCTGGCAAGTGCGTTGATAAAGGGGAAAAGACAAGGAACTTGACTCAACTGTGCCCCTAGTTCATCATTTTGACCATTTTTTATTTTTGAGCTTTTGCTAAAGTAATTTTGACCGACATGAGAGTTAGATTAACATGCTTATTCAATTTTTGATTTGAAATCATGCAAGTCAAGCTATGAGCACTGAAAATTTTCCTTTTTGGGTCCAAGAAATGGTCCAATTTTAGAAAAATGGGATAATTTTCGAGAGAATTAGTCAACCTCAGTAAAAATTCTCAAAAATTATTTTTGCAAACGGCCACTTGCTCAACGAGCATGAAACCTACTCTTGAGATGCACAACCTCAGATCTGACGGAAAACTGCCCCATGCTTGAAGAGAGCTGCATGGCAATGGAAAGTTGCCCCTTGTTTGAAATGACACCGTGGCGCATTGAATGGCAACGGAAAGTTGCCCCTTGTCTGAATGGCACCGCAGCGCATTGTAATCAGTCCTCGGAGCGATGATTACAACCGAACTCTTGGGTACAGAGAAGGCAAAGATGATCAAAACCATTACATGGACTCAAACAATTTGGAAGTGTTTTACGGCTGGACTTCAGAATGAAGTTGCCTACGTATCCCAAAGATGGGAATCAAGCCTTACATAGTTCGGGGTTAAGGTACACTCGGGTATTTAACCTCTCCTTTTATGCTCTAACTTTTGCCAAGGCGCTGCAGGTGTTTTTCAACCTTGAGCTTTGTTCTTCTTTCTTTTCTTTTCTTCTCTTTTTTTTTTTCTTTTTTTTTTTCTCTTTTCTTCTTTTTTTCTTTTTTTCTTTTTTCTCTTTTCTTCTTTTTTTCTTTTTGCTTTTTGTATATATCTTTTCTTGCTCTAACTTTTGCCTGGGTCGCCCTTTCCGGGTTTTCGGCCTAGCGAGCCTCTCAAAGGGTAAAAGTGTAACAAGTCCATGCCAGATGGTTTTAGGATCTCGAAGCCATCCGTATCCAAGAGAGTGGCTGTTGTTTTGCAAGAGAATTCATCTTCGGCTCTTCGAGCACATCTGACATCTTTGGCCCTAGTTCAAAGGGTACTTCTGTTTTAGCTTTGCAAGCTTCTTCTGATCTTCTGATCTTCTTGATCCGACTTTCCTGGCCCCTTGTTCGAGGGCTGCTTCAAATCTGGCCACACAGGCCTCACATGGTAGTTGACCGTTGAACCTTCTGAATTCAAGTTCAAGGTTTGGAAGCAAAGGGCTTGAGTCTCGAGGCTGAGAGTGATCCTAGGCTGCACAATCTCAAGAGCGATTCCACACAGGTCTTTGCAGGACCGCGCAAAACATTTTTTGAAAGTTTTTAAGAAAGCGACAAATCGCTCATGGTGAAGATAGTGTGAAACCAGTCTGGATCAAGCCAGGGTCCTTCTCAGTACTCACGCTAACAAGCATAATTTCATTCATTAATGGCTTAGCACGCCTCTCTTTCTCTCAATTGATCAAAGTTTTGCAACTCCCGAGGAATTCCTTCCTCTTCGTTTTTCACCACAGTGTTCAAAAAGTTTTGAAAAACTTAGGTCATTACAATGACTTCAAGGCACAGAAAAGACAGAGTTCTTAGTCAAATACTGCCATCTCATTCAGAACTTCTGGCATAATTGGCACAAGGCAGAAGCAAACGCGAGAGCGTGAAAATCACTACTGTTTCATTCAAAATCTGTCGACACAACTGGCTCCAAGGCAGAAACAGACTCAAAAGAAAGCAAAAAAGACAAACACAAAACAAAATGGTGATGTCCGAGGTAACACCGCTAGAATCACCCGACTCCAATAAAACAGGACTGACTCGGTACAACAAGACAGACTCAACAGGATTGACTTGATACAACGAGACAGACTCAACAGGACTAACTCGATACAACAAAACAGACTCGGCAGGACTGACCCGATATAACAAGACTGACTCGATATAACAAGGTAGACTCAACAGGACTAACTCGATATAACAAGGTAGACTCAACAGGACTGACTCGATATAACAAGACAAACTCAACAGGACTGACTCGACACAACAAGACAGACTCAATACCCAAGTCAGAAAGTAGAATAAGCAGCACTCGCAAATGCTCAAAACAGTGCGTGCCAAACGCCACATCCGGAGTAAACTGAGTGCCGCCCGCAGGTGGTTCATCCCCCGATTACATAACAACACAAGTCCAGAGTACCCGGGGGATATCAGACCCTTCTGAAACTATGGTTCCAAGACCACTTAGCAAAACAGAAATGCAAGATCTCGGCGATTGATTTCACGAGCAGATACTAGCATAACAAGATGATCGTGTTTTCATCAATTCCGCCCAGAGTTCTGCCTCAAATCTGATACCCTCGGGTAAAACTGATTCCCAAAACACTGAACCGGTGCCCGCAGGCCTGATGCCCAAACTTGTAAACTGATACATGCACTCGTGTAGAGACGCACTCTAAAGCACATAACAAGCAAGTGAGAGCCAAAACACCCCTATGTTGGGGTAGGGTTTCCCTGTCCTATTTTTGTCAGGAGCTAGGGTTTCACTACGCACGCAACGGTTTTAAACAACCTATAAACGGGTAAGCAACCTGTCCTAGTTTGGAATGGCCACTATGGATCCGAATATGCACTAGGTCGAATGGTCAAAAAGGGTGCCCAGAAAACCGGCTTTGTGTTCCCATCTTGGCAGAGTTCAGAATCGGCCTTATGGACATGCCTTGACAAGACAAGCCTCCCAAGAAACCGCTCAAGAATAGCAGATGGCAAACACGGTGTCCTAGGCGCACCAATGCAAATGCAATGCAAAGAAACACACAAGTGTAGTCAAAACCAGATATCATGAGTTCGAGTCAAGTTCTCTAAATCCCCAGCAGAGTCGCCAGAAACTGTAGACGTCCCCGAACGCCCCGGGAGGGTGCGACTCCCCCCGTTCCGTTCGCTCGCGGGTCTACTACAGTTCAAGGACTCAAATGTCACGGTTCTTAATCTTGAACCAAAGAGTCCAAATCCGGTAAATCGTTTTGAGAAAACAGATTTTTTTGAAAGAAGTGCCAAACATGGATTGTTTTGCCAGATACAGAGTCGCCACCTAAATATTTTATTTTTGGGGAAATTTAGGAAACCCTGACTCGGTGCCAAAGGCCACGTGTCCGTCATCACCAAAGTTGCCTCGGCTCGGGAACTTAGGTACGATTGGGGAAGGTCACTTCGTGAGCACCCCCGCTCGCCCGGTCAGAGACCGGCCTCTACTAACCATAATATCTATTTTTGAAAACATTGTATGTTCTTATTCCGGTTATTAGCCTAGGTCACTATGTGATGCGCACATCATACAAGTATAGACTGAGTCGCCTGAATTGGAACAAAACATTTCATGTTTGTTTGTTTGAAAATGGTTTGATGGTGCTACCCGCAGGTAGGCTAAGACGTGGATTTGCCACCCTTGGGTGGGCTTAGAAAACAATGGTTTTGCCACTATCTAGTGGGCTTAAAACAAACATTTGATGAATTGTTCCAATCCAAATAACCCAACCTTCACCTACAGGCATTCAAGGCAGTTATATCACATAAGCAGTTAGCCTCATGGTAAGCATGCTATTCATGGCAGTCACTCATACGCATGCAAGGATGCTAAAGCATAAAACTCACCGAGTACTCCAAGCCAAAACAGAAGCTAATTAGAAATCCATGCATGATCCTAATTATACAGAAATGCCTAATGCAACACATGCAAGAATGCAACTATAGCAGGCTCGGCTATCCTAAACATGGCATATGGAATGCAACAGTTAACAAGTATTCAATTTGGAATTGAAATACAGATGCAGTTAGTATGGTGCGCCGAGCCCGGTACGTGCAAAACAGATGAATGATGCAAACATGCTGTCATACTGTATGCTAATTGAAATATGCCCTAATCTAACCATCATAAGCAGGTAAATAATAGGGAAGAAAGACGTGGGGTTGGAAGACATACATCACACTCACCCACACTTATTACAATTATGCCCTCGCACAGAGGGTCCAAATAAATATACAGTCCCGAATAAAAGAATATTACAGTCCAAATAATACAGTCCAAATATGTACAAATTCTTAATTAATTTACAAATTAACTAAGAGAATAGTAAACTGGCATGCAAGCCAGGGACTGCCTTGACTCTTCTCCAAATGATGAATGATGCATGTCCGGGTTGCCTTTGCGCGGAAATCCACTGCGATGCCCCAATTAGCCTCTGTTTCGCAATGGTTTTTTGGAAAGCGCGCCAAGCCTCGGAAGACTGCTGATTCTTGATTTTGCTGCAACAGAGAGCAGGAAAAGGGCATAGCAATGTATTTTCACAAATGTATGCATGCCTCGATCCTCGTGCCACCAATCACACATCTCAATGCATGATGGCCGAGGAGTCGAATTGCATAACTCGATATGGAATGAATGCACATGAAAACACAACAAGACCTAACTCCATCATGGATGATCCGGAGTGTCGGTGACTGGGGAATTGAGACACGTTCCGTCACTCGGAGTACGAAACGTACCTCGTTTCCCGTGCCCGGGTTAACTCCTATCCCGAACACGATGCAATATGCATGATATGCATGAAATGCAACTAAGATACAACCTAACATGCAAAATTTTATGGAATGGCATACACGATGCACGAGGTAACATGGCATACACAATGCGCTAACATACATCCTAGCATACACAATGCTATGAAATGAAATGGCATACACAATGCAATATGGACTTACACCAACACAAGTGGACCTCAGTCACACTCACATAGGAGGCCATAAGATGAAAATGAGACAACTCGAAGTGCGTGCACGCGTGCACGCAAACCGAGGACCGAACCTACGGCACGGAATGCCACTCTAACAAGACATGGAAAAACATGGAATATGGCATATGATCATGCAGTTTTCAGAGGCAAAATGAGATGCAAAACAGCCCCGAAACATGGCAAAACAACACCCGATGCGTGGAATCAATCCCGAAACATGAAATTTGGCTCAAGGAATGACCTATAGCTATGCAATGCATGCATTATTTGAACATGAGACCTAAAGACAGAAGCAAGGAAGCCCCAAAAAAAGCATGTTTCCAGTTCTAAGAAAGGCCAAACAGTGAGCACAAATAGGCCTAAGATAGCATGCAAAATTGGCCAAAAAGAGAGAGGTAATGAAACAAGTGGCAGCTTCTGACTTCAAACACAAGAGGGCCCTTCAAAAATGTTGAAGAGGGGCCCAAAATATGGCATTTTAAAGTAGATGATCAAGCCCAAATCAGTGCACAAGCATGCTCAAAATACGATGCAAAATAAGGCCAAAAAGAGGCTTAAACACAAAGTATACCAAGGGTGCCTCAAACAGCCAAAGACCCTTAATGAAACATGAAGAGGGAGTCAAAATAAGGCCATTTATAGTTCGGACCAAAGTCCAAAAACAGAAGCACAATAGGCTAATGAATCATGCAAAAATGGGGGCCAAGGATGGATACAATGGCAAGTGATACATAGAGGCCTCAAAAAGTGATGATCCCTTCAACAATGTTGAACAAGGGCTCAAAATAAGCTACATTACAGTTTACAACATGCCTCAAAACAGTTTACATATAGGCCAAAAATGCTATGCAAGAAAGGGGGATACAAGAGGGGTAAAGAGGAAAGTGCAAGAAGGAAGCCTCAAACAGGTAAATACCCTTAAACAAACATGAAGAAGAGCTCAAAATAATGCTACTTTCAGTTAGGGTCGGAGCCCAAATATGCAAGCAAGAGGAGCTAAAATATAGACCAAGAAAGGAGCAAAAAGAGGAAAAACGAGACTCACCCTTGAAGAACCAATCTTTAGCAACCTTTGGACCAAGTTTGGGAGCTTTTAACCTCTAGAAGACAGCTCCAAGTGTCTGGAATGGAGGTTGGAAGTATGGTGCTATGACTTGTAGTGTAAAATGGTGTAGAATTTAAAGGGTTTTGGTGTTTGGAATATAGAGAGAGAGAGAGATATAGTGTAGGAGGCTCAAACCAATATGTCTAACCCTTAAAACCAGAGCTGGAGGGCTGTATATATAGGCAAAAGAGGGTGAAAAAAGAGGGGGAAAAATTGGGGGGGGGGGGAAATGAAATTCAAATTTCCCCCCAAAATTGGCCTAAAGGGAGATAAAGGGGAAAGTGATAGTAGGAGATCTCAAACCGATCAGAGCCCTTCAACAAAGTTGAAGAAGGGCTCAAAATAAGACACTTTATAGTTTATGACAAGCCACGAAAATAAATAAAAGTAGGCCTAAACTATCATGCAAGAAAATGGCACACAAAGGGGCGAAGAAGCAAGTGGTAGTAGGAGATCTCAAACAGCAAAAGGTCCTTAATCAAACATTAAAAGGACCTCAAAATATGACTATCTCAAGTTCGGGTCAGAGCCCAAAAATGTAGAATGAAGGTTCAGGAGCCAAAACACGCAGTTCGGGGCCCCGAAAGTGGGTTGTTAGACACCGGAAGTGGTGTCCGACCACGAAGTCGGTCTCTCGGACCACAGTGTCCCTCAAAAGGGAGGAAATAAGGTGTGTGCCAAAAACCGGAGCAAACGGAAGTGGTTAAGCGGTCCCGAACCGAGGCACACGGCCGACAGCTCCGAAAAATCGGGAACCGGGCTCCAAACGGGAAAAATGGCCTACGACCACAAAACGTAGCCTATGGCCACTGAGAGATGGTCTACGAGAACTCTCCCTCCCTTCGGGAAGAGAAAACATAGAAAACAGGGCCTGGTTCGCAAACCGAGGCAAAGCACAAAAGAGTCCGGAAGTCCGGAGGCAAGGCTCGCAGCTGGGACTCCGCAACCTCAGAACGAGCACAATATGCAACATCACCAAGCACTCAATCAGTGACGTATGAGTCTTAAGGTCGGTCAAAAATGGGGTGTCTACAGTTGGGTAGTACACCTAGTGCGTCTGGTTCGAGACAGACACAAAGTTACCAGTCGACAAAGTCAACACAGGCCTCGAGGGCCAATTAGGGAGTCTCTTCAGCTCAGTCTGTGCATCAGGCTTATGCTCCAAGGGGTGAGCAGGTTGAGCAGAGGCCTACTGGACGTATGTATACAGTTGTAGGGCTAGATCTTGTACCCAATACTTCTGTGTGAGACATACCTTTTTGTTTTGCAATTCAGTTGCTAATGTGTTGATTGATACGAGTGCATCCCATTCTTTTATTTCGTATGCGTTTGCATCAGTTTTAGGTTTGGAGTTGGCATAGTTAGCATCTTCTATTTGTGTATAGTCACCTATTGGTGGTCAGACTATCTTGAGACAGGGATGTCGGGGTTGTGACATCGAGGTTGCTGGTCGTCGATTACCTTTTGCATTTGTATTAATTGACATGCTGAGTTTTGATGTCATATTGGTTATGGACTGGTTATCATCATATCAGGCTGTTATAGATTGCTGCCATCAGAAGGTTACTGTATATACCTTGAGCGGTGATTGCTTTTATTTCTTGGGGGACCTGGTGGATAGAGTCTTATCACCGTTATATGAAGCGTATGGGCAGAGTGAACTTAGTTGTCTCCTTGCTAGCTTTTTTGAGTAGTGAGTGTAATGAAATTCAGGTTGAATTGCCGAGAGTAATTTGTGAATACTCTAACGTTTTTCCCTAGGATCTTGTCAATTTACCATCTCACCGAGAGATCGAGTTCTCTATTGATTTAGTGCCTGGCACAGCACCGGTTTCTATGGCTCCATATAGATTTGCACTTGCTGAATTGAGTGAGTTGAAGATTCAACTCCAGGAATTGTTAGATAAGGGTTTTATTCGCCCTAGTACTTCACATTAGGGAGCGCCGACTCTCTTTGCTAAAAAGAAAGATGGAGCATTACGGCTTTGTATTGATTACAGAAAGTTGAATCGGGTTATTGTTAAGAATAAGTACCCAATGCCTCAAATAGATTATCTGTTTGATCAGTTGAAGGGGTCTTGTTGCTTCTCTAAGATAGACCTGAGATCGGGTTATCATCAGTTGAGGGTAAGGGAGGAGGATATCCCAAAGACAGCATTCCGTACGCGATATGGCCATTATGAGTTTCTTGTGATGCCTTTTGGGCTAACTAATGCTCTAGCTGTGTTTATGGATTTAATGAATCGAATCTTCTGTGAATTCTTAGATCGTTTTGTGGTTGTCTTTGTGGACGACATTTTGATTTATTCACCTTCTGAGGAGGAACAAGAGGAACATTTACGAATAGTGCTTGAGTTACTTAGAGCCCATAAGCTATATGCTAAGTTTGGGAAATGTGACTTTTGGCTGGAAGAGGTTAAATTCCTAGGGCATGTAGTGTCAAGGGAAGGGGTGACTGTAGATTCATCCAAGATAGAGGTAGTGCAAGATTAGGCACAACCTAAGAATGCTTTTGAGATTCGTAGCTTCTTGGGGTTGACTGGGTATTACCGTCGGTTTGTGAAGGATTTCTCTAGACTAGCTTCACCTTTGACTAAGTTGACTAGAAAGGAAATCAAGTTTGTGTGGAGTGAGACTTATGAAAGGTAGTTCCAAGAGCTCAAGATTAGACTCACCACTGCTCCAGTATTGATTATACTAGAGAGAGGTTTGAGTTATTCTGTTTATTGTGATACTTCACGAGAGGGTCTAGGTTGTGTATTGATGCAAGATGGTAAAGTGGTAGCCTATGGCTCACAACAGTTGAAAACACATGAGAGAAATTATTCCACCCATGACCTAGAGTTAGCAGCAGTGATATTTGACTTGAAGATTTGGAGGTACTATCTGTATGGTGAGAAATTTGAAATGTTCTCTGATCACAAGAGTCTGAAATATCTGTTTACACAGAAAGACTTGAATTTGAGGCAGAGGAGGTGGATGGAATTCATAGAGGATTATGATTTTGAGTTGCATTATCATCCCAGGAAGGCCAATGTTGTGGCCGATGCTTTGAGTAGAAAACCAGTTAGCAGTGTAGCTTCTATTGCCATCCGAGAATAGGAAATGTTGGGTACTCTTAATGAGTTTGACTTGTAACTGGGCGAGTCTGTTGAATTCGCAGCTTTGTTTTCAGTAGTTGCACAACCTACACTTGTGAATTGAGTGTTAGAAGCGCAAAGGGGTGACCTTGAGGTGGAATCCTTCCGAGAGAAGATTTTCAATGGGAAATTAGAAAGAGGTTTGACTGTGTATCCCGACCAAAGTGTGAGATACCGTGACCATTTGTTTGTACCGGAGTCTTTTCGAGAGGAAGTACTCCGAGAGTTTCATCATTCGCGCCTTGCGGTGCATCCGGGAGGCACAAAGATGTATCAGAATCTTAGTCTCCAGTTTTGGTGGAGAGGTATGAAAAAGGATGTGGCTGTGTTTGTATCAAAATGCCTTACTTGTCGACAAGTGAAGGCCGAGCATCAGAGGCCGGCGAGTTTGTTGCAACCCTTGCCTATAGCTAAGTGGAAGTGGGAGCATGTTATGATGGACTTCATTGTGGGCCTTATGAGGACTCAACGGGGTAGTGATGCCATCTGTGTGGTCGTTGACCGGTTGACTAAATCGGCACATTTTATTCCTATGCGCATAAGTGACTCGGTAGATTATCTTGCCGACTTGTATATTAGGGACATAGTGAGGTTGCACGGGGTCCATGTGACGATTGTTTCGGATAGAGATCCGCGTTTCACTGCTCGGTTATGGCAGAGTTTGCAGAGTGCCTTGGGCACTAGATTAACTTTTAGTACTGCGTATCATCCTCAAACTGACGGGCAGTCCGAGCGTACTATTCAGATCCTTGAGGATATGCTTCAAGGCTGTGTCCTTGACTTGAAGGGTTCATAGGAGAGGCATTTGCCCTTAGTGGAATTTGCCTATAACAATAGTTTCCAATCAAGTATTGGCATGGCATCGTTTGAAGCCTTGTATGGTCGACCGTGTAGATCCCCTGTGTGTTGGGCCGAGGTGGGTGATACACCTTTATTAGGTCCAGAGTTGGTTCGGGAAACTACGGAGAAAGTTGCACTTATCCGTAAGAGACTAGCTACGGCTCAGAGTCGCCAGAAAAGTTATGCCGACCGTAGGAGGAGACCTTTGTCATTTGAAGTGGGTGATCATGTCTTTTTGAAAATATCACCTAGACGGGGTTTGATGAGGTTTGGGAAGAGTGGGAAGTTGTCCCCTCGGTTTATTGGCTCTTTTGAGATCCTCGAACGGATTGGGGAGGTTGCTTACCGTTTGGCGTTACCGCCACAAATTTCTGGAGTTCATGACATGTTTCATATTTGTATGCTTCGAAAATATGAGCCGGATCCATCGCACGTGTTGGATTGGACCGACTTAGAGGTAGATGAGGATGCCTCATATGACGAGAGACCGGTGGAAGTCTTGGATAGACGGGATCAAGTTTTGTGAGGCAAAACAATTCCCTTGGTAAAAGTATTGTGGAAACATCACGGAGTCGAGGAAGCGACTTGGGAACGTGAATTAGAAGTCCGAGAGAAATATTCGGATTTGTTTGTTGATGCATGAGCATGAATTGAGAATTTATTGTATTAATAAAAAGTCTAAGCATTGTATATGTTTTAACTTATGAAAACATTGTATATGATATGGTTGTTTGGGAAGAACATGGATTCAATATAAACATTGCTTATGTTTTGAGAATTTGGAATATTAATGATATTGTATCATTTTTGGAAGCATTGTATGTGCTATGTACGATTTTTGAAAATTTGGACTTTAGTTAAACATTGTAAATGCTTTGGGAAAATTGAAAATTTCATTTTAAATTTGGGACTTGTGAATCGAGTCGGTGTGAATAGATGACCGGAGAATGGGTCATGGTGTTGAACTTGTGGGAATAACATGGTTGTGAATAGTTCAATTATGTTTTAGAGCCTGATTCGTAATTTCGGGGACGAAATTTCCTAAGGTGGGGAGGTTATAGCGATCCTGGTTTTACCCCGACCTTTATTGTGTTCAGGACTCGAGTTCCGTGAGTGTATATTGTTGTCCATGTCTTGTTTCCTCCCTTTAATTCTTTGAATTTGAGTTTTGGGACTTGTTGGGCGAGTTTGGAACAGATTGGTTGTCTTTTGGTAGAAATGATTGTTGCCCAAACTTTGGCTTTTTCACTCGAGCGAGGCTTCTTGCGCTCAAACGAGCCTTGTGTAATCTATTCTTCGTTCGAGCGAGGATTCTTGCGCTCGAGCGAGCCCTGTGAAAATGTTTCTTCGCTCAAGCGAGGCTTCTTACGCTTGAGTGTGCATCTGCATTGGGTGGTAGACCTGAAGCTTTGCATTCCACACTTGAGCGACACTTCTTGCGCTCGAGCGAGGCGACCCTTTTGTGTTTGGTCACTATAGCGAGAACTACTTTGCTCGAGTGAGCCTGGTGTACATCAATACACAGCAGCGCCGTTTTGCTGCATTTTTTATCTCCTTTTTCACTCTCAAACCCTAAATCTGCAGCTTCTCTCTCTAGAAGCCACCTTCTCTCTAAGGTTTCATCTAAATCAATTGTGTTCTTAACCCTAGTGTCTTTGAGAATAAGGTAGAGGGCTTCAAGAGCTTCGTGTTGATCCAAGTAAGAGTTTGTTTCGTCATCTTTGGAGTTTCGATCTTGCTTGTTCGTCTTCTACACTTAAGGTAGGGAATTTCTACACTCTAATATGATTTTTAGCTTAGTTATTTACTATTCTGTATAGATGACGAGATTTGGTTGTGGTTTGGACAAATCTAGGATTTGGGTGTGAAATAAAAAGAGGGGTTTTGATGAATATGAGGTAAATGAGTATGAGGCTTGAATATATGATCATGTTGGGCCAAAATAGTTGATTTTGGTATTTGGGTTGATATTTGGAAAGAGGTGATTTTGCCCTAATTTTGATTAAATCATTATTTTGCATAAATAATTGGAATTAACATTGAAAATGTGAAATTGGAAGGCTGTGGTTATAAATGGTAATATTGGATACGTATTATCTCACCTATGTAAGTTTTGAATAAAATATTTGTTTTGAGATTGAACATCTCTCTAGAAATAATTGTATTGGGCTATCGGTGGAGGATAGCTATGATTGTTGTAAAAATTGCATGAGGATTAGGCGATTTAATGCTAATCCATTGTTGGTGTCATTGAATATGACCATGTTATAAATACATTATATATGTATGTTTATTGGGAAGAGAAAGGGGGTGTACTTCATATATGACTATGTTTATAAATACATTGTATTTGTATGTTTATTGGGAGGAGAAATGGGATGTACTCCATATGTGATTATGTTTATAAATATATTGCATATGTATATTTGTTTGGGAGGAGAAAGGGGATGGACTCCATTTAAAGCAAGTTGGTCAGAGTGTCCTGGGTGAAAGACCCGAAATTTCATATATATATATATATATGTATAGGTGTCGATTCCTTCGGATGAGATATCTGTAAAATGACAAGTTTGAAGTGTTTTATGTGTGTTTTGCATAGTTGGAAAGCCATTAAGTTGTAGTCTCATTTTGGTTGTTGAAAGATAATGGATTTAACTCATGAATTGAGTAGCATATATGAACTGGAAATAGATTAAAGGAAAATGGAATGAGGTTAGGTCTTAGTGGCATATGAATATGCATGCCTTGTGGATGTTTTAGTATTGGTATTGTTTATGCGTGTAGTATTTATACCTTTGCTAAACCTCATATATTGTGTTAGATTATCTCTACTAGGCTGTTGGCTCACCCTATACGGGAATATCATTTTTCAGGTGTAGGTGAGATGTTTCCTCCAAGGCAATAGCATGGATAGACTTTTGGAAAGCAAGAGCTTCTTTATTATGTCTTATGTGTGTATGTTTGTTATTTGCAAAGCCAAGGGCTTAATATGTAATGAGCGAGACTCAATTTGTGTAACCAAGCAATGACTTAGAAAGATGTAAGCCTACATGGCATTTAACTGGTTGTTAAACAGTGAACTCTGATATATGAAAGTATGTTGTTTCTCATATTTATTCTGCATATGAGTTATCTTTATTGTATTATTTTGGGGGTGTTACATGGGATCCATCGGAAATTCATGTAGGTATCAATATCAACTCTCTCAAATCTAATGCTACTGCAATTTGGTACAACAACATAATGTATGGGAAAGATAATGAAGCCTGGATTAGTTATGATTCTAGATCTAAAAATTTGAGTGCTGTTTTCACTGGATATATAAGTAATACCAGAGTTAAAAGTGTCCTTAGTTGGCCAATTGATCTGAGGGACTACTTATCCGAATGGGTTACAATAGGCTTCTCAGTTGCAACAGGAGCTGTTTTTGAGAAACATATTATTAAATTGTGGTCATTCAATTCGAGTTCAAAAATTGATGCACCAACGAGTCCCAGTCCCAGTCCCAATCCCAATCCCAATCCCAATCCCATCCCCAGTCCCAATCTCAGTCCAAGTCTAAGCAACAAAAAGCCACAAGTAGTGGGATTGACTGTAGGATCATTTGGTTTGGTTTGTGGGTTGTCTTTGTTTGTGTTTGTTTTGCGGATGAAAAGGACAAATGAGGAGGTTGCATTTAATATGTCCATAGATAATGACTTTGAGGTAGGTACCAGGCCAAAAAAGTTTTCGCATAGTGAATTGTTTCGTGTAACAAATAAATTTGCGGATATACTTGGACAAGGAGGATTTGGTGAGGTTTATAGAGGTTTCTTAAAGGAATCCAAGTCCAATGTTGTTGTGAAGAGGATATCAAAGGGATCAAAACAAGGAATAAGAGAGTATGCATCTGAAGTGAAGATCATTAGTCGGTTAAGGCATAGAAATTTGGTGCAACTACTTGGTTAGTGTCATGAGAAAGGAGAACTCCTACTCGTTTATGACTTCATGGAAAATGGAAGCTTAGATAACTATCTCTTCAAAGAAAAAAGCTTATTGACATGGGCAATGAGGTACAAAATTGCTCAAGGCTTGGCCTCGGCATTGCTCTATCTACACGAAGAATGGGAGCAGTGTGTCTTGCACAGGGATGTAAAATCAAGTAACGTCATGTTAGATTCAAATTTGAATGCCGAACTTGGACATCTCGGCTAAGCTAGGCTTGTCGACCACGGAAAAGATTCGAAAACAACAATTTTGGCAGGGACTAGGGGTTACATGGCACCTAAATACTTAGATATACTCAAAGCTAGTAAGGAATCAGATGTTTATAGTTTTGGAATTATAACATTGGAGATAGCTTGTGGAAGAGAATCCGTTGATTTTAATGTCTGAGAAAGTCAAATGATATTGGTGCAGTCGATTTTAGTCTTCAAGCTATAGTTAAAGTCAAATGATTTTAATGTCCCAGAAATAAAAGAGTATGCATCTGCAGTCGATTCCCAGCAGAGATGCCTGTGCCAACATATGTTACCCCTTTGGTGAATGCTCCTTCATCCTTGGATTCTTGTACCCATGGCTCTATTACTTTTTCTAATAACGGTCGATTTTAGTCTTCAAGCTATAGTTACCACGAGGGAGAGGGCTTCGGCTCTGATCCCCTCTTTCCTCATTCTACTCCCATTTTCTTCTTCCCTTTTTTTTGCCTTTCTACTTAAATAACCTTGGAAACTTTGTTTTTCCAACCATCTCCCTATTTGTGAGGTGTTTCTTCACCGGATTTGCCTTCTCCCTCCTTTTCTGCCTCACTCTAGCGCTATCATTACCTCACTGCCACTAGATCTGCCACCACCCTTTAGATATGCCACCTCCAAGCCTCCATGGCCCTACCACCGCTTCTCTACCTCTTCATCTTCACCAGATCTACATTCAACTACCGTTTTCACCACCGCCTTTCCATCACTGCCTTTAGGATTGAAGATTTTTCTGGTTTTGCTATCTTTTTGTTTTTTTTGTGTTTGGTTGTGTGGCTTGCGTTCCATCGATGATGTGATTGTAGCTTACTCTTTCTGTGAATGTAGCTTATGTTTTCATCTTAGACTTATCCTATTGTAGACCGCCCGAACTCCACTCCGCGGGCGAGGGTGCGAATTGTGTTCATAGCTACTACAGTTCAGACTCCTATCATGGTTCTGAATCTAATCTCACAAAGTGCAATGTAAGGCTGATAAATCACCAAATAGTCCAAATCCGGCAAATCGTTTTGGAAAATCGATTTTAATCAAAAAGCGCCAAACATTGACTACTTTGCCAGATTTCAGAGTCGTCACCTAAATATTTTGTTTTGGGAAATTTGGAAAATTTAGGAAACCCTAACTCGTGCCTAAGGCCACGTGTCTGTCATCACCAAAGTTGCCTCGGCTCGGGAACTTGGGTACGAAGGGGGAAGGTCATGAAATGAGCACCCCTCGCTCGCCCAATCAAAGGATCGGCCTTTACAAGCATGACATGTTGTTTTTTAAAACATATGTGTTCTTGTTTGATTATTAGCTAGCTTACTATGTGATGCGCACAACACACAAGTATAGACTCAATCACTTGATTTGGAACAAAACATCTCATATTTGTTTTTCGAAAATAGTTTGAAGTTGCTACCCTCAAGTAGGCTAAAACGCGGATTTGCCACCCTTAAGTGGGCTTAAGAAAACATGATGATTTGCCACTTCAAGTGGGCTTAAAACTCACATTTTGATGAATTGTTCCAATTCAAGCAATGGAGCCTTCATCCACAGGCATTCATGCAGTTAAACACATAAGCACATAACCTCATGGCAAGCACGCTAACATGGCAGTCACTTACACACATGCAAGGATGCTAAAGCGTAAATACTCACAGTGTACTCCGAGCCAAAACAGAAGCTAGTTAGAAATCATGCATAATCCTAGTTATGCTAGATGCCTAATGCAACACATGCAAAAATGCAACTAAAATGGGCTCGACCAGCTAAGATGGCATATGAATGCAACACTTGATAACATGCTTTGAAACACGTATTCAAGTAAGTGTATCGAAATACAATGCAATTTGAATGATGCGCTGAGCCCAGTGCATGCAAGGCAAATGAATGATGCACGCATGCAAAGCATAAGGTATGCTAATCGAAATATGCCATAAACTAACCATCAAAAGCGGATAAGTAAAAGGGAGAAAGACGTGGGGTTGGAAGACATTCACACACACACGCACACTTATTACAAAATTTGCCCTCTCGACGGAGGGTCCGAATGAAAGCTAAGCTAGCTAATCTAAGCTAATTTAAACTAATTATTACAAAACGAAACTAATTAACTAACAAGTTAACTAAATAATACAACACAAATGAATTTGAACAATTAACTAATCTAAGCTAATTAAAGCGCTAATCTAAGCACAAAACGATTTAATTAGTCAAACGCATCAACTAATTAATTACAAAACTGACGAATGCTAACTAAGATAACAACTTATTCTAAGTTAACAAAAGCGCTGAAATGGCCTCGGGACGAGAAGTGCATGCATGCTTGGTCGCCTTGCTCGGAAATCCATTACTATGCCCCGAATTGCCTCTGTTTGCATTTGATTTCAGAACACTGCACAAACTTCCAAATTGCTTCTACTCCAACAAGGGGACCTCCTGGTGGGCTGCCGACCAGAAAATGGTGTTGTAGACCACCTGAAGACCACCTAAATTTGTTGTAGACCAGAAAATGTGGTCGGCCAGCCACTTTTACTGGTCTGCCGACCAGAAAATCTTCTAAGTTTCATTTTTGCTGCAACAGAGAACAAGAAGGGGCACAACAGTGTATTTGCAAATTATGTGTGCACAACCACCCTTCCTATCATTTCTCAAGCTCAAGGGAGTGCGGCACACAACTCTTGGGCCACCAACTGAGCATCTCAATGCACAATGGCCGAAAAGCCAAGTTTGTACAATTCAATGTCAATGAATGCACAAATAACACATAAAAGCCTCTGCCTCTATCATGCTTGATCAAGAGGGTTGGCAACCAAGAAACGTAACACGTTTCATCACTTCAAGTACGAAATGTGCCACATTCCTTGTGTTTGGATCAATGCTCGATCCAAACACAATGCAACACATACAACATGATCAACCTATCAATGCTAATGGCATGCACAAGACCCTATCATGTGAATAATGCATGCATGGCAAGTTTGAAGGCTAAAGCATCAAAGCAAGTAAAGAGCATCGTACAAGAAGCATGTAATACAATGCTCAATGGACTTAAACCACATATGGACAGACCTAAATCATGCCAAAATAGTGGCCAACACACCAAAACTTAGGCACAAAAAGGCAAGATATGCATGCTCATGTAATGGCTCATCAACTACGCATAAGAACACAACTCTCAAACATGATGAAGAAGTGACAAATGTGAGAGTGTAGCTACACTATATGCATTGAAACCATGTGTGAAATGATGCCAAATCACTCAAACAACACAAGTATAGCATGCAAGAGGGCCTAAGGCACAAGGCTACTAAAGGGCGCTACACAAGAGGTATGCAATACATGGCACAAATGATTGAACCAACCATAGACAGAGCTCAATTAGGTCAAAACAAAGACCAAAACATGCTAGGATGGGAGCACCAAAGCCTAGACAAAGCATGTATACGCATTGTCCCATAATCGATGCACGAAGGCACAACTCTTAAAAGCACTCAAAGAGTGAAAGAAGTGAGAACATGGCAATGCTATATGCTTTGAAATAACATGTTAAATGAGGCGATGACATGCAACTATCACAAGTATGGCATGCTATGGTGCTCAAAACTCGAGACTAGCAAAGGCACTTGCACTATAGCCACATCAAGCAAGCCCCAAATGGCCAAGGTGACCCAAAACAGTCCCAATGTAGGTCAAAATAATGCCAAAACATGCATGGATTGGAGGTAACACATGCTAGGATTAGAGGCATGAATCATTGAGCATACTAGGCCAATGAGCATGATTACACTACAAGTGTAAGAAACAAATGAGGGATGCTCTAACCAACCAAAAACAGAGTTGTATCATGGCAAAATAACACCAAAAATACACTGATATGGTAGACCAAATGCTTAGACAAGATGGCATACATATTGGCTCATATTTAAGGCATAAAGCACAACCTTCCAAAAGCATTGAAAGAGTGAAAGATGTGAGGGCATGACAATGAAACATGCTCTGAAATAACATATCAAATGATGCTAAATCATGTAAATAGCCCAAGCAATGCATGCTAGTGACTTGGAAACTCAAAGCTAGTGAACAAGATTGCACTATGGCTATACAAAGAAAGGCATGCATGACCAAAACAACTTAAAATAGAGCTTAAGCATGGCAAAACATGAGTAAAAGCTTGCTGGAGTGGAGCCAAAAACATGCTAGAATGATGGTCCAAAGCATGATGCATGTTAAGGCTATAGGGAGGATTGCACTACAAGGGTACGAAGCATGCAAGAGGCAATCAAACTGACCCAAAACAGAGCTATAACATGTTAGAATAGCACCAAAAACATGCTGAGATAGAACCAAAATAGGCTAGCATGATGGATCAGAGCATTGAGCACACAAGGCTAAATGGCAAGATTACACTATAAGTGCAAAAAGCATGCATAAGGTGATCAAACCAAGCCAAAACAATGTTATGCCATGCTAAAATAAGGCCTAAGACATACTAAGATGGAGCCAAAACATGCTAGAAAGACAGGCTAATTTGATGAGCCATCAACACAAGCAAACAAAAGAAGAGGAGGGAGGACAACCCCCACCCATTTGGGGCCTCAAAACACACTTTCCACCACTGAAATTCCTCTAGAATTCAGTGGCAAAAAAGCCAAGAGAAGATGATCTCAATGGCGTAAAAGGATAGCACAAAACAAAGCAAAACAAAGCACCCAAGAGAGTAAAACACCTCCAACACCAAAGAGGTCTTAGACAAATGTTTCAAACACTTGAAAATGAAGCTTTTTGCAGTTGAAAGTTAAACCAAAAGTAGCATGCAAAGGTGGCTAAGTACTTAAGCAAAACAAAGCTTGGATAAAGATAAAGCTCTTAAGGAGTTTATCTTTATCTATTGGAGAGTCCAGGATGAGCATTGGGCCAGAGTCCAAAAGAAGCTAGGCTTCTACAAGGATCAAGTTAGTGCTGGCTATAAAAGTAAGGCACCCTCGTAGGTCTAAGGTATGATTTTTGTATTCTGGCTAGTGAGTTAAAACACTATTTGCTATCTTTGAGAGATAATTGAGTACTGACTTGATCGTCGGAGTGCCCCCAGGTGGAAGAACCATCGCCGGAGTCTTATCTTTCTGTGACAGGTCGTTCGAGCGTAATCTATTATGCCGGTGTTCTCCAGCTGAGTACCTGTTTAGCAGTGTGGTCAGAAATCAACACATACATTTACATTAATATCTGTTTTTGAAAACAAAAATCAACCAACATATATCATCTTTTTTATTTATTATTTTTAGAGTTAGATTTAAAAACAAAAAAATATAGATAAATAATACATTTATTTTTTTCAATTCAAAAAATATATTCAAATTAAAAACTCTTTTTCAACAGAATATATTCAACAGAATTTTTAAACTATTTTCCAATTGAAAACGCAAACAGAATATCTAAACAAATTGAAAACACAAAATCTTACAAATTACTAGGGGTGCTCGCTGTTTAGCGGTTCAGTTGTGGTCAAAGGTACCTTAAATCCGCCATTCGTTCAAAACTAGGCAGATTGGAAAAAATCAATCCGCAACCGTCCGCTCGTCATCACACATCCGTCTAAAATGCGGCGGATCGATTTGGTTTGGTTGGTTTGGGCGGATCGATATATCCGCTGCTCACCCCTAACTATAAGGCATTTAATTGTCATAACACGAGTCACCTACAACTCTAGAAATACTCATATCTGTTCACAATAATATTTGTTAACTCTTCCATAATCAAACAAGTTAGAAATAACAAAAATAAGCATATATTACACTGTTGATTTTTCTAATTTTAGCGAAATGCAATTGCATTTATTTAAATTTTATATTTTCAATTATGTTTTAATATTGTCAATTGCCGTTAGCATTATAGACGAAAAAGCAACACCTACGAAAGTAGAAAGACCACATGTTTTCTTGTAAAAACTATTAGCAACAATTAACCGAGAGATCATATTGAAAATGTGAGATTTATATAGGGAATCAAAGGTAAAATATACTTATATATCAACAAAGCAAAATAATAATTTGAACTCATCACTTTTAATTGCAATAGTCAATTTTTTATATTTTAAGTTAAGTTGTAATATCACTTCTCCGCCTGTCTATCGTTAATAAAAATTAAAAATAAATGGACTAAAATGAGATTTTAATAAAAATGTAAGGATTCAGGGCGGAGGTATAGAGGGGCCAGGGGTTGGGTTTTGGATTTTTATTTTATTTTAAAAAACATACGGAAAATATTTTAAATAAAAAATTATAAAAATATTATTTAGAGTGAAATGTCAATGACATTTTTAAAATTATGAGAACAATAATGGCTGTTTTGATTGAAAATAAAGAGATTACGATAAGTCATATTATTATCTATAAAAAATTTATGAAAAAATTTCAATGTAACGGTGATGTCTATCATTATTGACATGCGAGCATAATTAATCTCACTATGAAGATATAGAATTTATCCGATTGTTAGTTACATTTGATATGTGAGGTTCACCCTCCATATATGTTACTTTATTATTAGTTGAGGATATAACATGTCAATGGTGACGTAACATTACTATTATATTGAATTTTTACTCAAATTTTATATAAAAAAAATATTTTATCATTCTATAATTTATTTTAAGATTTATATCCATGACTTTTTTCATATTGTCCATGATACGCTAATTACAAATAACATTATTTTTTTGATCTTTCTCAAAGTCAATCGTAAAAAATTTATGTGAAATATTTTTGTAAAAAATTTTAATATTATGATTAACAAGTGCCCTATTTGATTTATTTTCCTAACTCCGCCACTGCGAGGATTAAAGTGAGTTTTATGAGTAAAAGAATTCTAATAAGACCCCAAAAAAATAGGGTAAACTACCAATAGGTCCTACTTGGGAGACTTATTACCCAATAGGTCCTACTTTGAGACTTATTACCCATTAAGTCCTATTTGATATAATTTATTAAGTGATAAAGACAAATTTTATTAGTCTTTTTTTTTTATGAATAATTTTATAGTGATAAATTTATCAGTCTCTTTTTTTATGAATAATTTTTTAGTGATAAATTTATCACTCTCTTATTTTTATAGTATTAAATTTATTAGTTAGGACTTGTAGGTAAATAAGTCTAGTGAATAGGACTAATTGGTAAGTACCCCAAAAAAATATTGGCACATTTAGCTCATACGACAAATTCCGTCAACTTTATTAATGGTAAATATATGAAAGGATGACATTAGAACTTGATTTAAAATATAAAGAGTTGAACATTACAATTAAAAATAAATAGCTCAAAGTAAAATTATAATGAAAGAGAAGTGCTAATATAAGTAATTCAAACTTTACCTTGGTTTGAGTTTTCTAAAAACAATTTTTAGAAAATTTTACTTTCTTATTTTTCGTATTTTTTATTTTTATTGAATTTTTTAAATTTTTAGACACACTTAACATAAATACACTTAAAAAGTATAATTTTTGTAAAAAAAATCTTTACAAAATTCACTAAATACCAAAAATACAAAAAAAATACAAAAATTTAGTACATATTTCATATTTTTATATATTTATTAATTTTTTAAAATATTTTTTCACAAATATTTTAATTGTTAGACACATCTAAGTAAGATGTATCTAAAAAAAAATTAAAAATGCTTAAAATTTAAAAAATATTCAATAAAAACAAAAATACACAAAAAATAAAAAATTTAATTTTCAAAAAAATTAATTCAAAAAATTCAAACCAATCACACTGATTGTTATATATTCCAAATCCATTAAAAAATATTATTATTATTTTAATTACGAAACAGTGCAGTTCAAAAATTGAGAACGGTTGTTACATCTAGAATGTATGTATTTAGTTACCTTTCGTTTGCAATAGGGAAAAAACAAATCGTTAGATTAGTCAAGTTAATATTGGAAATTGGATCACATAAAAAGAGTTTTTTGATTTTCCAAATAAATAATTGAATGTTATATAGACTTTGTACTCTGATGGATACTTGGCTCCTTCTGTGGTGCGGGGATGAGGTCCATTGGGTGCTTCGGTGAGGGATCCCTTCTTATGGATTAGGTTAAATTTGGCTGACACCCGATTACTTTGGAGCCTGAACCCGCGAATGTCATAATGTCCCCACGGAGCATCCATTTTTTATGTCACAAAATATTTAATTTGATTATAACATTTTTGTTATATTAAATTATGACGAGATTATATATTTTATGATTAATATTATAAAATTATATATTTTTGTGGTAAATTGCATATGATGTGGAGGATTTCCCTCTATGGAGTTGTAGGCAGCTCGTGTTATGACCTTAGGTAGCTTACAACTGTCTGTTATCATTTTTTGTTTTAGTTTTTTGTTTTTATGTTTTGAAAAATCAAATACATATTGCTCGAATTCTGAGTGGAAGGTTTCCACTTCATTAACTAATTTGCCGGACTTTTGTGCACATCCACATATCAATGTAGAAATTGGCCAGGGCAAGAACTCTTACTCATTTCCAATTCTCTTTTTATTATAACATGTCAATGGTAACGTAACATTATTATTATATTGAATTTTTACTCAAATTTTGTATAAAAAAATTACTTTATCATTATATAATTTATTTTAAGATTTATATCCATGACTTTTTTCATATTATTCATGATACACTAATTACAAATGACATTATTTTTTTGATCTTTCTCAAAGTCAATCGTAAAAAATTTATGTGAAATATTTTTATAAAAAAATTTAATATTATGGTTAATAAGTGCCCTATTTGATTTATTTTCCTAACTCCGCCACTGCGAGGATTAAAGTGAGTTTTATGAGTAAAAGAACTCTAATAAGACCCCAAAAAAATATTGGCACTTTTAGCTCATATGACAAATTCTGTCAGCTTTATTAATGGTAAATATATGAAAGGATGACATTAGAACTTGATTTAAAATATAAAGAGTTGAACATTACAATTAAAAATAAATAGCTCAAAGTAAAATTATAATGAAAGAGAAGTGCTAATATAAGTAATTCAAACTTTACCTTGGTTTGAGTTTTCTAAAAACACTTTTTAGAAAATTTTACTTTCTTGTTTTCTGTATTTTTTATTTTTATTGAATTTTTTAAATTTTTAGACACACCTAACATAAATACACTTAAAAAATATAATTTTTGTAAAAAAAATATTTACAAAATTCACTAAATACCAAAAATACAAAAAAAAAATACAAAAATTTAGTACATTTTTCATATTTTTATATATTTATTAATTTTTTTAAATATTTTTTCACAAATATTTTAATTTTTAGACACATCTAAGTAAGATATATCTAAAAAAAAATTAAAAATGCTTAAAATTTAAAAAATATTCAATAAAAAAAAAATACACGAAAAATAAAAAATTCAATTTTCAAAAAATTTAATTCAAAAAATTCAAACCAATCACACTGATTGTTATATATTCCAAATCCATTAAAAAATATTATTATTATTTTAATTACGAAACAGTGCAGTTCAAAAATTGAGAACGGTTGTTACATCTAGAATGTATGTATTTAGTTACCTTTCGTTTGCAATAGGGAATAAACAAATCGTTAGATTAGTCAAGTTAATATTGGAAATTGGATCACATAAAAAGAGTTTTTTGATTTTTGCAAATACATAATAGGAGTTTTTTTGATAAATCCACTTTCTGAGAACTTTATTCCATTCAATCCATATTCTTTTTGACTATTCCATTAGGTCCTATTTGAAATAAGAAGACCGAAATACCATTTTCATCTACTTATATTCTATTTAATTCACATTATTTTCTTATGTTTATATAAGTCCTATGGGTGACATAATTACCAAAATACCGCTAATGTGAATGTTCACACCGCTAATGTGAATGTTCATATCGTCAATGTGTAGGGGCCCGGCCCATGTCGATCCTCGTAGGTGCCTGGAAAAATTCGAGTCGGGCCGGGGCGGGCCCGACCCATTGACAATATGAATATTCACATTGACATGTTAACATTTATATTAATAGAAGTGTAAAATTGGCCCGCATCCCGTGGCGCGCGCGAAACCTGCCCGCGGCCCATGGGCGGCCCGGGGCGAGCCCAGTCCGGGGCGTTGGTAATGTGAATATTCACATTGATATATTAACATTCACATTGATAAGAGTATAAAATTGGCCCGTGGCCTATGGGCGGCCAAAAGCCTGCTCACGGCCCGGGACGGGTCCGGTCCGGTCCAGCCCGTTGACAATGTGAATATTCACACTGACATGTTAACATTCACATTGATAGGAGTGTAAAATTAGCCCGCGCCTCGTGGCTGCCCGAAACCCGCCCACGGCCCGTGGGCGGCTCAAGGCGGGCCCGACCCGGCCTGTTGACAGTGTGAATATTCACATTGACATATTAACATTTATATTGATAAGAGTATAAAATTGGCCAGCGGCCCAGGGCGGGCCCGGCCCGGCCCGTTGACAATGTGAATATTCACATTGACATGTTAACATTCACATTGATAGAAGTATAAAATTAGTCCGTGCCTCGTGGCTGCCCGAAACCCCGGGGCGGGCCTGGCCATTTTTTTTAATTCTTTTTAATTTTTTCTACCAAAATTTTATTATTTTTCACAAAAAAAGACATTAGGCCTCGGCGCGAGCCGAGCCTTGAATGGGCCTTAACCGGGCCGATGGGCCGGGTCGGGCTTCAAAGTGATGGCCTAGGCCCTAGCCTAGGGTCTCATACTAGGCTCGAGCCTGGGCCCAAACGAGCCTTTCCCAGGTCGGCCCACGGGCCAAAAAATTAGGCCCAGGCCCTAGCCCTGGCACAAGGGTATTCGGGCTTTGGATAAGCAGATGGATCGAGCCTCTGGTCGGGCCGATGGGCCTGGGCCTAGCCTCGAGCTTAGGTCGGGCTTGGGCGGGCCTGGCCATTTTTTTTTAATTCTTTTTAATTTTTTCTACCAAAATTTTATTATTTTCCACAAAAAAATACATTGCGCCTCGGGTGGGTTGGGCCTCGGACCAAGCCTTAAATGGGCCTTAAGCGGGCCGATGGGCCGGGCCGGGCTGGGCTTCAAAGTGATGACCTAGGCCCTAACCTAGGGTCTCGGACATGCTCGGGCCCAGACAAAAACGAGCCTGCCTCGGGCCGTGGGCGAGCTTTGGGCAGCCCATGGGCCGCGAGCCAACTCCACATTCTTGTCAATGTGCATTTTAACATGTCAATGTGAATATTCACATTGTCAACGGGCCGGGCCGGGTCGGGCCTATCCCGGGCCGTGGGCAAGCTTCGGGCAGCGGACAAATTTTACACTCCTATCAATGTTAATGTTAACATGTCAATGTGAATATTCACATTGTCACGGGTCGGGCCAAGCCCGCCTCGGGCTACGGGCCAATTTTACACTCTTATCAATGTGAATGTTAACATGTCAATGTGAATATTCAAATTGTCAACGGGTCGGGTCAGGCCCGCCCTAGGCTGCTGGCCAATTTTATACTCTTATCAATGTAAATATTCATATTGTCAACAGGTCGGGCCGGGCCCGCCTCGGGCCGACCATGGGCTGTGGGCGGGTTTCGGGCAGCCACGAGGTGCGGGTTAATTTTACACCCCTATCAATGTGAATGTTAACATGTCAACGTGAATATTCACATTGTCAACGAGCCGTGCTCGCCCCGGGCCGGGGCGGGCTTTTGGCCGCGCATGGGCCGCGGGCCAATTTTATACTCTTATCAATGTGAATGTTAACATGTCAATGTGAATATTCACATTGTCAACAGGCCAGGCCGGGCCTCGGGCCACCCATGGGCCGTGGACGGGTTTCGGGCAGCCACGAGACGCGGGCTAATTTTACACTCCTATCAATGTGAATGTTAACATGTCAATGTGAATATTCATATTGTCAACGGGCCGGTCGGGTCTGCCCTGGGCCGCTGGCCAATTTTATACTCTTATCAATGTGAATGTTAACATGTCAATGTGAATATTCACATTGTCAACGGGCCGGGTCGGGCCCGCCCTGGGCCGCTGGCCAATTTTATACTCCTATCAATGTGAATGTTAACATGTCAATGTGAATATTCACATTGTCAACGAGCCGGGTCGGGCCCGCCCTGGGCCGTTGGCCAATTTTATACTCTTATCAACGTGAATGTTAACATGTCAATGTGAATATTCACATTGTCAACAGGCCGGGCTGGGCCCGCCCCGGGCCGCCCATGGGCCGTGGGCGGGTTTCGGCCAGGCACGAGGCGTGGGCTAATTTTACACTCCTATCAATGTGAATGTTAACATATCAATGTGAATATTCACATTATCAACATGCCGGGCCGGGCCGGGCCTGCCCCTGGCCGCGGGCCAATTTTATACTCTTATCAATGTGAATGTTAACATGTCAATGTGAATATTCACATTGTCAACGAGCTGGACGAGGCCCGCCCCGGGCCGCCCATGGGCCGTGAGCGGGTTTCGCGCCGCCACGAGACGCGGGTCAATTTTACACTCCTATTAATGTGAATGTTAACATATCAATGTGAATATTCACATTGTCAACGGGCCGGGCTCGTCTCGGCTCGCGGGCGGATTTTGAGCCGCCCACGGGCCAATTTTACATTCCTACCAATGTGAATTTTAAAATATGAATGTTCACATCATAAAATTGCTAACCGTTCAAAAAATATTTATAAAGGTATCAAAATTAAACATAAGGGCATAAATGTCCAAGAAAATAGTGTAAATCAAGAAAAAAGACTTTATGGAATAAAACTATACATACATGGGACTAAATGGGTTAAAAAATTCCTTCATGGACTTCTTGGGTTAAAACACTTCTAAATGAGATTTATCAATAATTTACCCATAAATAATTGAATGTTATATAGACCTATTTTGGAAGGATGGAAATAAGCAGTTTTTTTTTTTCTTTTTACTTATTTTCTTATTTTTTGGCTTATTCAGAAAATCATTTGGAAAGAAGGGATCCCCCATCGAAGCACCCAATAGACCTCATCCCCGCACACAGAAGGAGCCAATTATCGATCAGAGTACAAAGTCTCCACAACAAGAGCGCCCCCCCACCAAAAAAGATACAACCCTGACTTATCCCTATGGAACATAATGCATTGTCCACGAGGCCACTACCCTCGGTGGTAATTGTTTGCTCAATACATATTTTTCTTATACTAAGTAAATTATGTATGTATCTAATATATATACATACAAAATATATCATTTTTATTATATATATTAAATAATGGCACTGGGACAGGCCAACAACAAGTAACATTCCTAACGACAGTCTATTTCATAAACCGACTTGAAAATTCATTATAATCTGATTCTATAGACTTAAATATCAATCTTATAAAGACATTATTAACTAAGATAATTGTCTATTTTTGTGAGCCTTGTTGACTTAGAAGTTGCAAGCCTCCTATAACACTTGCCAAATTTTTTTTTAATTGCACTATTATTCCAAAATGTAACTTTAGTCCTTAGAGTTTTATTTTAAACAACTACAATTATAATTGTTTTGCAATGTGATTCCTCCATTATGTGCCGTTAACATTTTATATAAAAAAAGATCAAGTGTAAAACTAGAGAGATCAAAGTAAAATATAAAAGAAACTGCAAGGACAACCGGTAGGGCTGGCTCTAAGTTTTAAGGGGCCCTTATATTTGTTTCTTGCTATCAAGAAATCTAGCAAGCGCTCCAAATTGAGATTGAATAGATTTTTCCACTTTTTGTTACTTTTTTTTTATTATTTTTATTTTTCAGATCCTGAAATATACTTTTTAGAAGGCATGGCTATATAATAAAAAAATCCACACAAATTCACAATGACTGATATGTGCCAAATAATATGTTTTCACAAATTATAGCATAACAAAGATTAAAGATTTCCATTGAAGCACCAAACCAATTAAAAATAGCAACAAGCATAGAATTATAATTGATTTATTGCATACCCATATATAACACAACACAAATTAGGGCAACAACTATAATTAGGGCCCACTGAGGGCAAGCAAAAAGCCATAATTAACAATACTAAAACTTATTTTGGGAAGTTGGTAAAAAACTGACTTTTTGGCTTTTTTTAGCTTATTTTGTCTTTTTGTGGGTAAGTTATATAAAAGGTGATGTGACCCAAAATTGGTAAAAAGTTGAAAGCTGACTTTTTACCAGCTTCCCAAAAGAGCACTAAGTAGCTTAAACAATTATAGTCCTAAGTGATAATTAGGGCCAAACAATTTTATATCTCATAAATTAGAGAACAAAGATTAGGGCTAACTGAAAAAATTAGGGCAACAACTATAGTCTTCCATTAAAATTTGATAAACAAAAACAGAGACAGAAGTAGAAGAAGAAGAACTCACAGATTGATTTTGCGCCGACCAATACATGGCTGATTCTCGTCCCCGGAACCAGACCAATGTTTGTATTCTCGCCGTCGCCGGTTGTTTACTTTGAAGATGAGAGAGAGGAGAAGGCATCGACAATATGAATTGCTATATATATACCTTTGAAATTTCTTTTTGGGCCCCTCATACGCCTCTTTATTAGTTTGGGCCTTTGTCTTTGGCATCAAAATTTGAGGGCCCAAGGCACAAGAGCCTTAGGCCTATTTTGGCAATAAAAAAAAAAAAAAAAAGTCACATTTCTTTTTTTCTGAATTTTTTTGTTTTTAGTGATTTTTTTTATGAACATTATGTCAAAATTTTTTATTTCTCCAGTCTGTCTTGTCGAGACGAATCTAAAAGTATGTTTTTTTTTTTTTTTGAAAAATCTAAGAAAAAATACACTAAAGACGAAAATAAGCCAAAAATATTGCTTATTTTTGTCTTTTCTAGATTTTTTTTTTTTTTTTGGATTGTTTAAAAAAAATCACTAAAACTTTTTTTAAAAAATCATTAAAGACAAAAATAAGCCAAAAAAGCCATTTCTCAAAACACCCCTTTTATATTGTCTGTGTTCAGGATCGGGTCTGACTACCGGTATAAGAAACAAGTTATACCCGTAGTCCTGATAAATGTTTTTTGGATCCTTTTAGTTTTGAGGACTCGAGGAAAATTTTTATGATTAACTAATGAATAGATTTAAATGAATTGCTTGAGTGAAAAACAAGATCAGATCTCACACTACTCATTTGAAGACATAATGACATTGCCCCATACTTGTTCTGACATTAAAATTTGGCTTTTGCTAGGAGTGCACAAAATTTTAAATTCTTACTTAAGTCCATATCAAATTAAAAATATATTGTTCAAATCGTAAAAAAAAAAATGAATTAGATTCGAATTGCTCCAGTTGAGCTTACCTAAATTGCTAATTGAACCTATGGCTGCACAACTATGATTGGTAGTTAGGGGTGTAAATCTGGCTTGGCCCGGCCCATGTCAGGCCTTGTGGGCTTCCGCCAAAATTCGGGTCGGGCCGGGCCAATCCACAGGCCAAAAAAATTTAAGTCCAGGCCCAAGGGTATTCGGGCATTAAGTGGGCGCCTAATGGGCTCTAAGCTTGGCAAGCTTAGGGGTTTGATCATTTTTTTTTTTGTTTTTTAATATTTTTTCTACCAAAATTTTATTATTTTCCATTAAAAAATACACTGGGCCTCGGGCGACCCGGACAGGCTGGGCCCTAAGTGGGCCTTAAGTGGGCCAATAGGCTAGGCCAAGCGAGCTGGTCCCACGGGCCGAGTCGGGCTTCAAAACGATGGCCTAGACCTTGGCCCAGGGGGTCGGGCTGGGTTCGGGCCTAAGCCCAAGCGAGCCTAAACGAGCCGGGCCTATCCCGGGCAACGAGCGGGCTTCAGGCCATCCACAGGTCGCGGGCCATTTTTACACTCCTATTGGTAGTGACATCTTTTTTTTTTTTTTTTTTTTTTTTTTTTTTTTTTTTTTTTTTTAAGTTACATCAGAAAGGAAGTGATTGGTAGTGACATCATGGGCCGGTTTCATAACCGAAGAACCAGTAACATTTGGGCATATCAATTCGAAGCTCAATTTTTTTCTTCCTCTAGTCAACAATAAGAAGATATATAGTAATAATAATTTGTTGAGCTAATGTTAAGTATAAAAATTTAGGGTTAGGATTATCTCAGGTTGAGATCTCAACATGACACAATTTAAGGGGTCTATAGGGCTCATTACGGGTTTTATTTTGATGATCTGAACTATTTATTTGTAGAGCTCTCAATATATATGTAGACGTCCCCGAACGTCCCGAGGGGAAACCCCGTTCTGTTCATTTCGGCTCACTACAGTTCGGACTCAAATTGTCACGGTTCTTAATCTGATCTCGCAAAGTGTAATGCGAGATTGATAAATCACCAAAGAGTCCAAATCCGGCAAATCGTTTTTGAAAATAGATTTTTTTTTGAAAGAAGTGCCAAACATGGACTGCTTTGCCAGATACAGAGTCGCCACCTAAATATTTATTTTGGGGGAATTTAGAAAATCATGACTCGTTGCCTAAGGCCACGTGTCTGTCACCACCAAAGGTGCCTCGGCTCGGGAACTTGGGTACGATTGGGGAAGGTCAGCTATGAGCACCCCCGCTCGCCCGATCAAAAATCAGCCACTACTAAGCATGATATCGAGTTTTGAAAACATATGTGCTCTTATTCCGGTTATTAGCCTAGAAGTACTATGTGATGCGCACAGCATACAAGTATAGACTGGGTCGCCTGAATTGGAACAAAACATCTCATGTTCGTTTTGAAAAGACGGTTTGAAGGTGCTACTCGCAAGTCGGCTAAGACGTGGATTTTGCCACCCTCGGGTGGGCATAGAAAACATGATTTTGCCACTCTCAAGTGGGCTTAAAACTCTCAATTGGTGAATTGTTCCAATTCAAATAACTCAACCTTCACCCCTAGGCATTCAGGCAGTTAATCAACTAAGCAGATAGCCTCATGCTAAGCATGCTATCATGACAGTCACTCACACGCATGCAAGGATGCTAAAGCATAAACACTCACCGAGTACTCCAAGCCAAAACAGAAACTAGTTAGTAATCAATGTATGATCCTAGTTCATGTTAAGATGGCTAATGCAACACATGCAAAATGCAACTAAGATAGGCTCGGCTATTCTAAACATGGCATATGAAATGCAACAGATAACATGTATTCAACTTGGAATTGAAATACAATGCAATTAGTATGATGCGCCAAGCCCGGTGCATGCAATACAGATAAATGAATGCAAGCATGCGAACATATAGATGCTAATTGAAACATGCCCTAAAACTAACCATTATAAGCTGGTAAATGAAAGAGAGAAAGACGTGGGGTTGGAAGGCATACATCACACGCACGCACACTTATTACAAAATTGCCCTCCTCGGAGGGTCCGAAAGAATAATACAAATTAAATAACTGACAAGTTAATTAATTATTACACAACACTTAACTAATTAAATGAAGTAATTAAGCTAAGAAAGCAGTAAAGAGGCCTCGGGAAGAGGGATGGATGCTTGCATGTTCGATTTCGCTCGAAAATCCATCGTCATACTCATCTTGCCTCATACATCGCTTCAGACTTAAATCGCACAAGTCTCCAGGATGTTTCTGAACCTCCTTCTGAGCACTGTGGAAGGTCACCAGCCAAAAGGCAAGGCCACCGGGCATGAGAAACTGGTCGTCGACCATGAGTGGAGCCATCGGCTGGATTTTGGTAGCCGACCGGCACTAAAGATGGCCGACCGGCCATTTGTTCTCAGAGACCTGTTTGATGAAGAGAGATGACAGAGCATGGCAATGCATTTTCAAAGCAAATGTGTGCACAACCACCCTCCCTATCATGTCATGAATTTAAGGGAGTATGGTTCTCGACCCTTGGGCCACCAATCACGCATTTCCATGCATGATGGCCCAAGAAGCCAAGAGTGCAACTTCAATATCAAATGAAATGCACACAAAACACATCAAAGCCCCAACCTCTATCATGATTGGTCAAGAGGCAAGGGATGCATGCTCAATGCTATGCAACCTAAGCATGCAAGCAAACTAATGCAAAATGAGTATGCTAGCAAGCAATATGCAATAGGCATACAACCTAAATATGCAAACACGCAACCTAGCATACACAATGCTATAGACTATATGGCACCCACAATGCTATATGAACTATGGCATGCTCAATGCAACTAACCACCTAGCATACACAATGCAAGGAGTGACATGGCATACACAATGCTAACAACATAACATGCACAACACATTGTAACATGGCATACACAATGCAAGATGGACTTAAACTAAAATGAGTGGGCCTTAGCCACACTCAAATCAGTGGCCAAATGAGATGAGAACAAGGCCCAAGATTCATGCAAACATGCACAATGCAAAGGCTCCAAGCCTAAGGCACAAAATGCAACTCTCCAAGAGCAATGCAAGGATGAAACATGGCATACAATGGCATACATATAAGCTCTGAAATGAGATGCTCAATGACCCCAAAACATGAAAACACCTCAGTATAAGCATGCAATAGGCTTCAAAACTCAAAGCTAAGCAAGGCTATTACACTACAACCATGCATGGTAAGCACCAATCGACCAAGAGGCCTAAAAATAGGGCTAAGGCAGCCCAAAATAAGGACAAAATCAGTTTGGAGTATGGCCAAAATGTGCTAGAATGAAGGGCCAAAACAACATGCAATGTAAGCTAGTATGCATGGTTTACACTACAAGCATATGGAGCATATGAGGGACCACCAAACCAGCCAAAAACAGATTCATGACATGTCAAAATATGACCAAATACCCACCGAAATGTATCCAATACATGCAAGAATGAGGTGCTACTTTGAAAGGCTATAAAGAGGGTTGTTCTACACATGCAAGAGGCAAGCCTTAAATGACAAAAACAGCTCTGGAAAGAGTTCATGCAGGCCCTAAAACTCACTGAAAAAGGCCTGAACCAAGCTCAAGTTGTAAGGCCAAAGATACTAGTAAACAAGACAACAAGGGAGAGGGTCACCCCTCTCCTTCTTAGGACCTCAAAACATCATCCCCACCACTGAAATCCAGAGAGAAGGCCAATACAAGGTGGTCCCGAAGCTCAACAAAGAAAGCTCAAAAAGAGGCCAAACAAGGCCTAAGAGGGGGTAGACGACCCCCAACACCAAAATGACCTTAAACAAACTTCAAAAGCATGCAAATACAAAACTTTTTTCAGTTTATAGCTAAGCTTAAATCAGTGTGGAAGATAGGCTAAAAGTGTGTACAAAAACGGGAAATAAAAGAGGGAAAATGAGTTACCCTTGAAGACCACTTCCAAGAACACCAAACTAGTAGCCTCTTTGGATCAAAACCAGCTCAAAAACCCCTCAAACAACTCCTTAGCACCTTAGTAATCAAAGAGTAGTGTACTCCTAGGTGTTCTAGTGCAAAAACAAGAACAAAAACTCACTTTGGAACACTCTAACCCACACAAATGTAGAAAGAGAGGGAGATATAGAGAGAGAGTGATATATATATATATCTTATATATCAGATTTTTCTAACCCTTGAAATGGAAGGAGAGGCCCTCTTTTATAAAGGAACAAAGGTCCAAGCTTCTCTTAGAAGCTAAAGCAAAAAGGGTCAAGCTTCTTCAAGAAGCTAAGAAAAGTTCAAGCTTCTCTTAGAAGCTTGGAGCAAAGGGTCAAGCTTCTTAGAGAAGTTAGAGCAAAGGGTTCAAGCTTCTTGGAGAAGCTAAAAAAAAAGGTTCAAGCTTCCTCAAGAAGCTAAAACAAGGTTCAAAAGGTTCAAGCTTCCTCAAGAAGCTAAAACAAGGGTGCAAAAGGGCCAAGCCTCCCCAAGAAAAGGTCTCGGCCAGAAAAAGTGGTCGATTGATCAAAGAAATGGCCGGCTGACCAAAAACATTGCTGTGGACGCGCCCCGCGTGAGGGCCTCACCCCACAGTTCGGACTCAATTGTCACGGTTCTAAATCTGAACCAAAGAGTCCAAATCCGGCAAATCGTTTTGAGAAAACAGATTTTTAGAAAAGAAGTGCCAAACATGGACTGCTTTGCCAGATACAGAGTCGCCACCTAAATATTTTTTAATGGGGGAATTTAGGAAACCCCGACTCGTTTGCCTAAGGCCACGTGTCCGTCATCACCAAAGTTGCCTGGGCTCGGGAACTTGGGTACGATTGGGGAAGGTCAGCTATGAGCACCCCCGCTCGCCCGATCCGAAGATCGGCCTCTACTAACCATGATATCTCGTTTTTGAAAACACATGCGTTCTTATTCCGGTTATTAGCCTAGAATTACTATGTGATGCGCGCAGCAAAACAAATATAGACTAGATCGCCTAATTTGGAACAAAGCATTGCATATCCGTTCATTTGGAAAATGGTTTGAGATTTGCTACTCGCAAGTAGGCTAAAACACGGATTTCGACGAGTTGTTCCAACTCAAACAATCCAACCTTCACCCACAGGCATTCAGGCAGTTTAAATCACATAAACATCTAGCCACATGGTAAGCATGCTGTCATGTTAACATTCACACTCATGCGAGATGCTAAAGCATAAATACTTACATCGTACTCCGAGCCAAAACAAAGAACATGTTAGCAATCATGCATGATCCAAGTCCATGTTAAGTGGCTAATGCAACACATACAGAATGTCACTAGAATAGGCTCGGCTAATCCTAGGATGGCATGTGGAATGCACAAATAGCATGTATTCAAGTTAGATTTGAAATATTATGCAGTTAGCATGATGCGCCGAGCCCGGTGCATGCAATACTAATGAATGATGCATGCATGCATAGCATAAGGATGCTAAATTAAACATGTCCTAATACTAACCATCAAAGCAGGTAAGTAAAAGGGAGAAAGAAGTGGGGGTTGGAAGACACGCACACACGCAAACACGCACCCACACTTATTACAAATTTGCCCTCGCTCGAAGGGACCGAAAGAATAATACAATTAATTAACCTACAAGCTAATTAAAATATTATAGACAATTAACTAGTTAAGCAAATTAACTAAGCTAATTAAAGCAGTAAACAGCCTCAGGAAGAGGGCCCAATGCAATGAGTGTTCGGCTCCGCTCGGAAAGCCACTGCCATGCACAAGTTGCCTCTGCTTTGACTGTTATCCTCTTCTGAAGACTGCACAAGTCCCAGGGTTGCTTCTCTGAATGCTGTGGAACACCACCGGCTAATGGAATTGGTCACCGGCCAAAGGGAATGATCACTGGCCACTTGTTTAAGCTATCGGCCATTGATGGATGGCCGGTCGGCACTGGAGATGGCCGGCCAGCCAAAGCTTCCTGCATAATCTGTTTTCGACAGCAGCAGAGGGCAAAACATAGCATGGCAATGCATTTCAAGCAATGTATGCACCAACCACACTCCTTATCATATTCATGACTCAAAGGAGGATGGGTCTCGATTCTCGGACCACCAATCGCGCATTTCAATGCGTGATGGCCTAAGAAACCAAGTAAGCATTTTGATATGGAATGCAATGCACATAATCAAACAAAGAAGCTCAACCTCTATCATACTCAACTCAAGAGGTGAAGCATGCATGCAAATGGAATGCAACCTAAGCATGGAGGCTAAGTGTGCAACACGGACATGCAATGTGTATTTAGGCATGCAAGGCATAAGGCAAACATGTAACCACATGCTAAGGGGTGGACTTAAACTAATTTAGGCAGCCCTCAAACAAGCCTAAAACAGTGGCCAATGCTATGGAAATGAGGGACAATGATACATACAAACATGCATGCAAATGGACCAACACTTAAGCATCAAACAAGTAACCTTTAAGCACACTTATAAGAGACAAAACATGGACATATGGCATGCATAGAAAGCTCTGAAAATCATGAAGGAGAGGTGCCAAACCAACTAATTAAAGCAAGTAAAGCATGCTCATGACATCACACATTCAAGGCCTACAAGCTAGAATGCAAAGAGACTATACAAAATATGTTAAGCATGACCAAAGCAACTGAAAGCAGAGCTAAAGCACACTAAAAAATACACAAAAGCTTCACAAAGCTTGGCCAAAATCATGCTAAAACAAGGGTCAAAACCTAAAGCATGTTAAGTCCTAAACATGGCATTACAAGGCATGTATGCTAAGCAAGCATGGTGTACCTAAACCAAGTAAAAACAGAGCTATATTATGACATAATAAGCACAAAAATCACTTAAGGCATGGCCAGCATACACTTAAACAAAATGCTCTCTCAAGAGGCAAAAACGACCCTTTTCAAGGACAACAAGGAGAGGGGGTGGCCCTCTCCTTCTTGGGACCTTAAGGCACCATCCTCACCACTAAAATCCCTCTAGATTTCAGTGGTGAGGAGGCCCACACACAATGGTCCCGGAGCTCACCAAAAAATGCACAAAAATGGAGCCTAACAAGGCTTAAGAGGGGTCAAACAACCTCAAAGCTCAAAACACCCTTAAACAACTATTTAGAGTAGGCAAAAATAAGACTTTTATATGTTATACAGCAAGTCTAAAAATAGTTGCAAGGTAGTCAAAAAAGCTATGCAAAAATGGGGTAAAAAGAGCAAGAATGTTACCCTTGAAGACCCTCTTCACAAATGATGGTCCAGCTGTTTCTTTGAGCTCAAAACCACCCAAGAACACCAAGAACAGACCTCTGGCCCCTCAGCAACCAAGATAAGGTGTAATGGTGGGTGTTTGTGTGCAATACTAAGACTAAACACACACAAATACACAAAGAGAGAGATATAGAGATAGGATATATACAAACCCTAACCCTAACCCTACAACTCTTTAAGGCATTAAAGAAGTCACAAGTGCAAGCATAGGAGCATACTATATGGATTGAAATAACATTACAAGTAATGCCAAACCACTGAAATGATCCAAGTGGAGCATGCTAGAGGATTCAACACTCAAAGCCTACAAGCTAGATTGTATGGCAGCTATACAAAGCATGGCATATGTGGCCCAAGCAACCAAAATTAGACCTCAAGCATGGTAAAACAAAGTTAAAAGCTTCTCAAAGCTAAGCCAAAACATGTAAGTATGGTGGTCTAAACACAAGGTGCATGTTAAGGCAAATAAGGAGATTGCAAAGCAAGTACATGAAGCATGTAAGAGCCGACTAAACCCACCCAAAACAGAGTCATGACATGCTAAAACAACACCAAAAACCCACTGAAATGAGGTCAACATGAGCTAGAAGGACATGCTCAAACATGAAGCATACAAGACTAGTTTGCAAAATTTACAGTACGAGTGTATAAACCAAGGATGGAATGACCAAGATAGGCAAAAACAGTGGCTTATGACAGAAAAATAACCACAAATACCAGCTAAGACATGGCCAACATGAACTTAACAAAGGTGCTCACATGTAAGGCTAATATGACAAGTATTGAAGACAACAAGGAGAGGGGATGGCCCTCTCTTTCTTAGGACCTCAAAACACCATCCCCACCACTGAAATCCCTCTGGATTTTAGTGGTGAGAAGGCCAATACAAGGTGGTCCCGGAGCTCACAAAGAAGGGCACAAAAAGAGGCCAAACAAGGCCTAAGAGGGGGTAAACAACCCCAAACACCAAAGTGATCTTAAACAACTATTTTAAGCACTTAAAAACAGAACTTTTATCAGTTATAAGTTAAGCTTAAAAACAGATGCAAGATAGGCTAAAAGCTTGTGCAAAAATGGGGAACAAAGAGGATAGTTTCTTACCCTTGAAGAACCTCTTCAAGAACACCACTCCAGCAGGTTTCTCTGATCAAAATCAACTCAAGAACCCCAACAACAACTCCTTAGAGCCTCAGTAACCAAGGATGGTGTAATGCTAGGTGTTTGTGTGTAATAGTGTGAACAAAACACCTTTTAGAGCACAAAACACACACACAAATGTAAAGAGAGGGAACTATAGAGATAGATAGATACAAATTCTCTAACCTAAAATTCCAGAACCCCTAAGAAGGGAGGAGGGCCTCCCCTCTTATAGGAATTCAATTCCTAAGCTTCTTGGAGAAGCTAACACAAGGGAGCAAATCTCTCCATACACGTGTATGGAGGGGGTGTAATGTGGATGCCAGCTATGACAGCTGGCATAAAATATCTGCCAAAAGAAAATGGAAAAGGGTCGACTAGCAGAAATGGCTGATTGACCAAAAAAGGTGGCCGACCGACCAACAAAGGTGTCGACCGGCCACAACCTTTGGCCGATGGCAAGAAAAAAGGGTCGGTGGCATCATGCCTTGGCCGGTGGGTTGAGGGGATGGCCAACAAGTCATCCTCTTCCCTTAAAAATAGAAATACAAGTGTTTGGTCCACAACCAAGCACAAAACAGTCAAGTTGAGAGATCTTGAGGCGAGGCGCGTGGCCGAGACCTCCGAGAACTCAAAACGAACACGAACATGGATGATCACCGAGTGTTCAAACGGTGACGTCCAAGTCTTGAGGACAGTCAAAAATGGGGTGTCTACACCAAGCAAGAGAGAAACCCCAAAGATGCCGAAAATCAATTCTAGTCAGATCAAAATGAAGATCTTGAGAAGCTCTGCCTCTTTATCAAAGGGAGTAGGGTGGAGAAATCACTAGATCTATGTGGAAATGTAGAGGGAAGGTAAGTTTAGAGAGAGAGTCTTAATCTAGGTTTTTAGAAAGTTTTAGAGAGAGAAAGAGAGATGGATGAAAAAGTGATATAAAACGTCATTTTCGCGATCTGATATACGCAACGCTCAAGCGTCAGACACAAAAATTTGTTCCACTTGAGTGCAAAAAGAGACACGCTCGAGTGCGAAATACATACCTTCAGTACTTTTGCAGACAACAGACAAATCGCTCGAGCGCAAGAAGGGATGCTTGAGCACCCACCCGCTCGAGCGTAGGAAACGTCGCTCGAGCGTAGAAAACACTCCTCTAGTATTTTGCAGACATGCAAAGTACTCAGTGTTTGCAAACCCCGCTCGAGCGCAAGAAGGCCCGCTCGAGTAGAAGACCAAAATTCTAGGCAACACAAGGTTTGAAAACTAAGTAACCAACATGTTCCAAACACGCTCAAAATGCCTAAATAACCAAATTTAAGGAGGAATAAAGAGCAAAAGACAGTGAACAACATTCAGAAACCATAAACCCGAATTTGGAGTACAACAAGTGACGGGTCAAAACCAGAATCGCTATAACCTCCCCCCCTTAAAGAATTTCATCCCTAAAATTACAAATTAAGTTCAAAAATCAACATTAGATCATCCATGACAATGTTATTCTTATAAGTCCATCACCATGACCCATTCTCCAGTCATTCATTCTCATCGACTCGATACACAAGCCCCATATTAAAATGAAATTTACAATTTCCCAAAACATTTACAATGTTTAACCAAAATTCGAGTTTTCAAGAAATTTACACAGCATAGGCAATGCTTCCAAGAGTGATATAATACATATGATATTCCATATTCTCAACCATATGCAATGTTTATAATAAACTCATGTTTCCAAAATGTAAACAACATATACAATGTCCTCATATTCTACCAATCATAATCGCAATAAAATATATGTTCAAGCATCAACAAATAAGTTCGGATACTTCTCTCGGACTTCCAATTCACGTTCCCAAGTTGCTTCCTCAACTCCGTAGTGTTTCCACAATACTTTAACCAAGGGAATCATCTTGCCTCGCAAAACTTGGTCTCGAGTATCCAAAATCCTCACCGGTCTCTCCTCATACGAGGCATCCTCATCTACCTCCAAGTCAATCTAATCCAACACGTGTGATGGATCCGGCTTATACTTCCGAAGCATGCTAATATGAAACACGTCATGCACTCTAGAAAGTTGTAGTGGCAACGCCAAACGATAGGCAATCTCTCTAATCCGCTCAAGGATTTCAAAAGGCCCAATAAATCGAGGGGATAACTTCCCACTCTTCCCAAATCTCATCAAACCTTGCCTAGGTGATATTTTCCAAAACACATGGTCTCCCACCTTAAAAGACAAGGGTATCCTCTCACGGCCGGCATAACTTTTTTGGCGACTTTGAGCCGTAACCAACCTCTTATGGATAAGTGCCACCTTCTTCATCGTTTCCCAAACAAACTTTGGACCCAAAAAAGGTGCATCACCCACCTCGGCCCAACACACTAGAGATCTACACAGTCAACCATACAAGGCCTCAAATGGTGCCTTACTAGGTCTCAAATGGTGCCATACCAATATTCGATTGGAAGCTGTTATTATAAGCAAACTCCACTAAGGGTAAGTGCCTCTCTCACGACCCTTTAAAATTAAGGACACAGCCTCAAAGCACATCCTTAAGGATCTGAATGGTACGCTTGAACTGCCCGTCAGTCTGAGGATGATACGCAGTACTAAAGGTCAATCTAGTGCCCAAGGCACTCTATAAGTTCTGTCACAACCGAGTTGTGAAACGCGGATCTTTATCTGAAACAATCGTCACAGGGACCCTGTGCAACCTCACTATGTCCCTAATATACAAGTTGGCAAGATAGTCTACCGAATCACTCACGCACATAGGTAAGAAGTGCGCAGACTTGGTCAACTGGTCAACTACCATCCAAATGGTACATAAATACATAGAAAGTGAACCTCACATGTCAAATGTAACTAACAATCTAATAAATTTCATATCTTTATAGTGAGATTACTTATACTTGCATTTCAATGACATCACCGTTACATTCAAAAAATTTCATAGATAGTATGGTTTATAATAGTCTTTTCATTTTCAATTAAAACAACCATTATTGTTCTCATAATTTTTAAAATGTCATTGACATTTCACTCTAATAATATTTTTGTAAATTTTTTTATTTAAAATATTTTCTTTATGTTTGAAAAAAAAAATCCCAAAATCCAGGGGGGGCACGTGACCCCTCCCCTGGGCTTTCACTCCCTCCGCCACTGCTTGGCACTTCAGTAACACTTTTAAGTGCTACTACAACATGAATGCTAAAGATTTTTACTGACACTTCGAGGGCTACCAATTTTTTTTTTTAAATTCGTGTAATATTAGTAACTCAAAATCGAAGCCTGGCCAAATATCCATTAATTTCACAACATAACACATAAAGACCCCCCTCTCCAAAAAAAATAATAAAAATTTGAGGGTCCAAATTTTATTAGAGAATGTATTGGGTCAAGTTGTAAATAACAAAATCTTATCAATTTGATTTACAGTGCAACACATGGACCCACACTACATAAGTACTTGTGATGATTATTGGCATTGGAGCTTGATTTTTTCCATTGGGTTTGCTCTGTGGTGTTCCTTTGTATTCGGTTCATATTTAATTTGGTTGGTTTCTTGCCAATGGCTGTCATTTCTTAGTCCTTGCATATGATTTGTGTGTGTTCATGTCTCGACCTAGTTGTGATATGTTAACTTCACCATGATGCTGTTCTGCACCTTGGTGTTTTTATTGATTTAATCCTTGCATATTGCATCAATACAATTTTCATTTTTACTAATTAAAAAAAATAGTATTTGTAATGACAAAAAAATAATATTTGCAAAGCCAGTTTGTTGGCACAAAAAATAAACCCAAATGCTAATTCTTCTCGTATGAAACCCGCCCGTGATGCCATTGCGTGACTGTATGTTGATAAATTTTTGGCATCAAGGATTTGGTGAGGAGCCATAGAAGAAACAATATAGTATGAAAATGTCATTATTCTGTTAATCAACATAAAATTTTGCCAATTAATTATGTACTTAAGATGTTCTGTAGATACACAAAGTATATTTAAATTAGACAGCTTGATTAACAGTTATTCTGTAATTATGTTTAGAAAATTCATGAAGCAATTGCTTGAATGATAACGTAATTGAAATATAGGTTAATACATTCTTTTTAGATATTTTGCATATATACAATTAAAGAATATTAAAAACAAAAAGGACAACTTGAATCACATGAATATCTTAAAACATTTTGAAAAAACTTAAAAACTTTTGAGATATTGATTAGTGATTATGTTTCAATTTGTAAACAATAAATATCAATCTCAATCAAACAATCAATAATAAATTAGCAAAACGTTTTGACGTAAAAAAAAACTACAATTGAAGCACTCCCAATTGTGATAAAAAAAACAACAAGCCAAAGCCACAAAACAATCTACTAAGAAGACAAAAACGAATTACACACGAGTATCCTCAATTATCTAGCGAATCCACGCTCGAATTGAACCAAACTCGATTTATCTCTTCCACCACTGTCTTCACCAAACTACTTTGCCAACATTAAATCTACAACGCCGATATTGAATCCACAACAATGAGACACTATGGAATCCACTAAAACTTCAGGCCCAAGTTTCTTGGAATCCACCAAAGAACATTTCTCTCTTTTGTGAATGAAATCATGAAAACAAACCCTTTGATGATATTAATATGAAAATCGTAGATCCATCGATTACTCTCAAATCATCAAGGAAACCAATGTGTAAATAACCTTTAATGTAAAAAATCTTGGTAGCTCTCCTTTCTGAGAATCTGGATGGATTCAACCCTAAAAATGACACATTATACTAAACAAAGTAGTAAAGACCGCTCGAGCGCACACTTTAGTTCTCAAGCAGGGCGACTAAAAGGCAACGCAAACATATAGGCCAACCGTTTAAGCGCAACATCCATTGCTCGAGCAGTAAAACATATTTCCCAGAAGATCAATTTAATGGCAAAGATACTAAATGAACTACATAACTGCTCGAGCGCAGCAAAGTAGCAAACAATGATTGTTCAAGACACGAAATGTCAACATAAACTCCTTTATACAGGCACAATTCGGGTTAGATTTGCCTCTAAACACTCATAGTCTCACTAAAACAAAAGAGCGAATAAAATTACAACTGAATAAAATTTTGTCAAACGGGATTGCCAATTACAAAAACCTAACATATTGTGACCAAATGTTCATGCTTAACATTTAAATTTATTATTTAATTTTGTCATATCTTTGTGTTTTAAATTTTACGCAAGCTACGTCTATGTAGATTGAGTGGCAAAGTGAACTTGATCCATTTGCATACCTCGGGTGTAGTCAAGGAAAAATCCTCTTTTGACAAATATATGTTATATATAGTTATTATTACTAAAAGAAGCATTATATTACTTTCCAAGTGTATTTAACATTTGATAATCATGAACAAAATATATATACATGGTGATAAAGTCAAAACAAACACTGGAATACATGGGTACAGTACATACTTACACATGGTACCAATATTAAAATTGGCTAGAAGAATTGATAACTACTAAATATATTAAAATATTTTACAAGAAACTTTTTTAATGAACTTATATATGGTATCCTAATTGGATCACCATAGTACTTATTAATCAACGTATTCATGTATACAGAAGTGATGCAGATGGAGAAGAAGTGGCAGATGATGAGGTGAACTTTGAGCAATTTGTCTTGTAACTATAGCTTGAAGATTGGAATTGGTTGCCATTAGAAACAGTAGTAGAGCCATAGACCAAGGATGAAGAATTCACTAGAGGAGCTAAGTATGTTGGTATAGGCATTTTTGCTGGGAGAATGGGCAATGTAGCTTCTTTATTAAGCACATGAATTGCTTGCCTAATTGAAGGTCGAAGATTGTGATCAGGGTGAGCACACCAAAGCCCAACAATCATCAAGCATTCCATTTATTCCTTAACAAAAGTTGGGCATATCTTTGGAACTAATGCATCTTCAAGAAGCCTGTTGGTACCATAGAGGTCCCAAACCCACTCCATCATTCTCATTTGACTTTCTGGAACATCCAGATCGATAGGTTTTCTTCCACAAGCTATCTCCAATTCCACAACTCCAAAACTGTAAACATCTGATTCCTTATTTGCTTTGCCTGTGATTACGCATTCTGGTGCTGTGTAGCCCCTGGTCCCCACCAAAATAGTTGTTTGAGAGTCTTTCCCATGATTGACAAGTCTAGCTAATCCAAAATCCCCAAGTTTAGCATTGAAATTAGAATCCAACATGACATTACTTCATTTAACATCCCTGTGCACCATACATTGTTCCCGTTCTTTATGTAAATAGAGCAATGCCGAAGCTAGGCCTTGAGCAATTTTGTATCTCATTGCCCATGTCAACAAGCTTTTTTCTTTGAAAAGATGGTAATCTAAGCTTCCATTTTCCATGAACTCATAAACAAGTAGAAGTTCTCTTTTGTCATGACACCAACCAAGTAATTGCACCAAATTTCCATGCCTCAACCGACTAATGATTTTCATTTCGGATGCATACTCCTTTATTCTTTGTTTTGATCCCTTTGATATCCTCTTCATAGCAACGTAGGAATCCAATTCCCTCAAAAAACCTTTAAAAACCCCCCCACCAAATCCTCCTTCTCGAAGCTTCTATTCCTCTGCAAAGTAATTTGTTGCACGAAACAATTCTCCATATGAAAATTTCTTTGGCCTAGTACCTGCCTCAAAGTCATTGTCCATGGATAGTTCAATGGAAAACTCAGCTTCTTGTTTTGCTCTACTACTTTTCTTCCACAGGGCAAAGCCATGCAAAGCCAACCCACCAACCAAAACAAATTAGCTGGCAGTCAATTCCACTACCAATGCCTTTTGTTGTTTTCACCTATCTTCTTTCCAGGGCTAGGAGTAACTGTGTTGGAGCTTGGACCAATGTTTTAAAAACCACACCGGTGGTCGAACCAGAAAAGAGATCGGGTGGACGGGTCACTGGTTCAACCGTCGGGTTGAACCGGAATCGAACCGTGACGTAATAAATATATTAAATTTATATTTAAATAAAAATATAAGTAATAAAATTAAAAATTACAAAAAATAAAATATTAAATTATCTTAAATATTTCTCCTAATATTTTTTTTTTACTAAAAAATATAATAATATATTTTAAATTATTAATAATTTTAATTTTGGAAGAGAAAATTAAATATTCAATATTCCCTCCATAAAATGTCCAAAAAAAGTTCAAAATTTTCAGTCTAAATAACCCAGTGAACAAGTTCCGGGTTGACCGGTTCGGCGGTTCGACTGCTGGTTTTTTCGGTTCTCTCTAAATACACCGGTTTTTGACTTCGACCGGTTCAGAGGGTATATCCGGACCGGAACCCCGACCAGTCGACGGTTCAATCGGTCGAACTGGCCCGTCCGGTCCGATTTTTAAAACCATGGCTTAGACTAGGACTTGGTTGTGTTGGCTCATCGATTTGTAAAGTCGAATTGAAAGCCCATGATTTAACATTATTTCTCTCAAAATTAGATCCTGTTGAAGCTGAGAAACCAATTGCAACCTTGCTTGGTAAGTGTTTCTTCAGATCAACCACGAAAACTAAGGGCACTTTCGGTGTTACTATTATTTACAAAAACAGTACGGAGAATAACACTCAAATTTTTTGAACTAGAATTATAACTAATCCAAGCTTCATTATCTGACCCATGTATCATGTCATTGTTCCATATTGCATAAGCACTAGAATTGAGAGGGTTGATATTGATACCTACATGAGTTTCCCAATTAATGCCAGTTGGGTCGAACTGGTCATTCCAAAAGGTATCAAACTCCACAACAACAAAGGGACTGATCATTTTGCCTGTGAATTGGTTGGCTGGAAGACCCATGGCAGCGCCTGTTGTGATATTGGAAGTGGCATTATCATAAGGAAGAAGAAAGAATGTGAGTCCATCTGCAGGAGCAACGTTTTTATCATATTGAGTAATGACAAACACGAATATTGTGAGTGCGGCTCACATCTCACTAACTTTAAACCTATATTATACGCCCACTTTTGGGATAAATTTTTATGGTCCATTGTATTTGTATGATAGATATTAGTCAATTTAAATTGATTATTATAAAATATTTCTACCAATTGATTGATCAATTTTTCTTGGTCAGATCTAGGGTTTGAGTTAGAACATGGCCCATGATATCGAATGACCGACTTTGGATAATCTATATTTATTTATATTTATATTAAGTAAAAGGGTGTTTTCAATCATAGATTGCTCTCTGGTTTATCCAATCTAAAAAAAAATAATCACAAGTTGCTTAAGCTCCCACCAAATTAAAAAATATGTTACTCAATCCTTAAAAAATTTCAAATTGGGCTCAAGTTGTTCTGGTTGAACTCGCCAAAGTTTACTACTCTAACAAGGGGAGAAGTTACATAATTGAGTTAGTGTCAATTTAAAAATTGACACATAAAATGCATGCCATTATGGTAAAATTATGAGCCATGTTTGGGAAGAGTGATTTTTTGTCAAAAAATTACCGCAAGTTATCAATTGATTATCTCTACTTTTTTACGTGACTTTTCGTAATAAGTTAATAAATTATTTAAAAAGTCAATTTCTAAACAAGTCCAATTATGAGTTTCAATCTTTTTCATTTTTGTATTTTGCATATAAAAGTCTAACTATTTATATTATTTATATAAAAATTATGCTATTAATTTTTTTCATATCCCGTGCATAGTACGAGCTTATCGCTAGTACCATCTAAAATGAAATAAGTGAACAACTTATTTATCCAATTTCGCAGCCTAGTTACTACCACATAATATTTGAACTCTAATTAATTTATGATATCTACTGTACGGGAAAGGAATAAACCTTCTCGTATAATCCTGTTGATCAAGTCTGCGCTCCTCCGTACGTCGTCGCTTTACTCCCTGAAAACACAAACGTGAGCTAGCCGGCGGGTGTGTGCCGGATACCTCTCCGATACCTAAGTCAGCAAAATAGACAAATAGACAAACGCTCTGTGTATTCGGGAATCAAAGTTGTGTTACCTCTCTCATTGGTTATGTTATGAGCTTTTATAGGTTCTGCGTGGCACAATCCCAGTAGGACTCTTACTCCTCCATGTAGAGTCCTCCTAAGAATCATATTCCTGAAAGATAATGCTTATCTTTTAACACCCCCCTCACTACTTAAACCAAGTGAGATGGTTCTAACATGGTTGGATGTCAATACGACCGAGATAACATGGCCACGCTAAAGCCGCAGACTAGACCGAGCTCCAACTAGCTCGGTTCTTCCTTTCACTGCGCGTGTACCTCAGTTGACATATTCCAACTGGGTTGTCTGAAACCGTACTATCCACAATGAACTTGGACCGAGCTATCTGCAATGAACTTGGACCGAGCTACTCAACAGCAAGGTCCTGAGAAGAAGCCAAAAATACCTCGGCTCAAGATGGTTTGACCGAGCTAACTGTCACCGTGCCAACCATGATGACCGAGCTAACCATCAAGCTCTTTCGGACCAGGCTATCTGTAAGGCTCCTCTAGACTGGACTAATTACAAGGCCCTTTTACTCAGCCCTTCTTACTATGGCCCACAGAATGGCCCAGTACCCAGCTCGGCCCTTTTTACATGTAAATTACCCTCTCAATTGCCCCTTAATTCCATCTGCGTAGCATGATAGGGATTACCGATTATCAGCCGAGCTAAAAAAGGCTTTAGCTTTCCAACCGAGCTAAAAAACTTTATCCTCCCAACTGAGCTAAATTCCCACCGCGCTACCAATCTGTCCGGTCAAAACGTCTCTTCAGTCTCTATAACTGAATCGATTTCCATTCCAAGGACACGTGGCAGACTCTGATTAGCCCAATACAGCTGTCACGCCGTCTTCGTACTCCGTGTTTTTTGAACAGTCCTGCCTTTTTGTCCTTCCCTCTACACAAAACAAACCCTCCATTTTTTAATCAAACACTACTACTATTTATCTTCTTCTCTCTCTCTCTGAGCCTCCATTTCTCCTCAACCTTACACTCGCAGAGCTCGTGTTTGTTGCTGCTACTACTTCTATTTTCAGTGCCTTTGTCTTGAACTGGTAAGTGTTTCGAATCTGTTTCCTTTTTATTTATTTTGCACTGTTTTCGCAATACATACTTTAGCATTCATATGTTTTTCAAAATACATCCCATGTTTGCTTCCATTTGCCTGGGGAAAACCATGTAATAGAACCACCAGGGGCCATTGCCGAATTCCGTAAGGACTACCAAATTCCGGATGATGTCCACCTTTCATTAGCCGAACTAGATACCGTCCCCTGGGGAAAACAAGGCTTTGTCCCTTTTAATGTTATTTCCATCGTAGAGTACGGTCTGCGATTCCCTGTACAACCCCTTCTTTGTGAATTCCTTAGACAAACCAAGCTCTGCCCTACCCAACTTTCCACCAATTCTTATCGCATAATAAACGGCATTGCTGAGCTAAACCGCTGAGCTGGACTTAATCTCGGTCTAGCCGAGCTCTTCCATCAATACTCCATAGGATCGGCCGAAGATGGCTGGGTTTACTATTTAAGAATAAGGCGCCGGCATGAAAAAATAATAAAGGATACCCTAGATAAAGACGTGAATGATGATGATTTCTTCTGGGTAACTGGGAATTTTAAGGATCAACAAGCCCAAATCCCTGGCCACAGAATAAATTGGAACAAGGGTATAGCAGGTAGGGTTACCTCGGCTTCATTGCATGCCTTTCTTTACTTCGATTTTCACTTCCTGAACCGAACTAACCATTGTCTTCCTTTATGCAGATTTGAACTTTCTCAAATCCCAATACCGCTACCCCAACTTGAGCGTTCTTCGTGCCGCGCTGCGATATCCAAACTGAAGTTGGGCCGAGCTACTGAATTTTGAGCCGACCTACCAATATAGCGGTAAGCGAAAGACCAAGGTAACTAACTTTTTGTTAGAAGCCTCTCCAGAACCGGACCTAACCTTGCCCCAAATCAATTTGATCCCTCTAACCGCTGAGCAAGAGTTGGCCAAGAAACGAGCTATAAGGGCCCTCCTGACCAAAACAAACCAGCCCGAGGTACCACCAGCCGGTCAGACTCAGGAGACCGTGGTGGCCCTTCCATCCCATCAACCCTCATCATCTCGTCCAAACAAGCGTGCTCGGACTTCCACAACCAAGCCATGCCTTGTTGATGAAGAAGATACCATCCTTCCGTCAAGCCCTCCACTGAGCCCACAACCGGAGCGCTCCGACCGAGCTAGCTCTTCCAAGTGGGCTCCAAAGATCACTTTTCAGAACCGTGCTATACGGGATACCGATTCAATGGTCGCTGAAAAAGACCACCTAATGGCATTCAATCTGGCCAAGAGCGTTTGCCTTCCAGCCGACATGGAGCACCACGACCATCTCACCGAGCTGAAGGCCATTCGCTTGGCCACAAAGTCAATGTTGCTGTTAAGTAACCTCTTCTGCTTATCTTTCTAATTTGCACAACTTTCGACTCGGTTTTACTACAAGTCTCTTTCCATTTTTTTGCAGGCCATGTAGAAGAGCCACATCGCTCACAAGTGTGTATTGGAACTTCGCAAAACAACACGGCAGGCAATGGCAGAGGTAACCGAGAAAACCGCTGAGCTAGAACAGGCCAGGAAGCAAATAGCCGAGCTACAAACCGAGAATGGTCGTCTGACTGGTCTTGTTAGCTCGGCTGAAGCAGATAAGCAAAAGGCTGCGGCCGTGATAAAAGATAAATATCTGCGCAAGCTGGCCAAGCTTGAAGGAAAAAAGAATGCCGAAATAACAAAGCTTGAGAAGAAGCTGGAGGATGCGGAGGACCGCGGTTTCAAAGAAGGCGAAGCCCTATACATCAAGCAGTGTGAAGCTGCGAATGACCTGTTTTTTAAATGCAGGTGGAGGGGGGCTGTGGCACAGCTTGGTCATGGACCTGAGACCGAGGTCTTCCATCCTCCTCCATATTTCATGTCGAACTCACTGGCGGAGTATGTTGCTACCATTCAGCAACAATTTCCGGAGGAGGAGGATGAAGATAAAGCTCAAGAAGACAACACTCAACCCGGTCACCAGTCTACCTCCCCAACTCCAAAGGTCTCCATCCCACCTTTGCCAGCTGTGGCCGATGCTGTGCTTCTAACCAAGCTTAACCAGAGTGTGGTTGCCACAATCGAGCTACCTCTGGGCGAAGACCGGGTGGTTTTAGATGCTGACTTAGATGACCTGTTTGCTTGACTATGTACTTTTCTTCTTTTTTGCCTTTTGGAAAGAGAGATTGTAACCGGGCTGAAGTCCCCCCTTTTATATTTTGACTTTGTATGATCAATGAAATCTCTTTTGTTCCAACTGTTATTTCGGTTAACTGCCATGCATGTAACTTTCTAACTGTAATTTGAATGAAGTATAAAATTCTCGGGCCGAGATACCTTATCCTGGTCATAACTTTACAATCTGACTGGCCATACCTGCTAACCTCTTTTAGCCTTGATCCTTATCTCGGCTAAAGAACAATAAGCATTGGGTTTTTCTAGCCAACCACTCTTCAGCCTAGATCCTCATCTCGGCTGAAGAACAATAAGTGTTGGTTTTACCTCTTCAGCCTAGATCCTTATCTCGGCTGAAGAACAAGAAGTGTTGATTTTTTCAGCCAACCACTCTTCAGCCTAGATCCTTTCTTCGGCTGAAGAGTACTACGTGTTGGTTTTTCCAGCCAACCTCTAAGTTGCTGATTTCTGCCAACCTAGAGTGAAGTGTTTGGTTATTCCTGCCAAACGTCCTACAGCCTGGATCCTTATCCTGGGCTTAGGAGAGGTGTTGGTTATTCCAGCCAACCTCTAAGTTGGTTATTTCTGCCAACCCAGAGTAGAGTGTTTGGTTGTTCCTGCCAAACGTCCTGCAGCCTGGATCCTTATCCTGGGCTTAGGAGAGGTGTTGGTTTTTCCAGCCAACCTCTAAGTTGGTTATTTCTGCCAACCTAGAGTAGAGTATTTGGTTATTTCGACCAAACGTCCTGCAGCCTGGATCTTTATCCTGGGCTTAGGAGGGGTGTTGGTTTTTCCAGCCAACCTCTAAGTTGGTTATTTCTGCCAACCTAGAGTAGAGTGTTTGGTTATTCCGACCAAACATCCTACAGCCTGTATCCTGATCCTGGGCTTAGGAGGGGTGTTGGTTTTTCCAGCCAACTTCTTCAGTACTGATCTTAATCTTAGCTGAAGAGAGTGCAAAGTTGGTTATTCCGGCCAATATGCTTTCAGTGCGCCTAACTCACTAAAACAATCTTTTACAGAAGGAAACAACTATACAGAAAAGAAATTACTTGTTTTATTGAGAAAGAAAGAATTACAAATACTTGAAAGAAAAGCTAAAAATAAAATAGTTTGAGATTGGCAGTGTTCCATGGCCTGGGAATGGCTTTATTGTCTTTATCTTCCAAGTGGTATGCCCCTTTTCCTGCTAATCCAACCACCTTGTAAGGTCCTTCCCAATTAGGCCCTAACTTGCCGTCTACGGGTACCAAGGTGTTTCCCATCACTTTGCGCAATACCCAATCTCTGATTTTGAATTGTCTTGGATGTACAGTTTTGTTATACTTTCTGGACAACTCCTGCTGGTACGAGGCAATGTGAACCAATGCTCTTTCTCTTCTTTCTTCCGCAAGATCGAGCTCCAATGCTATGGCTTCTCCATTTAAGTCTGGATCAAAATTTTCACTTCTAATTGTGGGGAGGCCAACTTCTAGTGGGATTACTGCTTCCATGCCATAGGCCAAGGAAAAGGGTGTTTCGCCAGTACATCGCCAAGGTGTGGTACAGTAAGCCCATAAAACATGGGAAAGCTCCTCAGCCCACTTGCCCTTTGCTTTCTCTAATCTTTTACTCAATCCATCCAAGACCACTTTGTTTGATGCTTCTGCTTGGCCATTTGCTTGTGGGTATGCCGGTGTAGAGTTGTAGAATTCTATCTTGTATTCTGCAGAAAAGCCTCTAAAGATTCTGCCATCGAACTGAGTGCCGTTGTCCGATATTAGAGCTTTTGGTATCTTAGAACCGGTGATGATATTACGCGGACGAACTTTTTCACATCCTTCTCCTGTATTGATGCTAATGCTTTTGCCTCCACCCACTTTATGAAGTAGTCTGTTGCTGCAAGGAAGAACTTTCTGTTGCCGGGTGCCGTTGGAAGTGGTCCTACTATGTCCAAGCCCCACATTGCAAAGGGCCATGGGCTTGTTAATGGTAGGAGTTCTCTGGCTGGCTGATGTATTTGGTGTGAGAATTTGTGACATTTCTCGCACTTCTTGACATACTTCTCTAAATCTGCCTGCATGTATGGCTACCAATATCCTTGCAAAATTTCTCTGTAGGCCAATGATCTTCCTCCTTGATGGCTTCTGCATACACCTTCGTGTATTTCGAACAAGAATACTTCCACTTTGCTGGGGTGGACACACTTACAGGACTTCTTGTATAATGCCATTGATGGGGAGAGCCAAAAGCGCTGTGACTTTGCTCTTATTTTGTTGGCCTCTTTCTTTTCTTTCGGTAAGACGCCGTCTTTTAAGAACAGTATGATGGGATCTATCCACGAAGGGCCTAGTTCAGCACAACGTACCTCGTCTACTTCGGGTTCTTCAATGCTTGGTCTTGGTAGGTAGTCAATCAGCAATGGATGAGGGATGGAGGTATCTGCCATTGAAACAAAGCCTGCTAGTTCGTCCGCTCTACTGTTTTCTTCCCTGCCGATCTGCTCTATCCGCACTACTTCAAATTTCTTGATCTCTTTTCTGACTAACTCTTGGTACTTAGCCATCCTGTCATCCTTTGCCTCGTAGTCACCTGAAATTTGGTTTACCATCATTGTGAGTCCTCAGTAAACCATTAGCTCGGTGGCCTTCATGTAGGATGCTGATTTTAAGCCTGCCAGAAGCGCTTCATATTCCGCGTCGTTGTTTGATGCTGGGAAGCCAAGGTTGACTACTTGCTCCACTACCAGGCCATCTGGTGAGATGAGGACTATGCCTAGTCCTGCACCGTGCCTGTTGGACGCTCCATCCACGAAGAGCTTCCACATCTCTCCAACGAATAATTTCCAGCAAGTGGAGGGATCAAACGATGCCTTGGGATCAAGAGTGTTGCTGGTGTTTTCTTCAAGGTCCATGCTTGTTGTTTGCCCCTCGCTATCTGATTGTACCAAGTCTTTATTTGTTGGTGAGTCTTAGCTTGGTGTAGCATGGTTTGCTTCTTCCTCCCTTACTTTACTCTGGTCTGCCTTAGGGTCTGACTGGGTATCCTGCACCAGGGGTTGCGCTATTCCGGCGTCAACTTCCAACCCTAGTTACATTGTATCACCAGTCGGTCATTGGGCGGAATGATGACTTCCTGGGGTGAATTCTGCGACAAAGTCAGCCAAGGCTTGGGCTTTTACCGCAGTTTTGGGTTGGAACTTGATGTCAAACTATCCCAACTCTACTGCCCACTTTAGGATTCGCCCAGAAAAGTTTGCCCTCTCAAACAAAGCTTTTAATGGAAAGGCTATGAGGACGACTACGGTGTGGGCGTAAAAGTAATGCGACAGCTTCCTTGAGGCCATCATCAAGGCTAGGGCCAATTTTTCCAGTGGTAAGTGCCTTGTTTCTGTGCCTAGTAATGTGTTGCTAACATAAAAGATGGGCAGATGTTGGATTCCTTCTGCTCGGACCAACACTGAGCTAATTGCGTGCTGTGAAACTGCCAGGTACAGAAAGAGTTCTTCTCCAGGTACTGGGGTTACAAACAGTGGTGGAGAAAACATATATTGTTTCAAGCTTTCTAGAGCGCGGTCGCATTCTTCGTCCCACTCGAACTTGGCTTTTAATGCTTGAAAAAATGGTCGACATCTGTCTGATGACCGACTTATGAATCGGTTGGTGCAGCTGCCATGCCGGTGAGATGCTGCACTTCTTTCACTGAGTTGGGCCTCTCCAGATCTTGAATTGCTTTGATCTGAGAGGGGTCTGCCTCAATACCTCGGTTGGTCACCAAGAAGCCCAGGAATTTGCCAGATCCTACACCGAACGCGCATTTGGACGCATTAAGGCGCAACTTATGCTTATTCAGGATCTGAAACATCTCACCTAGGTCCTTGAGATGGTCATTCTTATCCTTGCTCTTGACCACCATGTCGTCGATGTAAGCCTCCATTGTTCTGCCTAACAATGGTTCAAATATCTTGGTGACCATCCGTTGGAATGTTGCCCCTGCGTTCTTTAGGCCAAAGGGCATGACCTTGTAGCAGTACAGTCCTCTTGGCGTTGTAAAAGATGTGACCTCCTGGTCTGGTTCATACATAGCGATCTGATGGTAGCCTCTATACGCATCAAGAAAGCTAAGTCAGTTATGCCCTACCATTAGGTCTACCAGTTGGTCTATCCGGGGTAGAGGGAAGCTGTCCTTTGGGCATGCCTTGTTGACTGTTTTGTAGTGTACGCAGACACGCCATTTTCCATTCTTTTTTGGTACCACCACTGTATTGAAGATCCATCTGGGTTAGTGTACCTCTCTGATAGCTCCTACCTCCAGCAGGTTTCCTACTTCTTCCGCCACTATCTCGGCGTGGTGGAGTGCCAATCTCTGAAAGTCTTGTTGAATGATTGGTGCAGCGGTTGGGTGGACGTTCAATTGGTGGCAGATGAAGCTCGGGTCAATGCCAGGCATATCATACGGCGTCCAGGCAAACACTTCGATGTTAGAGGTCAAGAATTCCATGACCTTTATTCTCTCAATGCTGGACATAGATGAGCCAAGCAAAAAGAACTTATCCGGGTTCTTTTCATCTATTCTTACCTGTACCAAGTCTTCCACTGCCTTGTGTTCAGCGGCTTTGCCAACATCCGCGAATAATTCATTGCTCTCTGGTTCTTCTACCATCTGTACAAACCCCTTGGCAGCTCGGCTACCATTTACTGTGACGAAGCATTGCTTGGACATAATTTGGTCTCCGTAGACCTCTTCAATTACTCCGGCTTCGTTAGGGAACCGCATTACTTGATGGTAGGTTAATGCTACCGGTCTCATGGCATGCAGCCATGTCCTTCCCAAGATTATTTTGTAAGTGGAGGGCACTTTCAATACCTAGAATTCCACTTATTTCGTCATGCTCCCTGCTCTGACTGGGAGGATTTTTGCCAACTGGCCACTCTGGCATTGAGTTGAATCCGATCAGGGGAGATACGACAGGTGCCAAGTCTTTGTCCTTCAGTTTCAGTTGTTTGAAGGTTTTATAATACATTATCTCGCACGAGCTTCCTTGGTCGATCAAGATCCGTTTGATGTCGTAATCCATGATGCGGAGTGTGATGACCAGTGCATCATTGTGAGGGCAATATATCCTTGCCAAATCTCTGTCTGAGAAGGATATGACGTTCGTGGCTTCTGTTCTCCCCTTCTTGATGATAGGTTGCGCACTTAATACCTCCCTTAAGTGCTCAGCCTTCTTGATCGTTCCCCTGAGCTCACATACCCGCTCAGGTTCGAATACCCTATGTATCACGTTAATCACGCCTTGAGGTGGGGCGTCGATCGGCATTCCGTCTGGGTGGTTGTGGTTACGAAATTTGTTGCGTCCCTTCTATGTACCACCGGTGACGGTGCCACTAACTCCTCGAATCTTTGTCTCAGGTGTGCATTTTTCGGTGCGGTGCCCCTTATCCTTATGGAAGGTGCACCGGGATCTTTCGTCGTAGTCCTTTTGCTCTTCTCGGCTTAGTAGCCATCGGCAAAGGTTCATCACGTATCTCACTGAGAATTCGGTAGATTGGTTTCTTGAATACCGTGGTAATGGCAGTGCGGACTCTCAACCATCTTTTATCTCGATCCTCTTCGTTGTCTCGCCTGCCTCGTTCATTCTTGCTTGGACGTTCTACCGTGTTGACTTTTGTCGTAGTCATCATATCTGGTGCTGCTGTTGTACCAGACTTTGTTTTAGCGCGGGCGCCATCCTCTTCCACCCGAATGTGCTGGTGTACCCTCTCCATTAAGGCTTCCATGGTGAGGGGGGACGTCATGGTAATTGAATCCCTCAGCCTGTTTCCGACTGGAAGACCTCTTTTGTACTGCGCGATGGCGAGATTTGTGGGGCAATCTCCTATCTGGTTGAAGGTCTCCCAATAGCGACTGTTGTAGGATCTCAATGTTTCCTTGTCGCCCATGTCAATGGAGAGTAGTTGATCGATCTCTACTGGCGTCTTGGTGTTTGTTCTGAACCTTGTCACGAGCGCCTCTGCCAATTGTACCCAGGAGGCGATGCTGCCTTTTGATAGCCTTTCGAACCAGGTTAAACCTAGGTTGCCAAGGCTGGATGGGAATAAAATGCACATTAAAGCTTCGTTTCATCGGTATACTGCCATGACTTGGCGAAAGTGGCTTAAGTGTGAGTAGGGGTCTGTCTTCCCCTCATACGTGGTAAATTTGGGCTGAAGGAAGCCTGAAGGTAGTGGTGCGTTTTCAATTGCCAGAACGAACGGCGAGGTCTGTAGTCTTGCCAAGGCTTTGTCTGTCGGTTCGTAAGCAGGGCGCGCTATTGGCATTCCTACCTCGACGCTTCCATGCGCCCGAGGAGCCAACCGCTGAAGGGCTGAAACTCTGTGTGGGTCGCGCGCCCTAATATCCTCTTTCCATCGTGCCCTTTCTTCTAGTACAGTTCGTAAGTCAGACGACCTAGGCAATTCCGTCTGCCTGGATGATGTCTGGTGCGTGCGCGAGGGCCGATAGGTGCTTCCCTCAGTGTATGACCTCTCAGTTCTCGTTCTCTCAGACCTGGAGCAACGAGTCCTGGAAGTCCTGGATTGAGTATTGCCTGTTCTGAGGCTCCTACTCTCTGCTTGTGATGGTGTGGTATGCCTACCACGATCTTCCGAGTGGCGAGGGGGCGTCTTGCTTTTGCACCCCTCTCTTGTCGCCACCCCTTTTCCCTTAATCTGGCGTTTCATGGCCTTCATGTCCGCCGCCATCTTCCTTATTAGTTCATCCTGCTCTTTTACGCGATCCTCTAGAGCATGAGGGTCGATTCTTTGCCTCTGCCTTTCAGGACTTTGAGAGCGACGGGGGCTGTTGTTCTGCCTCCCCCTTGCATCCCTCCGGGGGTTCTGTCGCCGGGGCTCTAAGTCCGCCATGGGAGGGATAGAAGGCAAACCTTCGCGCCTCCCACCCCCCTCTGGGGTTTGTCCATCAATGGCGGACTGAGGCAACTCTTCAATGTGCGCCATTGCTTCTAATTAGCAAGGAAAACTTGATCAAGAGGGTTTGTTCTTTCTGTTTTTCCCACAGACGGCGCCAATTGTACGGGAAAGGAATAAACTTTCTCGTATAATCTTGTTGATCAAGTCTGCGCTTCTCCGTACGTCGTCGTTTTACTCCCTGAAAACACAAACGTGAGCTAGTCGGCGGGTGTGCGCCGGATATCTCTCCGATGCCTAAGTTAGCAAAATAGACAAATAGACAAAAGCTCTGTGTGTTCGGGAATCAAAGTTGTGTTACCTCTCCCATTGGTTATGTTATGAGCTTTTATAGGTTCTGCGTGGCACAATCCCAGTAGGACTCTTACTCCTCCATGTAGAGTCCTCCTACGAATCATATTCCTGAAAGATAATGCTTATCTTTCAACACCCTCCTCACTGCTTAAACCAAGTGAGATGGTTCTACCATGGTTGGATGTCAATATGACCGAGATAACATGGCCACGCTAAAGCCGCAGACTAGACCGAGCTCCAACTAGCTCGGTTCTTCCTTTCACTGCGCGTGTACCTCGGTTGACATATTCCAACTGGGTTGTCTGAAACCGTACTATCCACAATGAACTTGGACCGAGCTATCTACAATGAACTTGGACTGAGCTACTCAACAGCAAGGTCCTGAGAAGAAGCCAAAAATACCTCGGCTCAAGATGGTTTGACCGAGCTAACTGTCACCATGCCAACCATGATGACCGAGCTAACCATCAAGCTCTTTCGGACCGGGATATCTGCAAGGCTCCTCTAGACCAGACTAATTACAAGGCCCTTTTACTCAGCCCTTCTTACTATGGCCCACAGAATGGCCCAGTACCCAGCTCGGCCCTTTTTACAAATAAATTACCCTCTCATCTACCACCTTGTGAAAATACTAACATTACAAAAAGAAACAACCTCATCAAAAATTGTTGAAGAAAAGTCTCGGAATACAAGTGGAGGAACATGTCAAAATGACAATCCATATCAGTCCCAAAAAGCACCAAATAAATTATTGGATTTCTGGATGGAAAATTCTCCCTACGTAGCTTTACCATAAAATTATGTAAGTTTTTATAAATTTATATAAATAATTTTACAAAAATACGTAAATTGAATACAAATTCACTTAAGTCTATTCATAAAATGACCTTGCATAATTTTATGATAGGGTTACATACAGTGTGCATTGCATACCGGAGATGACAGCCACAAAAAATTAAAAAAATAGAGACCAAAGGAAAACACAGCTAATTCTCAAACGCGAAGATTGATTCTCAGATTTTGTGTACTGTTAGGTAGTATTTAATTCGCATGAAATGAAATGAAATGGAAGCTCGAAGGTTAAATATCCATAAGCAGATCCTTCATGTCCCCCCTTCATCTGTGTTACCTATGTTAGTTAAGGATGTTAAGGGATTAGAATTCCTTTATGTTTCTGCTGTTTAGTGTTTTGTTTTGGGCTTTAGCCCCCTTTTGTCAAAAAAAAATAATAATAATAATTTAAAATTTGACCCTTATAATAAAATAAATTTTAAGTTTTTACTCTGGTTAATTTAAATTCTGAACTTTTGATTTGTTTTCAATTTAAATCATTTACTTATTTTCATGAAGTAAAATCGATGAAAAATAAGTATTTTAATCATTAAATTTAATGAAAAATAATATTGTAGACATTTTATGTATATCTATGTAACAAGCCCGCGAGGGACCTCGCTACAGTTCGGACTCGATTTTGTCGCGGTTCTCAATCTTGAACCAAAGAGTCCAAATCCGGCAAATCGTTTTGAAGGAAAACAGATTTTTTTGAAAGAAGTGCCAAACATGGTTGCTTTGCGGATAACGAGTCGCCACCTAAATATTTTAAAATGGGAAATTTAGGAAACCACGACTCGGTGCCAAAGGCCCGCGTGTCCGTCATCACCAAAGTTGGTTCGGGAACTTGGAGTGCGATTAGAAAGGTCACATCGTGAGCACCCCCTCTCGCTTGATCAAAGACCGCCTCTACTAACCATGATATCGTCTTTGAAAACATTGTGAGTTCTTATTAGGTTATTAGCCAAGGTTACTATGTGATGCTTGACAAACAAGTATAGACTGGGCCATCTGAATTGGAACAAAACATTTCATGTTTATTTTTTTGAAAATGGTGTGATGGTGCTACCCGCAGGCAGGCTAAAATGCGGATTTGCCACCCTCAGGTGGGCTTAGAAAAACAGTGATGTTGCCACTATCTAGTGGGCTTAAAACAAACAGTCAATGAATTGTCCCAATTCAGATAACTCAACCTCCACCCACAGGCATTCAAGGCAGTTATATCACATAAGCAGTTAGCCTCATGGTAAGCATGCTATCGTGGCAACACTCACACGCATGCAAGGATGCTAAAGCATAAAACTCACCGAGTACTCCCAGCCAAAACAGAAAACTGATTAGAAATTATGCATAAATCCTAAATATACTGAAATGCCTAATGCAACACATGCAAAATGCAATTATAGCAGGCTCGGCTATTCTAAACATGGCATATGATGATGCTACAACTATCAAGTACTCAACTTGGAATTGAAATCTGATCAGGTTTGTATGATCGCCGAGCGATGCAAAAAAAGCAGATGAATGATGCAAGCGTCTTTGTCATCTTGTATGCTAATTGAAATATGCCTATATCTAACCATTGTAGCGGGTAAATAAAGGGAGAAAGAAATGGGGGTTGGAAGACATACATCACACTCACACCCTTATTACGGTTGTGCCCTCGCGGAGGTAGAATAAATAATATCTGAGACGAATAAAAGAATATTTACAGTCCGAAATAAATACAAATTCCTAATTAATTTACAAATTAACTAAGAAAGTTGTAAACTGGCGCGCAGGCCAGGGGCTGCCTTGCTATAATGCATAGTGTACGCTAGACTGCCTCGGGCGGAAATCCACTGGGATGCCCCAATTAACCTCTGTTTGCAGTATTTCTCGAAGTGCGCGCCGAACTCCGAAAAGTTGTTGGTCCTCGGTTTTGCTGTAACAGAGAGCAGGAAAAGGGCATAGCAATGTATTTTCACAAATATATGCATGCCTCGATCCTCGTGCCACCAATCACGCATACCGATGCATGATGGTAGAGAACCGAAGTGCACAACTCAATATGGGATGAATGCGGATGGATGCTACAACAAAACCTAACTCCATCATGGGTAATGATGTCGGTGACTTGGGAATTGAGACACACTCCGTCACTCGAATCGGAATGTACCTCATTTCCGTGCAGACTAACGCCTATCCGATCTCGATGCAATATGCATGGTATGCATGAAATCTGACTAACATGTGATATAGCATGCACAATGCTATGAAAATGAGATACCTCGAAATCGTGCACAGGCACGCCGTCGAAAATGCATGAATGCAATCTAAGATATAACCTAGTATGCATTATTCGCATGAAAATGAGTAGCCTCGAAAAGCATGCACGCAGCACGCATAAGCGAGGCGATGATGGAATGAAATCAGATAAAAGCTGAAGTGTCTCGAAATCGTGCCGCGAGCACGCCGTCGAAGGCAATGATGAAATGCAAATCGGATAAAACCGAAGTGCCTCGAAATGCGCACCTGAGCCGCATAAGCGAGGCAATGATGAAATGCAAATCGGATAAAACGAAGTGCCTCGAAATGCGGCATACGAACACGCAAACCGAGGCAATGATGAAATAGAATGAAAAGGCATACGGAATGCCACGATGGGCTTACACCAACATGGGAGAGCCTCAGCTCACTCACATAGAAGGCCGATGAATGAAAATGGAGTGCCTCGAAGTGCGTGTCCACGGGCACGCAAACCGAGGCAATGCACTAAGGCATGAAATGACATGGAAAATGATATGCAAACATGCAAAACAAATTTCAGCAGCTAAATAAAGGGGAAAACAGCCCCGAAATGATACGAAATGACAATCAACGCATGAAATCATCCCGAAACGTGATTTTAAGTGCCCGAAATGGCCTACGGCTATGCTAAACATGCAAAATTGGCACATGACAGCAAAAACAGTAGCAAGGCAGCCCCAAAAATAGCATTTTTACAATACAAAACATGGCCAAATAGTAAGCATAGATAGGGCAACAATGGCATGCAAAAATGGGGGTCAAGAGAGGGGTATTGAAACAAGTGGTATATGAAAATCCCAAAATGAAAAATTCCCTTCTACAATACTGAAGAGGAGCCCAAAATATGCATATTTTCAGTGAATGACAACTCCAAAATCAGTATGTAGATAGGCTCAAAATAGCATGCAATATAATGAGCTAACAAGGGCTATAAAGAGAGGTACCATAAGCAATGACCAAACAACTTAAGACCCTTAATAAAACTTGAAGAATAGATCAAAAAAAGACACTTTATAAGCCTGATGAAGGCTGAAATCCGAAGCTAAGCAAGCCTAACAAAGCATGCAATTTTACGAAAAATATGGAGGGTTACAAAACAAGTACCAAAACCAATCATCAAATGGCATAAGACCCTTAACAAAGCATGAAGAATGGACCAAAATAAGGCACTCTCTAGGCCTGATGAAGGCTGAAATCCGAAGCATGGTGAGCTTAAAAAAGCATGCAAAATGGGAGTGGAACAAGAATTCAAAGCAAGTGATATGTAGAGCAAGAAAACCAGGTTGAGCCCTTCTTCAATGTTGAAGAGGGGATCAAAATAAGCACAATATCAGTATGTTTCATGCTCCAACTCAGATTACAAATAGGCCAAAACAATCATGCAATTTTACGGTAAAATAGAAGAATTTCAAAGGAAGTGCATGATAGAATTACCAAACATGGTTGAGCCCTTCTTCAATGTTTAAGAGGGGCTCAATATAAGCCCACTAACAGTTTACATCAGTCTCAAAATCAGATTACTCATAAGGAAAATAAATCATGCAAATTAATGGCCTAAAGAGTGATATTGAAGGAAGTATATCATGGAGACACCAAATGAGGTTGAGCCCTCCTACAATGTTGTAGAGGGGCTCAAAATAAGCACAAAACCAGTAGGGGTCAAAGCCCAAAACAAAAAGGAAATAGGGTAAAAAATTGATGTAAAATTATGCTCAAAAAGGGGAATTAGTGGCTTACCCTTGAAGACAAGTCTTTTGCTTCCTCTTGCCTTGATGAAAGTTGCTTCTAAGCCTCTGAGGAACCCTTCCTTGCTGCTGGAAATTGAATGGTGATGGTGAGGCTTGGGGTTGGTGAAGGAATGGGCTAGGGACTTGAAGTTTTCTTAGGATTTTGGAGATGAAGATGGAGGCTATGGGAGATGAAGCCTTGAGGTCAATTGTTCCAACCCTAGCAAAGGAGGAGTTGGACCCTTTAAATAGGCAAGAAAATGGTGTAAAAGGGGAGGGAAAAGCACCCAAGCTTTCCCTCCCAAAATATCCCCCGGATGCCCGGGATATTTTGAAAAATATCCGGACAGCTGGAAAAATTTGAAGCGAAGCAGTGGCCCGGAGTAACTTCAGGAGGTGGTGGCCGGCCACCCCTGTCGGCCGACCACTCACCTGCACGGCCGCCATGGACCAAAAATGAAGGGCAAAAATTCTGGCCGACCACCATGCAATGGTGTCCTCCCATGTGTGTAGAATAAGGCCCCAAGGTCGGAAATTGGCAACACTGAAGCAGGAGCCACAACATAGAGCTTGAAGGAGGGGCTCAAAAATGAAATCCACAATTTCGGCCGACCACCAACTTTTAGGGTCCTCCCAGGATGTGTGGAACAAGGTTCCAAGGTTGGAAATTGGCAACAGGCGAGGAGTCACAACATAGAGCTTGAAGGAGGCTCAAAATGAAACTCTGAATTGCTGGCCGACCGGTAGTTTTAGGGTCCTCCCATGTCCCCGATTCTGATATGTCGACTTTGGTTGGAAGAAAATATGCCGGGGTGTTCAACATTGGCGGAAGTGAGCAAAAGCAGGCGAAGAGAAAATGGGTTATCTGGGATAATTCTGGCCTCCCACCCCGATGATCTTCTGGTGTTGAAAGCAGAGGTACCGCCAAATTTGAACAAAAACTAATGAGAAATGAGCGCTCGGGGCTAAAGCGCGATTCGGGGTCAAAAATGAAATGCGCGAGCGCAAAGTGGCATCTGGCCGAAGTGGGTTTCTGCGACCCAGTGTCCCTCGGAATGACAAAGCAGATTCTGCCAAAAATCGGAGAAAACCGATGCAAAATGAATGCTCAGGGCCCAAAGCGCGATTCGAGGTCCGAAAGCCGGTAAGCAAAAGTGGTGTTGACCCACGAAGTTGGCATCGAAGGCCCAGTGTTCCTCGGAATGATAAAACAGAGGTGCATGCCAAAAATCGGAGAAATCGGAGATGGTTGGGCGGTCCCGAGCGAGCACCTGACGGCGGCTCAAAAAAGCAAGACCGGCTCGAAATAGGCAAAATGGCCTCTGACCCACGAAATGTAGCTCACGGCCACGGAGATAGTCTACGGGACCATTCCTCCCTCGGAAAGAAAGCAGAAAACCGAGTGCGGTTATGGCAAGAGACAAGGCACAAAAGAGTTCGGAAGTCGGGAGGCGGCGCATGGCGACTCTGAGACTTCCGAGCGAGCACTGATATCAACATCACCAAGCGCTCAATCGGTGGCGTCTGAGTCTGAAGGTCGGTCAAAAATGGGGTGTCTCTGATTGCCCTCTTTGTGAAACTTCGGAAGTCAAGTGGCGTGAGTGAATGTCAAAGCCGAACGACCCATTTTGACAAAGTAGAAGACTTAGACAATCATACGAGACAAGCGAGATGTGTGCTTGCGGCATGCCTTTCAGGCAGAGGGCAAAATGCAAATGATAGGCGCAGGCGGTGATTATGCAAGTGCAACAAGCTGTAATGAAGCAAGTATTGACAAATAAATGCAACAGTTCTAAGCAAGAATGCAAAGCAACGACTACATTTCATGCAGTTAGGAATGCGGAGAATCATTCTATTCTCGTCGCGTCTCACACGGAGAAGATACGATACCTGCGCGATTCGTCTGGTCGCACCAGCTTCAAATGAACCGTACATACAATATCGTGCCTGCAAAATAGAGAAATTCAACAAGAACAATATGCTAACAACATATATTCAATGCGATTCCTATGATTCGAAAAGTTTGACACACACAGTGTCGGTGAAAGGATGCATCACAATGCGAGAAAAGATAACGCGCGACAATGTATGTTTAAGCACAGAAGTACTGTATACCAAGAAGACACGCATGACAATGCAAAACATTCATGAGAATGCAAATTATGAGCCAACTAATGAAAAGCGAGCACAAATCAGGATGCCCGTTTGTTGCGTAACAACGAGCTGGAAAACGCGCATTTCGGCGACGGTAACTCGGTCGCGGCCTCTGATTCACCTCCCGGAGAGGTCACAACATGTTTAGAAAGGATACACTCTGATTTTGATGAATAATGATGAGACACATGTCAGAAATAGCAATTGAAGTTCCGGTGGAGCAATTCGGCGCCAGAAAGTGCACTTTTCTTCAACTTTTTCAGGTCTCGGGAACTCCGATTTTCCTCAAAATTTGCAGAGAGGTAGGGGAGGGGGTGGGGAACATGGTTGGCCAGCTCTCTTCCCTAGGAGAGGCCATCGGCCAGGGGCAAAAAGTGAAAGGCCGGCCAGCGGAAGAAAGTAGGCCACGCTACAAAGTAGGGGCATTTTGGTCATTTTGGGGATATCTATATATATGCTTGCCCATTGCCTCCGAAATCACACCCCCAAGTGTGAAATTCTCTCCTCTTGTTCCCTAAGCCATTTTCTCTTTCAGATCTGCATTTTATACGCGCCCCTCGGCCTCCCACGCAAGTTGTTTTTGCGAAATCTTTCAGTTTTAGGCACTTTGAGCCGACTAAAGTTTGACTTCGGGGCGTCTCTTCTCATTTTCACCACTTGAGGTAATTTTGTCTCAATATTTGGAAGATTTTCCCGGGAGTTGACTTTCGTTGACTTTTTCATTTCCCGAGAGTTGACTTTTGTTGACTTTTTCCAATTTTAGCTCGTTTTGCTCATTTTTGCTCCTCTTTGCAGATTTCTCGACATGGCGGGTCATTTCCCTCGCGGTAGAGGTTTTCCCGGCGCCGGAGATGATTACGACATTATGACATTGCCCCCGAGGGTTCGCCCTTTTATTCCCGAGCGATATGCCCCAGCGGTACATAGGCTTCCGCGAGCCACTTTTCGTCATTTCACCGATTTCAACGATCGGGTACCAGGGGATCTCCTTCTGCGAGAACCGGAGCAGCACCTCTCCTACGATGTAGAGGTATTTTACTTTATTTCCTGTATCTTTCGTGCATTTTGTACCTTTGCCATGCTTAGACACACAGTTTAGCTTACAACACAATACTTTACTTGCATCCCGAGCATGTGACTTAGCCACTTGAATTTCACGAACACACAATACATCGCCTGATTGTGAACGCACAGTACACATTAGTTAGAAATTGAACACACGGCTCAAACATTGATTCACCGAACACACAGCCCGAAGTCGAAAATGAGCACACAGTACATACTGACTAAGAGTAGAACACACAGTCCCAAACTCAGATTTTCTGAACGCGCAGCCCAGATTTGAAGCGAACACACAGCCCACTGATTAAGAGTAGAACACACAGCCCCAAACTCTGATTTTCTGAACACGCAGCCCAGATTTTGAAGTGAACACACGTTCGATTAAAAGTAGAATACCTGACCCTAAACTCGGATGTCTTGAACACGCACTGATTTGAAACGAACACACGGCAATCGATTAAGAGAGTAGAACACCGACCCTAAACTCGATTCTTGAACACGACCCAGATTTGAAGTGAACACATTAATCGATTAAGAGTAGAACACACACTTAAACTCGATTTCTTGAACACGCGGCCAGATTTGAAGTGAACACACCATCTGATTAAGAGTAGAACACAGCCCTAAACTTCGATGTCTTGAACACGCCATGATTTGAAGCGAACACACGATCCACTAATTAAGAGTAGAACACACGTCCCAAACTCGATTCATGAACACGCAGCCAGATTTGAAGTGAACACACACCAATCGATTAAGAGTAGAACACCTGACCCTAAACTCGATTCTTGAACACGCCAGATTTGAAGCGAACACATAGCCCATCGATTAAGAGTAGAACACCTGACCCTAAACTCGGATGTCTTGAACACGCACCAGATTTGAAGCGAACACACGTTTCATCGATTAAGAGTAACACACGACCTAAACTCGGATGTCTTGAACACGCACCCAGATTTGAAGTGAACACACAAATTAATCGATCAAGAGTAGAACACACACCCTAAACTCGATTCATCGAACACCTGACCAGATTTGAAGCGAACACACAGCCCACTGATTAAGAGTAGAACACACAGCCCTAAACTCTGATTTACTGAACACGCAGCCCAGATTTGAAGCGAACACACAGCCCACTGATTAAGAGTAGAACACACAGCCCTAAACTCTGATTCTTGAACACGCATTTCAGATTCAAGTGAACACACGTTGAATCGATTGCACACGCTTTCTTCATTTCATTTGCACAGCTTCTTCATTTCATTTGGCGATACACGATTCATTCTAAATGCAGTGGCTCGACAAGGCGAGGATATGGCTCCACCGCCGCGAGGAGTGGTATGCCGAGCTTCGAAGTCGGACTTGGTCGACTTCGCAGATTCGGACCATTCTCAGAGGGTTATCCACCGCCTTATCGAGAGGACATTATTTGTCGCTTTGGCGGAGAGATGGTGGGACACCACCAATTCTTTCCACTTTTCTGCTGACCGATATGACCATAACCCCCTGGATTTCGCTATGCTCACCGCCTAGACCTAGGCGGTGGTCCCATTCCTGACGAGGATATGGGTCGAGGGAGGCTGCTTGATGCATCTATTGGGGCACGCCTACCAGAGACAGAGGTGCGGAGAGTTCGGTATACTTGGTTCTCTTCCCATTTTCTAGCCACAGATGGAGCTGAGTCTCCAGGAGGTCGGCAAGATACCGTGGTTTCCTCATGTTCCTTTTGGCACCACTGCTTGCCGATAGAGGGAACATGGTCGGGTTGTATCTCGAAGGCCTGGTAGACCTATCACAGTCGGTCAAGATGATTAGGCGGCCTGGCTACCCTTTATTGTTACATGAGCACAGTCTCTCGCACGCGGGGAGACTTACTCGGCGGCTACTGGAGAGCTTGGGAGGTACATTCTGTCCTCTTGATTTACATTTTTGCTCCTCATTACTTGTTCACTGCACACACGGCGCACTTTGCATTCTGTATTCTGCCTTTTAGCACATTGTATTCACATTCCGCACTGCTTTTCTCAGCTATGGGTATATGCATATTTCCCCACATTAGCCCCAGAGATGGAGGTGGCAGGACCTCCTATGACTCCATTTTCATTGATGTTTGAGGGTGAGCACCTATCGAGGCCTCGAGAGACTCTCTTCTCTGCTGACAAGATTTTGACCTTTCGGGCGACAGAGGTATTTCAGAACTCTCAGTTCTTTTCATTTTCATCTTTGATCTGCCTTGTACTTCTTGATTTCTGATTGATTTATGCACTGGTTGTCCGCAGATCACTTGGCAGCCCTGGGCAGTGTTTGATGATGATCTCGAGAATCAGTACCCCGGAGGGTCGACTAGTTCCCAGTATAGGTTCCTGCTCGAGGGACCGGTCGGTAGGGCTTGGTTCCTGGGGGAACGCTTTCAGCGTCAGGTGTGGGGGTATGATTCCCAGGACCCTCCTGCTGTGCCTCCACCCACTATGCGGACTGCCGACAGGCTATCTGCTGAGGAGGTCATTAGGGACATGCAGGGCACCGATGCTTTGCTATATCTTATTGAGGGGAACTACGCCACCTATCGCCGCATATATCTGATGCCCCCCTTGACGAGAGTGCGGGTTCCGCCACTGAGGCCTACCGGCGCATCATCTTCGAGTCGTGCCCGTGCTGCAGACATCTCCTCTTCTAGTAGGGCTGGTGCGTCTAGAGGTAGAGGCAGTTCGATTCCTCCGATCCCTCCGACTCTCGATCATCCTGGATGGCCAGATATGCCGACTGAGTTGACGAGTTGGCAGTATGGGACCACTTCTCCGATTCCGATCCCTATGGAGCCTCCGATGCCTGGCGACAGATATGTCAGTGATCCTGACTCACCACCGGTATGTTCTACCATTTTTCATTTATCACACAGACATTTTGGCAATTGCTTATTTATTGATGAGTTGAGCTTGTGTCTGCAGCCACCTCGGGAGTACATAGATCAGATGCTCGGGGTGGTGGCTTCACTTGAGGGGATGGTCCTGCGTAGAGAGGCACAGATGTCCATCATGGGCTTCCAGGTACCCTTTCATCTCTCTTGCATTCATCATATTTCTGTCAATATGCTGGTTTTGAACATTCTGCTGTACTGATAGGTTGTGTAGAACACATCTGGCACACACCCCACTCACATACTGTACTTGCGCCTGCTTTTATGTCTGAACTGATGTATTGCACTTTTCATTTTCAGATGCCTCCCGTATATGCCCCGACACGAGGTGGGCCACCCGGGCCTTTTCAGAGAGGTCGAGGTGTTAGACCTACTCGAGGTACTGGGCCCCGAGGAGCTGGGCCATCCGGGCCTTACCGAGGGGCTCGAGGAGTAGGATCGTCTCGCAGACGCAGGGCACCCATTGTCGAGGATGAGGAGGAGGAGGTCGCAGACCGTGTGTCAGAGACATCTCCCGGGGAGGGAGGTTCCGGTCTTGGTTCCGGGAGCGGAGACGAGCCTGAGGGGAATCCGGAGGATGACAGCTCTGATCCGGATGGTGACGATGGTGCAGAGGTTATCCCACAGAAGAGGATGAGAGGGCCTCCACATTCTCGTTCCCGAGGATACTGATGTTATTTCCTGCTTTATTTTACTTTTTGGCTAGTAGTTTGTAGCACTTTGCACATTGTTAGGCAGTTTTATTTTCTGTAAAACTTGTACCTTTATTTGTTGTAAAACATGATGGAATGAAACAGCTTTTGAAAGGATGTTTGTATTTGAAATTCTTAGCATCGCATCGCATCATTTTACACAAAAATGGAATTGAATGGAAATGTGCCTCATGTATTTATCGGGTCAGGTAGTGAACCGACGCAACAAATTAAAACAAATCGACTCACTAAGAAATAACTGAATCTTAGCAAGTTTACAACTCGATAAACAAAGTACAACAATGTTAACGACTCAATAGACAAGACCTAACAAAATTATATAACCAAAAAGTAACAATTCAGAACATAAAATGCGACAGCTCGACAGGACTTACAACTCGATAAACAAAACAACAACTCGATAAGCAAAAACACAACAAAATGCATTTCAGACGGACGATCTGGATGATGGAATGTATCCGAAACTGATAGAAATGGAGGCCTTCGACATTCCCGATGCATAGAAACACTTCAAACTTCCTTCCAGAAGGCAAAACAGGACCAACGCATGGCCGAAAGCATTTTGTACCTGGAAAACAAAGGGTGGCCGGCCTACTAGAATAGGTGGCCGGCCGGCCACTCCTCCCGTGACCACCAAAATTTTGACAAGTGTCCCTTGAATAGTGTTTTAGCCTCCTATAAAAGCCCCAATCTTGGAACTTATTCATTTCATCACCTTTCCTTGCAAAAATGGAGGCATTTCTCACAGAAAATCTCACATCTTGGATTTCTTCTTTAGATGGCTCGGAGAAGTTGAACTTCCGGGGTTTTGGCTTGAATGCACTATTCACGCTAAGCCGGACTCCACTGCATCTTCCTTTCCTCTCTGCCGCGGCAAGGTTTTGGAACCCGGTGACGCACGTCTTTAGCTTTGGCGGGCAAGAGATATGTCCTACTTTTGAAGATTTTCAAGCCTTGATGGAGTCTGACCGCTCAGAAGAGATCTTGCCTCGCCTCGCTTTTGGCCATGCCCAAGCTTTAGGGCGGATGTGCGGTCTCGACGCAAGATAATGCTCGATCTCGATTGGTAATGGGATGTTGGATATCCAGTCCGATGCATCGATTCTCGATCTTGGGTGACCGCAAAGAACCACTATTGGCAAGGTTTCCACAACATGCCCTTTGCTTGTGCATGCTATCTCATTTTCGTTTCGCTCGCCCGGAGGAGCTAACATCCGCTTGATCGAAGTCGCTCAAGGCTTGAGGGAAGGAAAGAGTTGTATCGCCATGACTTTGGCCGAGACACTGATGGGTCTAGATGCCTTCTACCGCCAAGAGACAGTCAGGTTTGCGGGGAGTCCACTACTGCTATAGGTAATGTTTCCCACCCTACCTCATATATATATTTGCTCACATCACTCGGCCCTCGGGCTCGGTTTTTCTCACAAAACCCTCATCTTACTTTTCTCTCATCGCACATCTCTCTATTCTTTATTCTCTCATTTTTCATCCCTCCCCAGATATGGTTGATGGACAAATTGCGAGTTGTGGACTCTTGCCCTGCTTATTCAGCCCGCGGCTGCTTCTTTCGTCAACGCCTGGTTGACGCCCTTGATGATGGATGGTGGTTTGAATGGATGTGCAACTTGTCGGCTGAACGCATTGCTTGGCGTTGTCCTTGGCTTAACCTTCCGGCGATGAGTTATAGCATGTTTCAGGATACTGGGATTCGGTTGGTCGGCTTGACTCACTACGTATTTTATTTCCCATTCCGCATTCTGCGTCAGTTTGGCCATGATCAAACTTGCCCTCCGGAGGGGATTGAGTATCCGGCTACATTTCCAGTTCGAGGCGCGCACCTTGCCCGACATACTACGGCCTGGAGGACCAGAGAGCTCCTATCCCCCGCCCCTGTTTTCAGTTGCACTTTATCTGATGAGTGCTGGGATTGGCTTAACGAAGAAGCACAGGTTGGGCCTAGGTTGGCATCTGAGGCTTCAACAAGCTCTGGGAGGGGGCGCAGGGACACCTGACTTGACTATGCCCCAGATTTATTGCTTTATTAGTACTTTCAAGTTTTCGTTATGAATGAAATAAAAAAGCAACTTCAATTGTATGCAAGAGCAAAAGAACTCTGTTTTGAAATCAATGAAATTGAAGGTTGTGGTACTAAAAATTCTCCGCTTTTGGTCCAAAGATGGTCTTAGTTGTGAAAAGATTAATTTGAACAAAGTCAACTTTTATTAAAACTTTTCAAAACTATTTTCGATATGGATCGAATCGACACGCTGAGATCTCAACGAGATGCACAACCCCAGATCCTAGCAACTGGAAAGTTGCCCCTAGTTTGAAAAGTGCCTCGGCGATTCATAGCAACGGAAAGTTGCCCCTAGTTTGGATGATGCCGCAACACTTCATTGCAACGGAAAGTTGCCCCTAGTCTGAATAGCACTGTACCGGAGATCACGATAAATGCTGATGAATAGAGATGACTGAGATGATCAGAATGGACAAAGTTGATCGGGGAAAAGATCGTGACTGAACTTCAAGATGAAGCTGCCTACGTATCCCAAAGATGGGAATCAAGTCTTACGTAGTTCAGCTTAGGTTCGCCGGGTATTTTGCTCTCCTTTGGCGCTCTAACTTTTGCCAAGGCCGCCTTTATGGTTTTCAACCTTATGAGCTCGCTTTTATAATTTCAAATTTTCTATGCTCGAAGTTTTGCCTAGGTCGCCTTTTCGGTTTTCGCCCAGCGAGCCTCTCAGGTAGTATTTCTTCAACTTGTCCATGTTGATCGGTTGGGAAAACTCCAAGCCATCTAGATCCATCGTAACCACAGCTCCACCGACCAGATTGACTTGATAATGTAAGGACCACGGTCAATTAGGTGCGAACTTGCCCTTGGGTCGTGGATGGGAGCTTCGGTTGTCCTTGAGTACCAAATCTCCTTCTTCGTTCTGGACTTAACTTTCTTGTTAAAAGCCCGGCGATTCTGCGTTGATAGCCTTGGGCGGTATGTTGCTTTCAACCTTCTTTCATCGAAAAGCATGAGTTCCTCAAATGCTTTTGTCGCCAACTGCTTGATTATCCGCACTCGCCAATACTCGTAATGACGGACCTCAACCTCAATAGGCGAACGGCCTCCATCCCATAGACCAATGAGTACGAGTCGCCCAAAGAGAAGTTCTCGATCAAGTCCTCAGAGCCCCAGAGCAAACGGCAAATTATCCGCCGTCTCGATAGGTTTCTACCATCTTCTGTAATATGCGCTTGATATTCTTGTTGGCAGCCTCAACTGCTCCGTTGGTTTGCGGCCGGTAAGTAGATGACTTATGAAAAGCCACATTGTATTTTTCCAACAAATCAATCACCTCCTTTTTGAAGTGGGAACCATTGTCTGAAACTATTTCATTTGGGACTCCGTAGCGACAGATAATGTTGTTTCTGATGAATTTTGCAACGTGTGAAGCTTTCAACACTGTATAAGATTGGGCCTCAACCCACTTTGTGAAATAATCTATCGCTACAAGGATGAACTCATGCCCATTCGACCCTTTCGGCGTAACAGCTCCAATTACATCAATTCCCCAGACTGAAAACGGCCATGGCGAAGTCATGTTGTACAGCTTCGACGGCGGGATGTTCATGCGATTTGCATGGATCTGACATTTATGACATCGCCGAACGAAACTAATACAATCCTCCTCCATGGTGGACCAATAATAACCCTGTCTAAGGATCTTCCGAGCCAACATCACCCCATTCATGTGTGCACCACATTCACCCCCATGGATGGCTTCCATCAAACGCTTGGACTCTTCAGCATCAACGCATAGTTTATGCATTCCCAGATGACCCCTTCTATACAGTTTACCCCCGCAGATGATGAACTGAACGGCCAACCTTCTTATTGCCTTTTTGTCCTTGGCATTCACCCCTGGCGGGTATGTTTCTGTCTCCAAGAAGTTCCAGATGTCGTAATACCAGGGGTGTTCGTCCTGAACTTCATCTATGGCTGCAATCGACTCATAGGCAGGTGTAAATTTCTGGTTAATAATGACTGGACGCATTCGGACTCCACACGGGATGTCTATCATGGATGATAGAGTTGCTAAAGCGTCTGCAAACTTGTTGTTCTCTCTTAGTAGATGAGTAAAACTTAACTTTTCAAACCGAGGAATCAGCAAATCCAAGGTTTGGTGATACATCATCATATTTTCCTCTTTTACTTTCCAGTCTCCTTTAGCTTGAGACACAACAAGGTTCGAATCCCCAATGACGTCCAAATTGCCTTGCCCTAATTCCAGAGTCGCCAAACCAAAGAATGCACGCTTCAGATTCGCTTCATTATTTGAGACTTTGAACCGAGTTTGAAGGCTAGAGGATACGAATTGTCGGGTGCTATCACGAACACTCCTATCCCATACCCATGTTGATTTGACGCCCGTCAACGTACATCGCCCAAGTTTCTCGTCGATGCGTAATTGCTTCATCCGGGAATAGATACTCAATCGCTTCATCCTCAATCGGATGGTCGGCAAGGAACTCGCCATCGCTTCTTCCTTTATCGACTTATGCGTCACATATGTGAGATCAAATTCGGAGAGCAACAGCAACCAACGAGCTAGCCTACCCGTAAGCGTTGGTTTCTCGAAAAGATATTTGACGGGATCGAGTCACGAAACCAACATTACAGAGTGAGCTAACAAGTAGTGCCGCAGCTTCCTGGTAGCCCATACCAGAGCTAAGCAAGCCTTTTCCAATGGCGATATCTGGGTCTCATATTCCAAAGATCTTTTGCTCAAATAGTAGATGGCTCTTTCCACCTTATCTTCTGATTCTTGTGCAAGCATGCAGCCCATCGTGGTCTCAGTTACTGACAGATACAGAATCAACGGTTTCCCTGGTTCTGCTGGTGATAAAACGGGTGGGTTCTCAGAGATATTCTTTAACTGCTCAAATGCGTTTTGACACCTACCGTCCCATTGAACTTCTTTCCTTTCTTGAAGAAGACCAAAAAGTGGTTCACAAGTCAAGGTTAGTTTTGAAATAAACCGTCTTATGAATTGCACTTTACCGAAAGCCTCGCACCTCCTTTTCACCCTTGGTGGTGGCATTTCTAGGATGGCCTTGATTTTGGAAGGGTCGACCTCGATGCCCCTTTGTGTAATCGAAACCCCAAAGATTTTCCCAACAGAACACCAAACGACATTTCGAGGGTTTAGCGAACCGAAATTCCACGATCCTTTGGAAAAACTTGTGCAAGGCGGTGTAGTGGCCCTCTCTTTTTGGACTTGACAATCATGTCGCCCACGACACCTCAACCTCTTTGTGGATCATATCATGTAGTATTGTGGTCGCGTTGATAAGTAGCTCGGCGTTCTTCAACCCAAACGGCATTACCGGTAGCAATATGTTCCCACGGGTGGTGAATGCGCTTTTTTCTCGTCTTCTGGCGCCATCACTATCTGATTGTACCCCGAGAAGCCATCCATGAATGAGAGCAATGCATGCCCTGCAGTGAAGTCCACTAACTCATCAATGTGTGGCAAGGGAAAGTCGTCCTTCGGACTAGCTCTGTTCAAATCCCTGAAGTCTACACACACCCGGATCCTGCCATCTTTCTTCGGCGCCGGAACAATGTTGGCCAACCAAGTCGGATATTCAGATACCAGCAGGAAGCCTGCGTCAATTTGCTTGGTGACCTCTTCCTTAATCTTGAGAGCCCAATCCGGGCGGATCCTTTTGAGCTTCGCTTTTTGTGAGTCGGGCCTCGGGTCAAGGGGATCCGATGTCATAATCTCAGGATCGATTCCAGGCATGTCTTCGTAGGACCACGCGAAAACATCTTTGAAATCTTTTAATAAAGCGACTAAGCGCTCGCGTTCCTCCGAAGACAACGTGGACTCGATCTGGACCAGCCGCGGGTCCTCTTCAGTACCAATGTTCACAAAAATGATTTCATCCATTAATGGCTTAACAAATCTCTCTTGCTCTTGCTCAATTAAACGTTGTAAAACCGGAGGAACTTCGTCTTCGTCGTTTTGATCAAAATTTTGAAAGTCTGAATTAATGCAATAAATTAGGGGCACAGAAAAGTACTCGGAAACCACATTCACCTCATTCTCATTAAGTACATCCAAATCATCCAATTCATTGGTTACAACAGACTCAAATGAAAAGGAAAAAGACGACCTGGACAGGACTGTGGCATCCGGGTTAACATCCCCAGGAGTACCAGACTCAGACTCAGTCGAGCTGGAATCTGATTCCGACTCACAGGACTCGGTGGAATCAGACTCCGGCTCACTACCTGACCCGGAACTGCTGGATAAGAATCCCTCCTCGTATTGCCAAGTGAGAGAGGGTGCGATTGATGCATCCAAGATAGCTGCTGGTTGGCTCGCAGCTGTTTCATCCCCAATCATGGAGACCATGAAGTTATTCCCCAAGCAATCTTGGTCGATCGGAGGATCAGAGAGGAGACATGCCAGTGCTAACCCCATTTCCAATTCCATGCCCTCAGAATCCTCTGCCTTATTCTCGCCTTTCGGTTGTTGGTGCATGCGCTCTGCAACGCTATCCCGGATAGTTGCGGTCGAAGAAGATTTGAAACCGATGCAGCGCTTCCTCTCCGCGTTGAACCATGGCTCTGGGAAGCCGCAAAATGGAAAGTCTTCCCCCTCCCGGACAAAGCGTCCGTTCAGAGTACCCTGGATGGGCCTGTGCATTAGATCAAAAGGCTTCCCAGCCTGCTTCGCCCTGGCTCTGCCGGCCATTTCCTTTCTCTTCCTCGTCCAATCTTCTTTGGTGGGCAGATAACCCAATCCAAAGGTATGTGGATTATGTGGCACTTCGGCCAACGCTGCGACTCCTTTCCCAATCCCATCCCGGGGATATGTTGTAGCTTGTTCATGAGGTAGACGGCTTGAGCGCTGACATACACACCCTCATTCACGGCCATAATGTTTTGCACCACCCGGGCCTCAGCCAAAGTAAATCCTGATATGAACATGTCTTCCATGCCGTGTTCGATCTCCAGGACTGGCGTAGATACCTCCGGAGGAAGATGGATTGATGAGTTCCCAAAAACAATGGCTACTCCCTTTCCATAGGGGTATTTCACCATTTGATGTAGAGTAGATGAGACAGCCTTCACCTGATGTAACCAGGGTCGCCCCAAGAGCATGTTAAAAGATGCGGGGACCTCCAAGACATGAAAATCTACCTCTTGTTGTCCAGGCCCAATCTTGGTTTGGATTTTTACTGTCCCCAGGACATCCCTACTTGTATTGTCATAGGCTTTGATCACTTGAGTAGTCGGTGTTAAGTCTGCAGGCTTTAACCCAATTGCATACGCCGTTCTGGCCGGGCAGACATTAATAGCGGACCCGGTATCAACAAGTACCACCGGAATCCATTTGTCCTTGCATTCTACAGAGATGTAGAGGGGTCTATTATGATCCACACCCTCAGGTGGCAATTCCTTATCCGAAAAGGTCAACGCCGGGGAACCTCCTCCCGGAAAGACTAGCCCAACTAGTTGTTCTGGCGTAGTTTCGATAGAGAGTTTGGCTTTGTCCATAGCAGAGAGGACAGCCTGTCTGTGCACTCTTGAGGCCATAAGCAGTCCCCAGATGGAGATGTCTGCTTGTATTTTCTTTAGTTGTTTCAGTACAGCCTCTTCTTCAACTTGCTTCTCCCTCTGCTTCTCCGCTTCCTTATCTTTCCCTGATGCCTCGGGTTGATCAAGGTGTGGGGGTTTGAAATACCGCCCACTTCTAGTCATATGGTCCACCTCTTCGAGGTACCATGTACTGTCTGGTTGGCCACCCGCCCAATCTTCGTCTGTGTGGGCGAGATACAAGTCGTCATCTTCCCACCACATTCCATTAGCATCTAGCAGGCACCTGTCTGGTTCCGGCTTGTTTGCGCTCTCAGCATTTTCCTCCCACATGCTCACAGCATGTTCAATTTTCGTGCTCACAGCACTTTCAGCTTCCTCGTCATGGTTCTTTGCTTTTCGGATCCTCTCAGAATCCCATTTCTTTTCTTGTTCCTCCAGTGTCAATTGTTCGGTTTTCAAAATGTCTTGGTCTCGAGCGAAATTCTTCGCACCGGCGCTCTCCGGCGATTCAGTCTGACCCTCGGCCCTTCCGGCCACAAATGGTACAATATCTGGCTGATCATCCAGCCACCCGACGACTTCTGCTGACTCCTCGTATTCGAACCAGTTGATTGATGCGTCTCCTGATTCTTGGTCATTGAAAAATTGGAGGTTAGCGAAGTCCTTTTCCATCGTTGTCAAATCATCCCCCACTGATTCAAGTTTGTCCCCTCGGATCATACACAACTCAGCCTCTTCCGGCGGCCCCACACTCAGCTTAGACTGGCTCATTGACAAGATATATCCACTCGAATCATAAGCTCTGCCAGCTAAATTCTCAGACTGCTCCACCCCAGACTCAACAGTTTTGCTCTCCTCGGGCTTTGCCTTCCATTTTCGGTGGTCACCACCTTTGGCTCAGGTTGGGTTGTAGAGGTATCCATCATGCACAAATCAGTGCTATCAGGCAGGATCACCTCCGGCTTGGGTAGGTGGGAGGGAGTAATGTAGATACTAGGGTCGTAAGACACGCCCCCAGTTTGGATGAAATTGATTCTTTTGGGTGGGTCTTGGTTATGTACTGGGAGTGGGTTGGTTGTAACGTTGGGTCGCTCGGGAGGTAGAATGATGTTTTTGTTAATGAGATCTTGAACCTCATGACGCAGCCTGAAACATTGGTCGGTATCATGACCATGCTGCTAGTGGTATTTGCAATATTTGGCTGGGTTATGGGAAGGGGGGAGTGGATTTGGAGGGGGCCTCGGTTCCAAGGGTTTCAGATGCCCTTTTCTGACTAGAACCCCGAGGACTTTGGTCAAAGGCATATGTAGTGGAGAGAAGGTTCGTTGACCCCTAGATTGGTATCTTGAAGCTTGGTTACTGCTCCCAGATGCATCAGAAAAAGGTGTGGCCGCTGCGGGCCATGGTTGGGAAGGGGGATTGGTGGTGACCATTCCGACCTCTGAAGTTCTTACATTGGTAGAGCCACTCGGGCCCGCATTGTTGTTTCGGTTGAATGTCATGGTCGTTCCTCTTGGTCAAACAGACCCTGCTTCATCGCATCTTCAATCTGCATCCCCATATCATACAGATCTGCGAAGGTGGGGAAGGGAACTACAATCATCTTCTTCATTAACCCTGGTTGGAGATTGCGCACAATCATCCAGATTTGATCTCTGTCCGTGGGCCTCAAGGTCATCATCGATGCCTTTGCCCTCTACCGGGTTACAAAGTCAGAGAAAGACTCCTTGGGTTCCTGCTTTGTTGTCTCGAGATCACGAGTGGTAATCTCGATCTGTGTGTTATATGAATATTGTGCAACAAAGGCCCCAGCCATCTCATCCCAATTCCCCTTGACATCATTATCTAACTTTGCATACCAGTTGACGGCCACTCCTGACAAGGTTCGGCCAAAAGGCGAGAGCTTCTGCAGTCTGGTTAGGCCCATTGGCCTCAAGATGTCTGAAAACAGCCGTAGATGAACCATGGGGTCCCCAGACCCGTCAAAACGGTCGATCTGGGGCATCTTAAATCTGTCCAACGCGTCACGCCACGCGTCGATAGCCGTCCTCAATATCTGGGATGGCCTTCACCCCCTGTGATTTCTTGAAAAGTTTTTCCAACTTGCTCAATTTCAGAGCTGTCTGGTCTACCTCGAACTCGAATGGAGAGTCCGGGTGATTGGGTGTAATATTTTTAGGCGATTCTTGGCGAAGCGGGCGAGCCGGCCAGATTGGAAGACCCGTGTCCTCTTGGGTGTTTTGGAAGTTTGGCAGAGTGTTCTGTGGGTTTGGGAGGGTATTTTGGGTATTTTGGGTGTTCTGGGTATTCTGGGGATTTGGAGGAGCATTCTGGCCAGTAGATATCTGCTTAGGTAATGGAGCCCCGGGTGGAGGAGGAACCTGATGTGCCCCTAGTGGAGGAGGGACCTGGTGTGAAGCAGATGCGGCGTTCATTGTTATGTCTGGTGATCATTTCAGTGTTGGGCCATAATGACTGCTTCTTGTTTGGAAAAATTCCGCTGGCGGATAGCATCATCTTGCATTTGTTTCATGCTCTCATTCATCTGGCGCATCATCGCCTCCATTCTTTGTGATACATTGTTCCATCCGAGTAACAAGCAAGTGTATCTCTATAGCGAGACAGAATCTCCACCCGATCGCTCGACACTAGAGTAGATCATTGCTCGGTGATCCGGATGATTGTGCCTTCTCGGCCTTCTTCGGTATCGGGGGTAAAGAGTGGAACCTTTGGATGTCCGTCAACTAGATCCTCGGATCGGTTGAGTCGGCGACCTCGTGTCCAAATTGCTTGGGGAGTATCGACTGGCTCGGAAGCAATCGCGCTACAAACCTGCCCTAGCAAAAAGATAATAAAGCAAAAAGGAAATAAATGACCAGAAAAACGGGCGGCATAACAGCTTAATTTAAATACACACAACACACAGTCGGGCATACAACACGCAGTTGGATAAGCTGGAAATACACATCCTCAACCATCGATCATCGTTCTTGTATCATCGTTCGTAAAATGAATCGACATCCGCAGACAACCGATTCTCGAATCTTTGGATGATGCCGCAGTTCGATGCCCAAACTTAAGCGATACATACATTCCCTGTAGAGACGCACTCTAACAAGCACATAGCAGATAAGTGAGAGCCAAAACACCCCTATGTTGGGGTAGGGTTTCCCTGTCCTATTTCGTCAGGAACTAGGGGTTCATTACGCACGCAGCGGCTTCAAACAATCCTATAAACGGGTAAGCAACCTGTCCTAGTTTGGAATAGTCACTATGGATCCGAATATGCACTAGGTCGAATGGTCAAAAAGGGTGCCCCGGTAAAACCGAGGTTTGTGTTCCCCATCTTGGCGAGCTCAGAATCGACCTTATGGACATACCTTGACAAGACAAGCCTCCGGCAAACCGCTCAGGAATAGCAGATGGCAAACACGGTGTCCTAGGCGCACCAATGCAAATGCAATGCAAAGAAACACACAAGCGTAGTCAAAACCAGATATCATGAGTTCGAGTCAAGTTCTCTAAATCCCCAGCAGAGTCGCCAGAAACTGTAACAAGCCCGCGAGGGACCTCGCTACAGTTCGGACTCGATTTTGTCGCGGTTCTCAATCTTGAACCAAAGAGTCCAAATCCGGCAAATCGTTTTGAAGGAAAACAGATTTTTTTGAAAGAAGTGCCAAACATGGACTGCTTTGCGGATAATGAGTCGCCACCTAAATATTTTAAAATGGGAAATTTAGGAAACCCTGACTCGGTGCCAAAAGGCCACGTGTCCGTCATCACCAAAGTTGGTTCGGGAACTTGGGTACGATTAGGGAAGGTCACATCGTGAGCACCCCCTCTCGCCCGGTCAAAGACCGGCCTCTACTAACCATGATATCTGTCTTTGAAAACATTGTGAGTTCTTATTCCGGTTATTAGCCAAGGTTACTATGTGATGCTTGCAGCAAACAAGTATAGACTGGGCCATCTGAATTGGAACAAAACATTTCATGTTTATTTTTTTGAAAATGGTGTGATGGTGCTACCCGCAGGCAGGCTAAAATGCGGATTTGCCACCCTCAGGTGGGCTTAGAAAAACAGTGATGTTGCCACTATCTAGTGGGCTTAAAACAAACAGTCAATGAATTGTCCCAATTCAGATAACTCAACCTCCACCCACAGGCATTCAAGGCAGTTATATCACATAAGCAGTTAGCCTCATGGTAAGCATGCTATCGTGGCAACACTCACACGCATGCAAGGATGCTAAAGCATAAAACTCACCGAGTACTCCCAGCCAAAACAGAAAACTGATTAGAAATTATGCATGAATCCTAAATATACTGAAATGCCTAATGCAACACATGCAAAATGCAATTATAGCAGGCTCGGCTATTCTAAACATGGCATATGATGATGCTACAACTATCAAGTACTCAACTTGGAATTGAAATACAGATGCAGTTTGTATGATGCGCCGAGCCCGGTGCGTGCAAAACAGATGAATGATGCAAACGTGCTGTCATACTGTATGCTAATTGAAATATGCCCTATATCTAACCATTGTAAGCAGGTAAATAAAAGGGAGAAAGAAATGGGGGTTGGAAGACATACATCACACTCACACACCCTTATTACAGTTGTGCCCTCGTGCAGAGGGTCCGAATAAATAATAATACAGACCCGAATAAAAGAATATTTACAGTCCGAAATAAATACAAATTCCTAATTAATTTACAAATTAACTAAGAAAGTTGTAGCTGCGAGCCGTGGGTCGCCTTGCTATAATGCATAGTGTCTGTTGGATCGCCTCGGAAATCCTTTGGGATGCCCCAATTAGCCTCTGTTTGCGATTTCTCGAAGTCTTGCGGACTCAGAAAAGTTGTTGGTCCTCGGTTTTCTTTATGAGAAGCGAGGAAAAGGGCATAGCAATGTATTTTCACAAATATATGCATGCCTCGATCCTCGTGCCACCAATCACGCATACCGATGCATGATGGCCGAGGAACCGAATTGCACAACTCAATATGGGATGAATGCAGATGGATGCTACAACAAAACCTAACTCCATCATGGGTAATCCGGAGTGTCGGTGACTTGGGAATTGAGACACACTCCGTCACTCGGAGTACGGAATGTACCTCATTTCCCGTGCCCGGGCTAACGCCTATCCCGATCTCGATGCAATATGCATGGTATGCATGAAATGCAGCTAACATGTGATATAGCATGCACAATGCTATGAAAATGAGATACCTCGAAATACGTGCATACGGGCACGCAAATCGAGGAAATGCATGAATGCAATCTAAGATACAACCTAGTATGCACAATTCGGATGAAAATGAGATGCCTCGAAAAGCATGCACGTAGGCACGCAAACCGAGGTGATGATGGAATGAGAAATCAGATAAAACTGAAGTGTCTCGAAATGCGTGCCCACAGGCACGCAAACCGAGGCAATGATGAAATGCAAATCGGATAAAATCGAAGTGCCTTGAAATGCGCGCCCACAGACACGCAAACCGAGGCAATGATGAAATGCAAATCGGATAAAACCAAAGTGCCTCGAAATGCACGCCCACAGGCACGCAAACCGAGGCAATGATGAAATAGAATGAAAAGGCATACGGAATGCCACGATGGGCTTACACCAACATGGGAGAGCCTCAGCTCACTCACATAGGAGGCCGATGAATGAAAATGGAGTGCCTCGAAGTGCGTGCCCACGGGCACGCAAACCGAGGCAATGCACTAAGGCATGAAATGACATGGAAAATGATATGAAAACATGCAAAACAAATTTCAGCAGCTAAATAAAGGGGAAAACAGCCCCGAAATGATACGAAATGACAATCAACGCATGAAATCATCCCGAAACGTGATTTTAAGTGCCCGAAATGGCCTACGGCTATGCTAAACATGCAAAATTGGCACATGACAGCAAAAACAGTAGCAAGGAAGCCCCAAAAATAGCATTTTTACAATACAAAACATGGCCAAATAGTAAGCATAGATAGGGCAACAATGGCATGCAAAAATAGGGGTCAAGAGAGGGGTATTGAAACAAGTGGTATATGAAAATCCCAAACTGAAAAATTCCCTTCTACAATACTGAAGAGGAGCCCAAAATATGCATATTTTCAGTGAATGACAACTCCAAAATCAGTATGTAGATAGGCTCAAAATAGCATGCAATATAATGAGCTAACAAGGGCTATAAAGAGAGGTACCATAAGCAATGACCAAACAACTTAAGACCCTTAATAAAAATTGAAGAATAGATCAAAAAAAGACACTTTCTAAGCCTGATGAAGGCTGAAATCCGAAGCTAATCAAGCCTAACAAAGCATGCAATTTTACGGAAAATATGGAGGGTTACAAAACAAGTACCAAAACCAATCATCAAATGGCCTAAGACCCTTAACAAAGCATGAAGAATGGACCAAAATAAGGCACTCTCTAGGCCTGATGAAGGCTGAAATCCGAAGCATGGTGAGCTTAAAAAAGCATGCAAAATGGGAGTGGAACAAGAATTCAAAGCAAGTGATATGTAGAGCAAGAAAACCAGGTTGAGCCCTTCTTCAATGTTGAAGAGGGGCTCAAAATAAGCACAATATCAGTATGTTTCATGCTCCAACTCAGATTACAAATAGGCCAAAACAATCATGCAATTTTACGGTAAAATAGAAGAATTTCAAAGGAAGTGCATGATAGAATTACCAAACATGGTTGAGCCCTTCTTCAATGTTGAAGAGGGGCTCAATATAAGCCCACTAACAGTTTACATCAGTCTCGAAATCAGATTACTCATAAGGCAAATAAAGCATGCAAATTAATGGCCTAAAGAGTGATATTGAAGGAAGTATATCATGGAGACACCAAATGAGGTTGAGCCCTCCTACAATGTTGTAGAGGGGCTCAAAATAAGCACAAAACCAGTAGGGGTCAAAGCTCAAAACAAAAAGGAAATAGGGTAAAGAATTGATGGAAAATCATGCTCAAAAAGGGGAATTAGTGGCTTACCCTTGAAGACAAGTCTTTTGCTTCCTCTTGCCTTGATGAAAGTTGCTTCTAAGCCTCTGAGGAACCCTTCCTTGCTGCTGGAAATTGAATGGTGATGGTGAGGCTTGGGGTTGGTGAAGGAATGGGCTAGGGACTTGAAGTTTTCTTAGGATTTTGGAGATGAAGATGGAGGCTATGGGAGATGAAGCCTTGAGGTCAATTGTTCCAACCCTAGCAAAGGAGGAGTTGGACCCTTTAAATAGGCAAGAAAATGGTGTAAAAGGGGAGGGAAAAGCACCCAAGCTTTCCCTCCCAAAATATCTCGGATGCAGGGATATTTTGAAAAATATCAGGACATTTGGAAAGAAATTTGAAGCGAAAGCCGGCCGGCAGTAACTTTCTGAGGAGGTGGCCACCCCACTGTCGGCCACCCCACTCACCGGGTCGGCCATGGACCAAAAATGAAGGGCAAAATTGCCGACCACCATGCAATGGTGTCCTCCCATGTGTGTAGAATAAGGCCCCAAGGTCGGAAATTGGCAACACCGGCAGAGCCACAACATAGAGCTTGAAGGAGGGGCTCAAAATGAAATCCACAATTCGGCCGACCACCAACTTTTAGGGTCCTCCCAGATGTGTGGAACAAGGTTCCAAGGTTGGAAATTGGCAACATCGGCAGGAGTCACAACATAGAACTTGAAGGAGGCTCAAAATGAAACTCAATTCTTGGCGAGCAGTAGTTTTAGGGTCCTCTCATGTCCCCGATTCTGAGATATGCACTTTGGTTGGAAGAAAATATGCCTGGGGTGTTCAACATTGGCGGAAGTGAGCAAAAGCGGCTTTGGAGAAGCTAACGGTTATCTGGGATAATTCTGGCCTCCACCCCATGATCTTCTGGTGTTGAAACAGAGGTACCGCCAAATTTGAACAAAACTAATGAGAAATGAACGCCGGGGCCCAAACCGCTGATTCGGTCAAAAAATGGGCTGCGAGCAAAAGTGGCATCTGGCGAAGTGGGTATCTGCGACCCCAGTGTCCCTCGGAATGACAAAACAGAGATTCCTGCCAAAAATCGGAGAAAACCGATGCAAAATGAATGCTCGGGGCCCAAACTGCGCGATTCGGGGTCCCGAAAACCGGCTGTAAGCACCGAAAGTGGTGTTCGGCCACGAAGTGGGCATCAGAGGCCCCAGTGTTCCTCGGAATGATAAAACAGAGGTGCATGCCAAAAATCGGAGAAATCGGAGATGGTTGGGCGGTCCCGAGCCGAGGCACACGACCTGACGGCTCCGAAAACCGGGAACCGGGCTCCGAAATGGGCAAAATGGCCTACGGCCACGAAATGTAGCTCACGGCCACCAGGAGATAGTCTACGGGACCATTCCCTCCCCTCAGGAAAGAAAACAGAGAAAACCGAGTCTGGTTCGCAAACCGAGACAAGGCCTGAGAGTTCGGAGTCCGGAGGCGAGCGCCTGCGACTCTGAGACTTCTGAACGAGCACAGTATGCAACATCACCAAGCGCTCAATCGGTGACGTCTGAGTCTTAAGGTCGGTCAAAAATGGGGTGTCTACAATCTACATTGGGTTTAACAATTAAAAGATTCTTTTTTATGTTTTACTTAACAAAAATAAGCAATCAAAAAATTGAGATTTAAATTAACAAAATCAATAATTTATTTGTTAGAAGGGTCAAACTTTGGAATTTTTTTGTAATTATCCCTTAAAATATTTATTTTCATATTTAGTTAGACAGAAAAAAATTAATAACAAATATGACACAAATAAAATCATATTTCATTATTTTATAAAAGAGAAAAAATTACTATGTCATTTCATTTCATTCCATCCAATTCAAATTAATCAAATAAACCATAGAATTGCATTGAAACAATCTTTATCCAAAATTTTACCCAAACGTGTACACACACAGACTGCCACCAAACTTTACCCAATCACAGGAGATTAAGGGGGACCCAGACAATTAAGTTGAATAGAAATTTTAAAATGAAACAATGTTGCTTGTCTTGTTGGTGTTTCTATCCAAACTGAATTCGGAACCCTGAATTTGTGCTTGAGCTTGTATCAAATTAAAAAACATGATCTCTAAAAAAAATTTAAAAAATTAAGTTAAATTTGAATTGCTCAGGTTGAATCTGTTCAAATTGCTAGTTCAATTTTAGCACAGATCATCACAATTCACAGCTTAGACACATTATTATATAACAAATTCTTAGTTCAGTGACATCCGAAAGTACCACAAAAAATTCATCTAGTGACATTTTTAGTCGTGTGGTATTTTTAATAAGTTTCATTGAAACCCATGTTATACTAGATACTAGTAGTACTTTAATGACACTTGTAAGTGTCGTTACAACATGAAGACTAAAAGTTTTTTCCGACACTTCAAGAGCCCCAAAATAATTTTGGTTTATATAATATTAGTAACCCAAAATTAAAGCCTAGCCCAATATTCACTAATTTCACAACATAACACAAGGCCTCAAAAAAAAATCAAGGGTCCAAATTTTAATATAAAATATGGCAAATTACACTAATAGTCCCTATAGTTTGGAGTCTTTGTCACTTTGGTCTCTGACTTTTCAATTGTGGCACATTTGACCCTGAATTTTGAATTTTGTTCCAAATAAGGACAATTGAAGGTATCATTGCTTAATGTCAAAGGTAAAATCGTCAATTTGATAAAATATAAACTAATTTGACAAAAATAAATGTCAAAAAAATATTTTTAAAATTTTTAAAATTATTTCTACACTCCAAAAATAAAATTATGTAAAATTGATAAATTTTTTAGACATTTATTTATTTATTTATTTATTTTACCAAATTAATTTTTATTATATGTTTAGATGATGATTATGTAATGGGTAGTTGTTAAACTTTTAATGTATAATCGATACATTTAATAGATGAAATATATGTAGTTTTGGATTTTTTTTTTTTATTTAATTGATTAGTTTAATAATGATATCAAAGTTGTCGCCATATTTGACTTTTGGAAAAATAGAAACTAATTTAATGGGGAAAAAAACAACTATCTATTACATGATTATCATCCAAACACATAATAAAAATTAATTTGGTAAAATAAATAAATAAATAAATGTCTAAAAGATTTATCAATTTTACATAATTTTATCTTTAGTGGGTAGAAATAATTTTTAAAAATTCCAAAATATTTTTTTGACATTTATTTTTGTTAAATTAGTTATATTTTATCAAATTGACGGTTTTGCCTTTGAAAAATCAAATGGTGTCTTCAATTGTCCTTATTTGGAACAAGATTCAAGATTCAAAATTCATGGTCAAATGTGTCAAAATTGAAAAGTTAGGAACCAAAATGAAATAAGTCCCAAACTATAGGGACCGTTAGCATAATTCATCCTATAAAATATATTAGGTGAAGTTTTTAAATAACAGAATTCATGTACTTAATTTTGAAGCTCCATAGCCCAATCCTCCAACAAAAATGCATATGCCAACATGCTTAGCTTTTGTATAGGATGAGGTGTACTTGGAGGAAATTTTTACAACTAGTGTAATTTGTACCATCTTGCATATGCCAACATGCTTAGCTTTTGTATAGGATGAGGTGAACTTGGAGGAAATTTTTACAACTAGTGTAATTTGTACCATGTATAGATGTTCGTTCATGATCATCAAATGTTTAATCTACTTGGGAAATAATATAGTGCTTTATATAATTAATAATAGGGCAAATTGCGATAGTAATCCCTCTACTTTGATCTTTGTATTATTTTGGTCCCTGAATTTTGATCATGAATTTATGATTTTGATTCAATTTAATCTAATTGATTACAACTCTTACCATTTCTTTATGAAAAATATGCATATGAGTAGCATGTATCATATTTTTTATAATAAAATTATATATTTACTAAACTCAGTGAATTAAACTTAATCAATTCAGTGATTATTTTTCATCAAAAACATTAATAGCATTATCAATTAGACCAAAATGATACAAAATTTAAAATTAAGGATTAAAATTGGGCCAATTAAAAATTGAGAGACCAAAATAACATAAGGAGACAAAATGTAAGAACCACGGGTATAGTTTACCCTTAATAATAATAATATATATAATGTGTATTTTTCAAAAGGATTTTTCGGACTTCCCTTGGTACATCCCAAGAAGACCAATGTTCAAGTTCATTTTCTCATATAAACTACAAACGACAAGTGGCGGCATTTGTAAAATTTATAGTACACAGATCAAATCCTAGTTTTTTAATTGTTTTAATTTAAATCTTTTTTCTTTTAAAATAATAGCAATTTAACTTTTTTTTTTTTTTTTGTCTTTTATTATTATTGATAGTCACCTCCCACTTTTACAGTCATCCATTATCATCTCTCATTTTTTCCAATCTATTGCCATTGCTCCATTCCTTTTTTTTGTCCACCGCTACTCTTTCTATTCCCAGCTGACTGTCACTCATTTCATTCCTTCCCTAATCCATAGCCACTGCCACCGCCACCGCCACTGCTATCCTGCACCACCAACATAAAATAGTTAAATTGTCTAAATTACCTCTACTCCATTAGTTAATGGTTAGACTTGAAAACATTTTGAAAGTTAAGAGTTTTGATTAAAATATAATAATAATGGGTAAATTACAAATATACCCTCTGGAATTTTTTTAAAATGCAGATTGTCCCTTGTGATTTAGAAAATTACAAATATTCTATTGTCAAAAATTTTTATTTAACAAAATTAATTAAAAAAATAAATTTCCTAACTGTTTTCTTATACAATAATAAAATTTTATGAATTGTTAATTAAAGTATATTTCTAATATCATTTAAATTGTTAATTATTTTAATGATTTATTAATAAAATGGGTCATTTGTTATGAAATTAAAAGTCCTAGGGGGTGGAATATAATTTCCAAAACTACAACGAACGATTCATATCTTAAGCAAAAAATTACTCAATATATGATTTAATTTGTTAACCGGTCAAATTCTAATTTATTTTTAAAAAACTTTTCTATTTTTTTTTAATTAAATTAGATGAGGTTACGTAATAAATTAAAAAATTCAGCTCCAATTGTTTCCTATCTCTACTGGCAGTGGGCTCGAATCCTTTCGTTTTCAATGGAGCAAACACCTCTTGTTGGATTGGTCAAGTCTAGATTGGAAATTTTGATCACAAAGAGTTATAGCTTTCCAAATAAATGTATTGCCCACATCTTTTGGATAACTGGTTATTACTTATCTTGGGACCAAATTGGTCATTGAAACATCATTACTTCCTATTGTTTTAATTTTCCTATAAATTATATAGATCAAATTGACATATCTTATAAATTTTAGGAACCAAATTGACACATCATTTGATTTTTTATCCATCAAATTTAACCACTGTTATTTATTGAATTAATATGGCACAATCCGTAAAATTTAGGTACAAAATTGATCAAATTAAAACAATATAAACTAAAATGATAAAACAAAATTTACCTAAAAATATTTATTAGTTTCAACTTTATTTTATTATTTTTGGCATGTTCCATACCTTTCGTTTTCAACGTGGAAGAAACGTCTTCTTGTACTTTTACTCGTCAAGTCCTGGCCCACACAATTATAGAGTGGACTCCACACTCAAGTATGAGCAAGTTATAGAAAATTTGATCGAAAATATTTTATTTATTTTAATAAAAAAATAAGTGTATAAAATTTGATTACAAAATTGGATATAACATCTCACATGAGGTGAGCTGTACCAAATATGTGAATCACACCATATGAAAAGGAAAATACCTTGGACCCCAGTCGGGGTGACCCCCACCACCCCCACTGATTTTTGATTGGCTGAAATTTATTTATTTTTTTTTTTTTTGGACCTTGCTCACACAGCCCCCACGTGGAGATGGGGGTGCTGGGGGTCACCCCTACTGGGGATCCCAGCAGTGCTCGTATGAAAAAAGGTTTTGTTTGATTTTGTAATTGGATTTGTTGTATATGTAGAATTACTAAATTCTTTGCAATTAAAGAATAGATGCAATGGAGAAAATTATACGTTTGAAAACTCACACAAAGACTGATTCAACACAGTACCAAGAATTTAGAATAACGAGTCTACCATTATTTAATTTCTATGTAAAATTGTATATATACTTCCAAACTCACTTATCAAGAATTCATTTTCCTCACAACCAACCATTGCTATGGCTACTTCCAACTCATGGAATTCCCCCCTCCAATCACATATTTTTCTTTGTTATTTTCCTTCTTCTATTTTGTGATCACCCTTTACTATTGTATTTATTTCTATAGAAAATGTGATAAATTGTATTTGTTTCTATAGAAAAATTTTAATTGTACAAAATTAGAAACATCTCACGTGAGGTGAGCCGTACCAAATATGTGAATCACACCTTATGAAAAATGGTTGTGTTTGATGGAAATTAAAAAATTCAGCTCCAATTGTTTCCTATCTCTACTTGCAGTGGGCTCGAATCCTTTCGTTTTCAATGGAGAAAACACCTCTTGTTGGATTGGTCAAGTATACATTGAAAATTTTGATAACAAAGAGTTTTCCAAATAAATGTATTTCCCACATCTTTTGGATAACTGGTTATTACTTATCTTAGGCCTCGTTTGGGAACAGGCTAATTTAGTAACTTTTTGGCTAATTGGCTAAAAAGGTTGGTAAGAAAAACCTGTATGTTTGGGCCAACTTTTTGGCTAATTACGAAACGACGTGCAAAAAGTAGAGAGAAAAGGGAATCTTTGACTTTTTGGTATGGGTTGTTGGCTTTTTGGCTAAAAAGGTAACTTTTTGGCTAATTGGCTATTTTAGCCTCTTGCCAAACGAGGCCTTAGGACCAAATTGGTTATTGGAATATTATTAGTGGCGATTCAAAAAATTTTGGAGGTCTTAGGATAAATATTAAAAATGATAAAAAAAATAGTTTTAGTTTTTAAAATATGTGTGTATTCATTGTCGTTTTAATCTCTTAAGTTTTAATTTTATCATTTTTGTCCTTAAAATTGTTAATTTGAGTCAATTTGATCATATTTCTAACTTCAGTCTACATTGATAATGAGAAAAATATTTTATTCTTGGATAAAAAATAATTTTGGTCTCTAAAATATGCATTCTTTATCATTTTAGTTATTTAAATTTTAATTTTATCATTTTGATTCTCAAAGTTATCAATTTGAGTTAGGATCAAATTGACAACTTGGGTTAAATTAACTAAAAAAAATAATTTATAACTTTCTTCACAAAAATAACATATTGAGTTGTTCTTCCCAATTGAAGGTATTATGATTGCCACATGTTTAATTTTTACTTGTTGATTTAAATTAGGTGTAACAATTGTGCCATTTTGTATTCGTCTTTGATTCATATCGTGTGCAGATATCATGTCAAAAGAAATTTGTTTGTTAGTTAAAAATATAGGTGTGCTTATGAAATTATTCATTGAAACGTATTTTCTATGAAATTATTCATTGAAACGTATTTATTAGTTTCAACTTTATTTTATTATTTCTGGCGTGTTTGATACGATACCTTTCGTTTTCAACGTGGAAGAAACGTCTTCTTGGATTCGTCAAGTCACTATTGGAAATTGGATCCACAAAAAAGAGATTGATTTTTAAAATAAATGACTGCTATAATTTCTAATAATAATCTTTCGAAAAGTATTCCTTAGTCCTTAGCTGCAATATTATTTTGATCAAAATTAAAAACTTTATAAATAGGCACAACCACGATGCCATCTTATTTAGGCTTGATTTGGCATACACTAAAAAATATAAAAAGTTAAAAAGTTACTAAAAAAGAAAAAAAAAGTTATTACTATTCACTAAAAAAGAAAATATGAAAAAACCCCTTTACACAGGCCAAATACAAGCCACTCAGAGTCAAAAAGTGATGGTAAGTGATGGCCACGCGGGTGCATAAAAAAATTTACACATGATGGTGTTGTTTGGCCCGTGAGGGCCCATCACGGGTCTCGTTTTGATAATCTGAACCGTCAATGTGTAGAAATCATTGAGTATTATATGCTTGTAAAATATCACGTTGATCGGATATCGATAACTATATGATCAAATCTGTTTTGTATAAAAACATGGACGGTGCACAAAGTAGCGGTTAACAAAAAACTAATCCGATCAAATAGCTATCGACATCCGATCAACGTGATTTTTCATAAACATATAGTACTCGACGAGTTCTACACAGTGAAACGTTCCGATTATCAAAACGGGACTCGTGGTGGACCCCCACGGGCCGAACAGCATCGTCCAGTCCGAATAGCAACGTAGGCAATCTGGTCCTAGCTTCCCACCGTATGCATGACGGTACCATCACTATCAGTAGATACTTATATATGTAGGGATAATATAGTAATTTTGTTATTTTATACAATATTTTAATACATATTTTTTCGTAAAAAGTCAAAAAATTATCCTAAAAAATCATATTTTTTTCCTCTACTTTTTAGTCCAAAAAGTTAAAAAGTGCACTTATTTAGAATATCTCAAACAACCTCTCACATAAAAAGAGTTTTTCATTTTTCAAATAAATTAATGTTCTATCAATCTAAACTTAAATTGTAAGAACCAAATTATTAAAAGAATAATGTTTGGAAGCTCTAATTTTGAGAGCTTTAATTATGTGGATAGTACTCATGTGAAGAGAGAGTGCACACTCTTCTCTCTATCTCTCTACTCTCTACTCTCTACTCGCTTTCTCTTCTACCTCACTAGAGCTCCATTTAGAGCTCTAGTACTAGAGTTATGTATCATAACTGTTATTAAAATTAAAACTATAAAGACTAAAATGATATTTGAGTCAAATTACAAGAGTAAAAAGTATAATTAACCATTAAATTAAGTAAAAAAAAAAAAAAAATCAATTTGTAACTTTCACCAAAAAAATCTCCCACAAGTGTATGCTACTTATAGATATTGAAAATATTCTGGTCATGGCGTGTTTATTTTTTACTTCTTGATTTAAATTAGGTGTAAACAACTATGTCATTTTGTTTTCGTTTTTGGTTCTTATCCACATATCATGTGAAAAAGAAATTTGTTAGTCAAAAAAAAAAAAAAAAAAAAAGTATATTATATGAAATTATTTATAGATTGAATCCAATAGTCTAGCTCAAGTAGTCTCCACTCTCCACTAGCGTGTTCGATTCCTTTCGTTTTCAACATGGAAGAAACGTCTGGTTGGATTTGTCAAAAAAACAAAACAAATCTTAAAATATATGGGGAAATTATAGCCAAAAAAAAAAACACTTAACAGCAGAGACACAAAGGTATGGTATGTTTGTTTTATCTGGAAGATACGTCTTGTTGGATTGGTATGGTATGTTTCATTAAAATATATGGGGAAATTACAGCCCAAAAAAAAATTTCTAAAGTTTGCCCTTATAATAAAATAAACTTTAAAATTTTAATTTTGTCAATTTAAATTCTAAACTTTTTATTTATTTTCAATATAAATTATTTGCCTATTTTCATGAAGTAAAATCAATGAAAAATGAGTATTTTACTTGTTAAACTTAATGAAAAATAATATTTTAGACATTTTATGTATATTTACATTGAGTTTAATAATCAAAATATTTTTTTAATGTTTTACTTAAAAAAAAATAAATGAATGATTAAGATTGAAAATAAATAAATAAAAAATTGAGGTTTAAATTGACAAAATTAAAAATTCAGAATTTATTTTGTTAAAAGGCTCAAACCTTAGAGGTTTTTTTTTTTTTTTTCTTTTTTTTTTGTCCCTTAAAATATTTATTTTCATATTTAGTTAGACTAAACAAAAAATAACAAATATATTACAAATAAAATTATCTTTCATCATTTTAAAAAAATAATCATTTTATAAAAAATAAAAATTACCATTTCATTTTATTACCATTTCATTTAAAAAAAATTAATCAAATAAAGCATAAGATTGCATTGAAACAATCTTGATCCAAAATTTTACCCGAACGTGTACAAACAGACTGCCACCAAACTTTACCCAATCAGAGGAGATTATTTCCAAATGACCCATATATCATCTTTCTTCATTTTAAAAAAATAATTATTTTACAAAAAAATAAAAATTACCATATTATATCATTTCATTTCATTTCATTTTAAATCAAAAGATTGCATTGAAACAATCTTTATCTAAAGAGTAATGTTAGAGACTTTAAAAAATTTTCTAAAATTTCTATCGAATATTTCATATAAATATAAGACCCACATTATGTATCTCTAGGTGAATCCCATACCTATATAAAATATTTAGTAAAACTTTTAAAATCTATAAGATTTTTGTTATTCAAAATTTTGCCCAAACGTGTACACACAGACTGCCACCAAACTTTACCCAATCAGAGGAGATTAAAGGGACCCACACATTTAAGTTGTATAGAAATTTTGAAATGAAACGGTGATGAAAAAAATAATAATTTATGTTTCATTAATGTGATTATCATTTTATCTTATTTTCCTTTATTTCCAAACACAATCTTAAAAAATAAGTAAATTATAAATACACTTTATGAGATTTAGTTAAAATATAAATTATCTTATGTGAGTTGAAAAATTATAAATATCCTCTTGTTAAAAATTTTTATTTAATAAAATTAATTGAAAAAATAAAATTCTTAACTTCTCTATTATATAATAATAAAATTATTTAAATTATTAATTAAAATATATTTGTGATATCATTCAAAATTATTAATTGATTTGATAATTTATTAATAAAATGATCCATTTGTTATGAAATTAAAAATGTCAAAGATAAAATTTAATTTCTAAAATTATAAGAGGCTATCCGTATTCTAAACAAATAATGTAATTTACTCCAAAAAAATAAAAATAAAAAAAATACAGAGACTTTTCAAAGACTTTGGAACAATGAATGTCCAATCTCCAACAAATACACAAAGACTTTGGAACAATGAATGTCCAATCTCCAACAAATACACAGACTTTTCAAAGACTTTTTATTTGGTAATTTATAGATCAAACTCATTTATCAAGAATTCATTTTCCTTACAACCAACCATTGATATGGCTATGGCTATGGCTATGGCTGTCTGCAACTCTTGGCCTTGGAACCTCCACCGATCACCTATTCAGCTTTGTTCTCTCTTCTTCTTCTACTTTGTGATCACCCTTTACTACTTTCCTCTTCATTTAACTGCACTCAGCTTCAACTTCACCAATTTTAATGAAACAACAATTCAAAATGGCGACATAAGAGTAGAAGGAAAAGCTAGTTTTCTCAACCAAGCCATCCAAATCACCCCTACAAACCAAACGTGGATAGCTGGTCGAGCCTCGTATAAAGATCCTCTTAAACTTGGGGACATAGCTTCTGGAACACTGGTGGACTTCAATACCCATTTCTCATTTGTCATTGATTCACAAGGAAACTTGGATTTTGCAGATGGGCTTGCATTCTTCCTTCTTCCTCATAATTCCACTTCCAAATTCACACCAGGTTATGCCTTCGGTCTTCCAATCGTCCCCCCCAAACCGACTCCATGTGTTGCTGTAGAGTTTGATACCTATGTAAATGCGGATGACCTTTTGTATGACCCACTCAACGCAACTCATGTAGGTATTGATATCAACTCTAACGTATCTAATGTTACTGCAGTGTGGTACAATAACATAACGTATGGGAAAGAGAATGAAGCTTGGATTAGTTATAATTCTAGTTCGAAAAATTTGAGTGTTGTTTTCACTGGATACAAAGATAATAACATAATCAAAACTAGTCTTAGTTTTTCAGTTGACTTGAGGGAGCACTTACCAGAATGGGTTACAATAGGTTTCTCAGCTGGAACATCAGATTTTTATGAGCAACATATTGTTAAATCATGGTCGTTCAATTCGAGTTTGCAATTCAATGTAACAACTAGTCCAAGTCCCACTTCCAGTCTTATTCCAAGCCCCAATGCTACCTCTAGCCCAAGAAAGAAGAGTGCAACCAACAAAAATGCTCTGGTTGTGGGGTCAATTGTTGGAGCTGCTTTGGCTGGTGGGTTGGTTTTGTTTGGCTTCTTCAAGTGGAAGAAAAGTAAAGCACTAGAAGAGGATGGGGAGATTGGCCCTGATGTGGCCATGGACAATGAATTTGATTCAAGTATCGAACAAAAGAAGTTTTCATATGCTAAATTGTTATGTGCAACAAATAACTTCGCGGACGAACAGAAGCTTGGAGAGGGAGGATTTGGTGGGGTTTATAAAGGTTTTTTAAGGGAATTGAATTCCTATGTTGCTGTGAAGAGGATATCAAAGGGATCAAAACAAGGAATAAAGGAGTATGCATCTGAAGTGAATATCATTAGTCGGTTGAGGCATAGAAATTTGGTGCAACTACTTGGTTGGTGTCATGACAAAAATGAACTCTTGCTTGTTTATGAGTTCATGGAAAATGGAAGCTTAGATAACCATCTCTTTAAAGAAAATAGCGTGTTGACATGGGCAATAAGGTACAAAATTGCACAAGGCTTGGCCTCGGCATTGCTCTACCTACACGAAGAATGGGAGCAATGTGTAGTACACAGAGATGTAAAATCAAGCAATATGATGTTGGATTCAAATTTCAATGTTAAACTTGGAGATTTTGGATTAGCTAGGTTTGTCGACCATGGAAAAGATGTGAAAACAACTAATGTGGCAGGGACCAGGGGATACATGGCACCTGAATACCTATTTACAGGTAAAGCTAGCAAGGAATCAGATGTCTACAGTTTTGGAATTGTGGCATTGGAAATAGCTTGTGGAAGAAAACCCTTTGACTGGAAGGTCCCAGAAAGTCAAAGGATATTGGTGAAGTGGGTTTGGGATCTCTATGCTACCAATAGGCTTCTTGAAGTAGTAGATCCGAAGATATATGTAGATTTTGTTCGAGAAGAAATGGAATGTTTGATGATTGTTGGGCTCTGGTGTGCTCACCCCGATCACAATCTCCGGCCTTCCATTAGGCAAGCAATTCATGTGCTTAATTTTGAAGCTCCATTGCCCATTCTCCCTACCAAAATGCCTGTGCCAACATACGTTACGCCTCCAGTGAGTACTACTTCATCTTCGGTTTCTAGCAACTTTATTAATTTTTCTAATACCGGTCGATTTTAGTCTTCTAGCTAATACTATAGTTTCCACACAGATTTCTCTAAATTCAACTCATTCTCTATAGTTGCATCAGTTTTTTTCTTCAAGATTATTTCGTTTTTACCCCTATACTTTGTCACGATTTTCAATGATCTCTAGACTACGCTTATTTTCATGCGTACCCCCGTACTATGTAAATTACTATCAATTTTACCCCTACTGTCACATTTGAAACGGAAACAGTTAAAAAAAATTATATTTTGGCCCCAAATTTCAAAAGAAAGACACAAATACACCCTCTCCTACCTAAACTCACCCTCTCTCCTCTTCCTTTAATTCTTTCTTCTCTTCTTTGCCCTATAAGCGCTGCCTCAAACTCTCTCTCTGTGTACAAAGTTTCACAAAATGGTGACAATAGAGACAATCTCAGTAGCTCTAAGTCTCGTCGATTTGAAGAAAGAGAGTCTCCAAAAAGCCTTTGAAGATCTTCAATCCTACTTATCTGTTCTCTCATCCTTCATCCTTTCATGGTCCGACCTCAATTCCCACTTCTTTTCCCTCCAATCTTTTCTCCAAACCTAGTTCACTATCCTTCAATCCCAATAAAACCCTCAATCTCAACCATCCAAAGAACCCCTAAATCAAACCCAGAAATCAGATTCATTCATCTCGGTTTGGCCAGAGTTGAAAGCCTTCTACGAGAACATGGATGGGTTAGGCTTGAGGAACTACATAGTTGAATGAGTGAGCCATGATCAGAACTGAGTTTCCTAACGCACTTTAGCTCACTCTGGATTCGGCTAGGATAGTTTTGGATGCGATGGAATGTTTCTATGTGAAAAAATCAGAGCTGTATGATTCAAGGCAGAGATGTGGGGTTTGAATTAGATATGTAGAAGAGAGAATCTCTCTCTCTATATATATATATATATATATGTATGTATGTATGTGTATAACAGAGGTATGATCAAAGGTTAGAGAGAGAGAGCGAGAGAGAGTTTAGCTATGTGTGAGCTGGTTTTTTAGTAAGAGAGAGTCCTAGTCCTAACAATTTCTATATGTGGGGGATTGTCCTTCACTGCCATCGCCAAACTCCATTACTGGCGAAAGAATGACGAAAGAATGAAGTAGCAAGTGAGGTAAAGAGAATGGCTCGAAGAAAAGTCAAAAATGAGAAAAAAAAAGTCTTATAACGAGACGCGTGAGATGTGATACGAAAACTAGACCGTGAGTTGAATCCAACGACGTAAAAATGAGGCGAAACGGAATTATGACGAAGGAGATAGGAGAGCTTGAAGTGGTGGTTGGTGATGGTTGTGGTTTGCTAGTAAAGGGATGGGTCAGCATTTTTCTTTTGAAATTTGGGGTTGAAATGTAATTTTTTTTTAATTTTTCCATTTCAAATGTAACGACAGGGGCAAAATTGATAGTAATTTAAATAGTATGGGGGCACGTGTGAAAATAAGAGTAGTCTAGGGGGTCATTGAAAATAGTGACAAAGTATAGGGATAAAAATAAAATAATCTCTTTTTCTTCTTGTAATGATTTGTGTTTCACAAGGCTATAGATAATCATCAATTAATGAGAGTTCAAATTTCATATGATAGTAATTAGACTACAAAATTACATAAATGAGTTGTTCACTTATTTCATTTACATTACCGTTGCAATTACCATTTGCTAAGCTTCTAATTTTGATCAAAACAATAATGTGGCCTACTGTTTTGATAACATTTTAACAGTTGAGAGTTTTAATTAAAAATATATGATTTAATTTGTTAAAAAAATCTATACTTTTTAATTATATTAAATGAAGTTACGTAATAAATTTAAAAATTCTGCTTTAGTTGTTACCTATCGCCACTAACAGATGGCTTGGTCAAGTCTACAATGGAAATTTGGTCACATTCCAAATAAATGTATGACTGCATCTTTCCACGTAACTGTTATTCCTTATCTTGGGATCAAGTCTCTCAAGTCTATTTATTGTTTACCCATCTTCTAACATAAAATCATACGCCTTATCTCTTTCATCAATTACAACACTTCTCAAACACAACCATATCCGAATAGTAGTGAATCTCATGTCACAAAACACAATGTGAGTTGTAATAGGAGTTAGGCCTACCTTAGTGGCAGAAAATGTCATGTCTATTTAGGCCAAGTTTGGGAAGACTAAATAAGTGCACTTTTTGTCTTTTTTGACTAAAAAATTGAGGTTGAAAATATGGATGTTTGGGTTAACTTTTTGACTTTTTATGAAAAAATGTGTAATAAAAAATTGTGAAAATTGGTTTTTAGAGGAAAATTTGAATTGAGAGTTGTGCAGCCGTAATTGTTGACTTTTGGTGAATAGTGATAACTTTTTAACTTTTTAAGTAACTTTTTAGCTTTTTGGATTATTTGGGAGTACCCAAACAAGGCCTTATTTTTAAAAAAATTTAAGGATACTTAATCATTTAATATGATATATGTCTTATAAAATGTCTAAATTTTATCCAATAAAAAATCGTATTTAATTTTGTAATCAAATTCTTTATATATAGTATAATGATAACAAAGTCCCAAGATATACTCTTCACCTTCCAAAATGTTTGTAAACAAAACACATTCTCATTGGTCCAAAGTAGAAGGGCTTATAATTTTAAATGGGGATAATACACTTTTTCAAATATGGAGTCCACTATTTTGAATAATTCTATTAATTCAACAAAAATCTATTTGTATGGTCAAGATTATAATATAGAATCATGTATAAAACAAATTTGAACGATAAACGTTTTCAAATAAAAATCTAAGTAAATATTTTGGGTATATTATCCCTCTGCATTATTTTAGGGAATGGGAATGCTGCCGTGCGTAGAGCACTGCAACTACTGTTTACACATAGCTACGGTGCCGTTTTGAGCTTTTTGGTTAATTTTTTTATTTGTTTTTCTGTGTAGAAATGATATTGGACCTTTTAAAAATAGAGAGAATTACATGATAGTGGGACAAAAAAATATTACACAAATATGATGGGTGCAAATCCTCTTGTGATGGGGGTGATGTTTGTGCATTTTTTTTTTATTTTTTTTTCTTTTCTCTTTTCTTTCTGTTACCCTATTAAATAATTCCTCAAAAGTATCTCCTGGGCAAAATTTGGCAACAGTTAACAAAAAAACTTGGAGAAATCACCACAAAAAAAAAAAATAAAAAATAAAAAAAATTCTAAGAAGTTGATTATGATGATAAAAAAAGGGTAAATTACACTCAACTCTCCTGAGGTTTTTAACAAATACAAGGACCTTCCCGTGGTTTTAATAATTACAGTAACTCTCCTATTTTACCTGACATTCTCTAGATTTCTCCCTCTGTTGACTTCCGTTTATTTTTCTCACAAAAAAAGCTGATGTCATCAAAGCTAAAAACTAAATTGACCATAATGCCCTCAAATGTCCTCAACCCACCTATATATACCAATACCAAATATTGGCCGGTCGTCCGGAACATTTTTTTTTTTTTTGCAATTGTAACCTTTTATTTAAAAACACAACAATAGGTAAGTTATCCACAACTATTAAAATTTATCTTAATTTATTCTTATTTATATATTTTATAACATTACTCCAATCAAAATTTCAGTTTACAGTGAAGTGGCCACCTCAACCTGAAAACAACTTGAACTCACAATTTCAAAAACTACAACTGCAGTTTGTCAAATAATTTCAGAACTGCAGAATTTTTCTATGTTGTTTTCAGAAAATAATATTCCGCCAAATCACTCAATGAAAAATACATGTCTGGACTTTCTTGAAACTATTTACACACAAGCATTGTCTTCCTGACCAAGTTAAATAGTGTAAAATCCTGCCAAACTATAATCTTGTGTCTATATGCATATACATATAAACAAGACAATTTTTTAGCAAAATTATGACAACATAAAAAAATCCCTATCGAACACACGAAAAAAAAAAAAAAAAAAAAAAAAAAAACCAGCGTCACCTTAAATTTTGAATGGTGCTGCAAATTTTTTCATTAAAAAGTGCTAGGAATCTTAAAAGTTTCCTACCGCGTAATACAAGCACTTGTATAAATCTAACGTAAACACACAAATAAATCCAACACACACACAACAGGGTCTTGTAACACAGATTGCAGAATGTCCTAATTTAGCCTAGCATCTTCCGCAGTTAGCAAGTTGGTATTGTAGAAATTGTGGAAATCCAGAACAGATATGTTGCTTGTTTGTATAATGCTGAGTAACAGATATTTTATTTTATTCTATAAATCTATTTTCAAATATTTTGATTTTGAAAAATGATTTGTGGCACTAATTTTCCTGGCACTAATGGCACTAATTTCCTGTTTTGGTAACTATTTTTTTTTTTTTTTTTCTTGCCTTATATGGAAATTAGGGGCATTAGTGCCCCTAATTTTAGTGCCACCAATCACAATTGTTTAATTTTTTTGTTATGTGTTTGGTTACAATTTAATTGTAGAGTTTTGAAAGTATTGTGGAATTTCAAGTTATGTGTTTGGTTATGAGGTTTGAAAATAATTTTTGAATTGAGTTTTGAGTTATATGTTTGGTTATGATTTAAGTGTGGAGTTGTGTTTTGAGTTTAAAATATTAAAATTAAAAAAATAAAAATATTTACAAAATAAAATAAAATATTTAAAATAAAAAATTTTAAAAACATTATATATTTAAAATAAAAAATAAATTTTTCTTAAACATTTTTTAATATTTAAAAAAAATAAATCCAAAAACATTGTTTGTTCCAAACACTATTCCAAACCCGTCCGTCAATCCAAAAACATTTTTTAATATTTTAAAAAGAAGGGCAAAGAGGTCATTTAATATAAGAAACTAACACCGTTTGCTCTAATTTGACAAGAGGGGAGAATCTGGAGAATGTTAGGTAAAATAGGAGAGGTTACTGTAATTATTAAAATCACAGAGGAGGTCCCTGTATTTGTCAGAACCTCAGGGAAGGTGAGTATAATTTACCCTAAAATAAATTTTGATGTTTTAATTTTTTAATTTAAACCTTTATCTTTTGATTTGTTTCAATTTAAATCATTTGTCTATTTTTATTAAATAAAACAGACATAAAAAAGTATTGGGTTAATTACAAAAAAAATTCTAAGATTTCATGCATTTTTCACTTTAAACCTCAATGGTTCAATTTTGCCAAATTAAAACCTAGAGCTCCATCTGTATTTCAATTTACTTCCTTCGTCCATCTCCGCCTATGTAAGGTGAGGGAGTTTAAAGTGACAAATGTATGAAACCTCATGGTTTTTTTGTGTAATTAATCATTTAAAAAAAAATTAAAATCACTAAAAATAAAAAAGGATTAATTACAAAATAAATCCTAAAGTTTCACGTGTTTTTTACTTTAAACCCCTTCCGTTATCTTACACAGACTGAGATAGACAGAAGGGGCAAATTGAAATACCAATGAAATTTCAGGGTTTAATTTGTCGAAATTGAAACACTAGGTTTGAAAGTTAATGTAAGTATACATAAAATGTCTAAAATACTATTTTTTATTAAGTTTAATGATCAAAATACCATTTTCTCATTGGTTTTACGTAAAAGATTAAGGTTTAAATTGACAAAATTAAAATCTCAGAATTTATTTTGTTATAAGGGTCAAACTCTAAGGTTTTTTTTTTTTTTTTTTTTTAAATAATAATAATTTCCCCAAAAAACTTTAACCAAATTATTATTGGTTTTTTTATTGGTTGTATTTAAAAAAAATAAAAAAAGGCTACGAATCACTGTCGTTAAAAATTCAATAATGTTAAAAAAATTAAAATTTTACACATTTGAAAGCATAATATTTTTTGATACAACCAATAATATTTTGGTTAACGATTTTTTCTTTAAATAAATGAAGCCAACATACTTTGTCAAAAAAAATTTTTAAACAACCAATACCATTTCAAACCACACCACTAGGGATGGCAATTTGAAACCGATCCAACAGGGATCCCCGATCCCGACCCCAATTTGAGCGGTTTTTCTCTGAAAAATACCCCCGACGGGGAGAAGACGGTATTTGAAAATCAATCCCCGATCTGTCATGGACCGGGGACGGTGATCAGTGTTTAAGCCCTAGCCTGGCCCGATCTCGGCCCCGTCCCCGTCCCCAACCCCATCCCTGAATTTTCCCGAAGTGAAATTACTTTTATACCCCTTATATATATATATATATAATAAACCAAACCGTATATTATATTTATAATAAACCAAACCAATGTATAAGATTTATATATCACTTCCTGTGTTGCTCTCACACTCACTCAACTCAGATATTTCTCTCTCTTTCTCTCTCTCTCTCTCTCTCTCATTTGTCAACTCTCTCTCTCGTAGTCACCGACGACGATGTCACTACCACCGCTGGCCCCGACCCCTCCTCTCTCTCATCAACGACGACATCACCACCACCGTCGCACAACGTCTGTCTCTCTGTCACCACCACCGAACCCACCGCCACCGCCAGCCACTCTCGATCTCGATCTCTGTCACCACCACCGAACCCACTGACGGCGTCGCTCAGATCTGTGCAAGACGATGGATCTGTCTGTGTTAAATCTCTGTGTGTGTGTGTGTGTGTGTGTGTGTGTGTGTGTGTGTGTGTGTGTGATCTGATCTGTGAGTGGGGATGGAAATATATGTATGTGTGATCTAATCTGTGTGTGTGCGTGATCTGATCTGTGATTAATTTTTTTTTTTTTTAAGTTTAAATCTGTATTTGTTGATGATGATAAAACATAGTGATATATATATTGATTTGTTGTTCTTGCGTTGAAGTTCCGAGATTTTTCGGGGTTGGGGAAACCCGATCCCCGTTAGGGGTCGGGAACGGGAACGGGGAGGTGATGGGTTTCCCGCTGGGGATCGGGGGCGGGGACGGGGATTTTTCAGCCATCGCGGATCGGGGACAGGGAGTGTAATCCCCAGCCCCACCCTACCCCGCCTCGTTGCCATTCATACACACCACACGCCACACCACATTACAAATAAAAATAAATAAATAAATAAATAAAAACACAAAATGGCACCGTACCTGAGCAGCAGTTGCTTCCCCACTCCCACTATTTTAGACTAATTTGGTTCCCACCACAAAGAGCCTCGTGTTTGCTTTCTACAGTTGACATGTATGCAACAACCACCGAAACTAATCAAAAGCAACATTGCGTCTTCCAAATGCACCATAAGGACTCTTGGGACTAGATTGTCTCCCGTAGAGCAGCCCAACTAGACGGTTCAGTCCGGCTTATTTAGGGTTCATTTTAGGTTTATTTCGATAATTTAAACAATTTAATTTACAGAATTTATTGAGTATTTTATTTTAAAAAAAAAAAAATCATGTTGAGCAGATATCAAAGTCACTTGATCAATTCACATTTCTATTAATAATTTTTTTTTTAAAATCATATTTACCATTGACAGAACTGTGAACGGTTCAAGTGACCGTCAATATCCGATCAACATGATTTTTTATAGGAATAAAATCCTCGACGAATTTTACACATTTAAGCTCAGATCATCGATTTGAGCTCCATAATGGGCTTACGGAGACCCAACAATAGAGTCTAATCTGATTAGGATTGGAGACAAGCCTAAATCAGGATTCTCAACCCAAAAAAAAATTTAATTAATAAATAAAATGAGCCATAAGGTGGACCCCACGCAATTAAAATAAGGAAAAATTAAACTCAATTTCCTTAAAATTTAGAAAAAATTACAGTTGTTTTACTCTTTTGATAGAATTATATTAATCTTAAGGCGATTAATTCTAAAGGTGATAGACACTCAAATAAATAAATAAATAAATAAATAGTTAATTATCTAAAAATCCTATTTACAAACGTTATGATAGCTCAGATCCTATTTAAGATTTTTTAAACCAATAAATCCTATTTAGTAAAACTGAGAATATTATCAAATTTTCCTAATTTTTAAAACTAAGAATAGAGAGACTTATTTATAAGTCCTTTTTCAGACACTTATGGTAGGCTGAGTCCTGTGTAATTTCTTATAGAGTTTCAAGTCCTATTTAGATAGGAATGTATTTCACAAAATCCTACATAAACATAATGTGACGTGACATTTACATAAACGTAACGTAACGTAACGTGACACCTACATAAACGTAATGTAACGTATCACGTTACGTTTCGCAAACTTAATGAGTTTTTATTTTTTGAAATTGAATGTGAAAATGTTGGTGGTTTATGTTGGTGTCACGTTACATTTCATATAAATATGATCTATGGCAACATTCAATTTCCTATAAGAAATTGAATGTTGCCATAGATCATAGGTGTCACGTTACGTTTATGTAGGTGATACGTTACGTTACGTTTATGTAGATATGATCTATGGCAACATTTAATTTCCTTAGGAAATTGAATGTTGCCATAGATCATAGGTGTCACGTTACATTTATGTAGGTGATACGTTACGTTACGTTTATGTAGATATGATCTATGGCAACATTCAATTTCCTTGCCATAGATCATAGGTGTCACGCTACGTTTATGTAGTGTCACGTTACGTTACGTTACGTTACTTCTATATAGGAAATTGTATGTTATCATAGATCATAGGTGTCACGTTACGTATAAGTGTCATGTTACGTTTATGTAGGTATCACGTTACGTTACGTTTATATAGATATGATCTATGGTAACATTCAATTTTCTATATATGGTTTTACTATTATTTATGATATTAAAAACTAATATTGAGGGTAAATGTATCAACAAATTTCCCACAGGACTTATGGGAACATAAGTTTTTTAGTAGGACCATATGTAGCATAAGTCTCCCTAATAGGACTTATAAATAATTTTTCCCTAAGAAGATTATCAATTTTGCATAGTAATATTCTAGATAATTATTTTACTAATTGATAAAAAAAAAGAAAAGAACATGAGATTAAAGTTTTTACCCTTTTATTTATTGGTTTGATTCAATTATTTAATAAAATCGAAAATATTAACAGTTTTTTTTTTTTCAGTTTTAAAATTGAAAACATTACCAATTTTTTTATTTTTAAAGTTTTTTTTTTTCTCGTTTTGCACATCAAGGTTCTATCATCATGCTCCTTCATAGACACAAAATTTTCAGTTTTGTACAAAAAAAAATTCAAAATTTTCAAAAAAAAAACATATATTATTATTATTATTTTGCACATAAAGTTGATATTTTAAAGTTTTAAAAATCAAAATAAATATCAAATCATCATGTTCCTTTATAGATAATCATAAATGATAAATAATTATTATTTGAAGAACAATTTCGATTATTAAAAATTTAATAGGACTTAAAAGTCTAAAAAATCTTAATTAAGACTTTTGTTACACTAGATAATTGAAACGTTGAGCAAATCTAGTACAAAGAGCATTAATCAAACAACCGTGATTGGTAGCTCAAAAATTAGCCCCCCGAATCGCCCGAAACCCCCAAAACGACGTCGTTTTGGGGTTTTGGTAAGATAATATTTATTTTCCTTAATCAAAGCGTGGGAACCAGTACAAATTGAAATGCTCATCAATCTCTTTTGCCCATTGTATTTCTTGCATAAAGCTTGATCCACACAATTCTCGATGCCCGAATCCCTTTGAATGACATGGCCAACTCTGAAAAAAAAACTCACCCACGCACTTCCCTCTCACACTACCCTCTGGAGGCAGTTGTATTGGTGGTGGCCGGAGAGATTGTAGGTAGGAGAGAGGAGAGAGAGAGAAAGAGAGGAAAGTTTGAAGTTGTGCATGTATTTCACGCACATGTAGCAACTGGACTCAATTTGTAGCAAATATTGCCACCTCATTTCCGGCATTCGGTGGGAATGCTTTTGTGCGAATGTAGCAGCTCTCTTTGTTTAAGGAGTTTTTTCCTTTTTTTTTTCTAAAAAATCAAACAATTGAGAGCTGCTACATCCACCCAAGCTTTCCCACTAAATGCCCGACATGAGAGTGTAAAATAATTGATAGATATAGATGCAAGTACTAAAAGCTTTTGTTTTTGTGATTTGATAAATTTAAATTTTCATTCTCAAATTGTTGAAAATAGTTGATAGATATAGATAATAGTGTAAAATTTTTCTTTATAAATTTGTATTACTTAAGAGTGGCTACTGTTTAATTGGGTTATATGATTCCAGCAGACTTGTTCACATTCAGGACTAATTGTCTAACTCTTTTACTATTTCCATCTTTGTTTCACACGTCTCCCAATTATTATTAGAGTAACTATCAATAGGTAGTTTTTAATAGTTAGAATTAATTTTCATCAAATTTTATTAAAAATAAATCTTAATAAAATCATTGCTAAAAATAAATTTTTGTGACAATCTTTTACATGTCGTTAAAAATTGGCAATTATGAACTTTTTTTCTCACGATTTTATAAATTATCGCTAAAACTTATAATTAGTATTTTTTTTTGTCACGAATTTTTTAAACTGTCATTGAAAGTTGAAAATTAGTGACTTTTTTTGTGATGATTTTTTTAAACTATTGCTAAAATTTATAATTAATGACATTTTTTGTAACAAAATTTTCAAACTGTCGTTAAAAATTAATAATTAATAACGTTTTTTAATAGTGTTTAATAAAAAACGCCATTAATTATCCTAAGTCATTGGACAATAAGTCTACCTATTAGGACTTACACATAAGTCCCCATTATAATTATTATAAAATATTACTTTTTTTAGATGATCAAGGAAAAAAAAAAATTACATAATAAAACATTCACGACATAAACTACAATGGACAAGCTTTGCCCTCCGATCCAGTCAACCAACTAACCGTAAACTAGAATGACAAAAACATGACCCCAAGTACAAGCCGCATCACGTACTACAAACCGATGCCACTTTGGGACATGGCCTCAGGAGCACATGGAGACTACAATACCCATTTCTCATTCATCATGAACTCACAAACTAGGACCATGTACACCGATGTGATTGCATTTTTCATTACACCGGTTGGCTTCCGCATCCAAGATGTCCAAGTAGGTAGGCCTCCTCTACTGTGAACTAGTATTCAACTCATCGGCCAATCCATTTGTGCTAGTAGAGTTCAGCACGTACCCAAACCCTTGGGATCCGCCCTCGGAGGGCAAATCATGTTGGTGACTCTGGATTAGTTACAATTCTAGCTCGAGAAATTTGAGTGTTGCATTCACTGATTTTTTCTTAATGGAAACACCACAATCCTGCAAGAGCTTTCTCGTATAGTTGATTTAAGCAAGTATTTGCTGGAGTGGGTTACTTTACGCTTTTCTGCTGCAATAGGATCATTATTTGAGATCCATACTCTCTCACTCTTGGGAATTTTAGTTTTAATATACAAATCGCTCCAAATTTATTGAATTCAAATCCATCAAGTCCAATTGGTTTGGAGCCAATACCAACAATTCCCAACCAAGAACAAAATGGAATAAACAATAGAGGGGTACTAGTGGGATCTATTGTAGGTGCGTGTGTTCTAATTAGTGGGTTGGTCTTGCTTTGGTTTAGCTTGAGGAAGAAGAAGAAGAAGGAAAATGGGGTTTTAAAGAAAGATGATTTCGATTTCAATGTTTTGTATGAGTTTGAAGGCGAAACAGGACCTAAGAAGTTTTCAAACAAAGAATTGGCCATTGCAACAAAGAACTTTGTGGAGGAAGAGAAGCCTGGACAGGGTGGAATTGACAGCGTTTATAGAGGTTTCTTGAGGGATTTAAATTCCTATGTTGCTGTCAAGAGGGTGTTGAGGGAGTCTACACAGGGGATTAAAGAGTATGCATCAAAAGTGAAGATCGTCAGCTGATTGAGGCATAGGAATTTGGTGTAACTTCTAGGTTGGTGCCATGAAGAAAAAGAACTCTTACTTCTCTATGAGTTCATGCCCAATGGCAGCTTGGACTCTCATCTCTTCAAAGAAAACACCTTTTTGACATTGTTGACAAGGTACCATATTGCTAAAGGCTTAGCCGCGGCACTGTTTTACTTACACGAAGAATGGGAACAGTGCTGTTGCACAGAGATATTAAATTGAGCAACATTATGTTGGATTCAAATTTCAATGCTAAGCTTGGGAATTTTGGGTTAGCCAATCTTGTTGACCACGGGAAAGGGTCACAGACTAGGATCCTGCCCAGGACAATGGGGTACATGGCTCCTGAGTGCCTCATGAAAGGCAAGGCCAACCTATGTTACACGAACTCTTCAAAATAAATCAAATACCTGTGTTGGACATCCAACACTTGGACAAGGGTATGTGATATGTGTTGGATACTTTTCAACGGATACCTCTTATATAATTGTATATAACACTATTATATATACATATTGTTGTATAATTTCTACAAATATCATTTTGATACTGTAAATTACATATAGTACCATTTTATCTCATATACTAGATTAAAAATATAAAAATATGACATTTTTTTGCCGAGTCCGCGTACCTTTAAATTTATGATTTGATGAGTCTGACCTCTAGATACATACCCGCACCTGACACCCGTACCCGAGTCCATGTAACATAGAGGCCAACAAAGAATCAGATGTCTACAGTTTTGGCATTGTTGCTTTGGAAATTGCCTGTGGAAGAAAGCCTGTTGACCCCATCGCTAAAGAAGGTTTGGGAGCTCTATAGAAGAGGAAATGTTCTCGAAGCAGCAGATGTGAAACTTGAGGCATATCACCCAGGCAACAATTGTAGGCCTTCAATAAGGCAAGCAATTCAAGTTCTTAATTTGGAAGCTCTATTGCCTAGCCTACCACCAAACACGCCTGTGCCAACTTACTTGAAGCACGAAACCAATTAAAAATAATTGCAGGCCTTCACAATGACTGATATGGGCAAATAATATGTTTTCACAAATACAACAGAGTTTAGAGATTTCCATTGAAGCACCAAACCAATTAAAAATAGCAACAAGCATAGAATTATAATTGAGTTATTGCATACCCATATAAGCATATATACAACAATAAATTGAATTCATGTACAGAACAACACAACACAAACTAGGGCAATAACTATAATTATGGCTAAACTGAGGGCAACAACTACAACAGTAAAAAGTTATAATTAAATTAACAGTGCTAATAAATTATGGCAAAAATTAGGACAAATTGAAAAAAATTAACACAACAACTATAGTCTTCCATTAAATTCTGATCAAACAAATAAACAGAGAGAAGAAGAAGAAGAAGAAGAAGAAGAAGAAGAACTCACGCTGCTGGAGCCGGACCAATGTTTGTTTTATCGCCGGAGCCGGTTTTTCACTTCGAGGATGAGAGAGAAGAGAAGACATCGACAATATGAATTGATACATGTATAGGTCTGAAATCTCTTTTTGGGCCCCTCAGATTGGGCCTTTAGGCCTTTTGTGTTTAGCACTATAATGGATTAACAAATTTGGAGGCCCAAAGACAAGCCTTTGTTGTTTGTGCTCCAGGCCCGCATAACTACCGATGTAATGAATAAGTTATACCATTAATTTATATAATATTTTGGGATACTTACGTGTACGTCTTAACAAGTAGATTTATTGTCTAATAGGTCCTATTGAAAATAAGTCTTGGCAAAATTGTCACTAAAAATAACTTTGAATCTTGTATCATTTTGATCCATGACTTTTCAATTATGACATATTTGACTATGAATTTTGAATCTTATTCCAAATAAGGACAATTGAAAATATCATCGCTCAATTTCAAGGCAAAGTCATCAATTTAATAAAATATAAACTAATTTGATAAAAATAAATGCCAAAAAAAATATTTTTAAAATTTTAGAAATAATTTCTACCCACTAAATATAAAATTATGTAAAATTAATAAATCTTTTAATCATTTATTTATTTATTTACCAAATTAATTTTTATTATGTGATGATCATGTAATGGGTGGTTATTTTTATTTTCATTAAATTAGTTTCTATTTTTCCAAAATTCAAATATGACGACAACTTTGATATCATTATTAAATCAGTCCATTAAATCAAAAAATTCAAAACTAAAAACATTTAATATATTAATATATCGATTACATATTAAAAGCCTAACAACCACCCATTACATGATTATCATCCAAACATATAATAAAAGTTAATTTAGTAAAATAAATAAATGTCTAAAAGATTTATCAATTTTACATAATTTTATATTTGGTAGGTAGAAATTATTTTTAAAAATTCAAAAATATTTTTTTGACATTTATTTTTGTTAAATTAGTTTATATTTTATCAAATTAACGACTTTGCTCTTGAAATTGAACAATGGTATCCTTAATTGACCTTATTTAGAACAAGATTCAAAATTCAGAATCAAATGTGTCACAATTAAAAAGTTAGAGATCAAAGTGACACGAGTCTTAAACTATAAGAACTGTTAATAGAATTCGCCATTCCTTTTAATATTGCGTCTTTTGAATTTCATTTTATTTCCTTTAACTTTACGTTTTATCTTCGTTCCCTTTATATATTTTGTTATTGTGTCATATTATAAATAGACTAGTGTATGCCTATGTCTAAAGGCATAGTGAAATTAATGATGAGATTATAATATAATTCCAAATAAAATTATTAAATTAAAATGTAATTTATCAAATTCATTACTAAAAATTTGAGGTCAAAGTATAAATATAGATCCGGTTTTAAATGCACCCAATAAAATTAAAGTAAAAACTGAAAAAAAAAAGAAAAAAAAAAGTAATTTATTGTAAGAATATGTCTTGTGGCCTTTGTCACTAAGGTGGGTAAAAAAGTTTTTTTGAAAAAAAAACGAACTTTTTTCTAGTCTTTAACAAATCACACCACCCTTATTATCTCTTTTCTCTCTCTCACTTGCCTTGTGAAAACGGATAATTATTCAGTAATCCCGGAGTATAGACACGTGATACTCTATAATATTGTGATTGGTAGAGAAAGTGGGCTAGTGGGATATTGTATTGGGTGATTAGGGGATATAAGGGGGCATAATGAATAATGATTGGCTAGGAGTACGAACACGTAATATTTCAGGAATACTGATTAATTTCCTTATGAAAATATTACATTTTAACATAACTCAATTTTTGAGTTCAAATTTGCCTAACCCCCCCCCCCCCCCCAAAAACAAAACTTTTTCCAAAATTAAAAAATTCATAATTAAACATACAACTCAAAATTATTCAAAAATTAATTTCAAAACTCATACCTAAACACACAACTCAAAACTCAATTCAAAACTCAAAATCAAATTTTTTTTCCAATTTCTATTTTTTTAAAAAATTTAAAAATATATTTTTTATTTTATTTTTAAAATTATTTTTAAAATCATGATTTGAGTATGGAGTCGTGTTTCGATTTATGACTTTTGTAAAGAAAAAAATTGTTTGGTTATGAGTTTTGAAAAGAGTTTTGAGTTGTCTTTTAAAAATTTTGGATTTATTTTTTTTTTAAATATTTAAAAAATTTCTTAATTTTATTTTTTTAGGATAAATATTTTATATTTTAAATATTTATTTATTTATTTTAATATGCATTATATTTCATACATTTTTGTACTGTATTTTTTTAAATATTAAAAAATTGAAAAAAATTATTTTTTATTTTAAATATTTTTTATTTTCTTATTTAAATATTTTTTTATTTTATAAAAATATTTTTAAATATTTTAAATTTTTTTGTTATGTGTTTGGTTATGATTTGAGTGTAAAGTTTTGAAAGTAGTGTGGAGTTTCAAGTTATGTATTTAGTTAAAAGTTTTGAAAATAATTTTTGAATTGAGCATTGATTTATGGCCACGTTTGTTTAGCGGATTATGTTGGATGAGATTGTTAGTGAGGGGATACACTACAACAAAATGCATATTCGGCGACCAAAATTGGCGACCAAAAAAAATTTAGTCGCCAAAAGTTGTGGAATTAGCGACCAACTAATTTTTTTAGTCGGCAAAAGTAAAATATTTAGCTATTAATTTTTTTTAGTCGGGTTATATTGGTTTTTGGCGACTAAAAAAAATTTTAGTCGCTAAAAATGCGAGAATTGTCAACAAAAAAAAATTTTAGTCATCGTACATTGAGTTTTGGCTACTAAAATCATTTTGTCACCAAATGGAAAATAAAAAATTATTTTTTTACCTTTGGCAACCAAAATTTTGGTCGCCAAAAGTTTGTTTTCAGCAACAAAATGAATTTTAGTCGCCAAAGTGCTAAAATTTTTGGAGGGAGATATTTCAAATATTTTGGAGGGATTTATAAAATACTTTCAGCGACTAAAAATATGTTAGTCGCTATTACTCAATCTTTGGCTGCAAAATATTTAGTTGTTATTTATTGTTATTTTACGACCAAAAATTTATTTAGTCGCTAAAGGTTGTAGTATTTGTTTTAGAGGGAAACAAATTATTTTTAGCACCCGATTTATTTGCACTTTGTTCTGTCACACACACACACACACACACACACACACACACACACACGATATACACTTCTGTCTCAAACACTACCAAACCTCACCCTCACTCACCATCTCTGTTAACAGTCACCATCGAACTTCCACCATCGACCATCGCAGCTCTCGCTACCGCCACTGACCATCGCGGCTCTCACCACCTTCGCTCACCATCTCTCTCTCTCTCTCTCTCCCCCTACCTCTATTTCCCCATTTCATCATTTTATTTTATTTTTGATACTGTAGGATTTTGATAAAATCATTTTAGGGTTTTACTCTTTTTCTACATTTGAAGCACATATGAGCTCCAAGTTGTGTTTAATTCCAAACTTTTGTTGCTCTATTTAAGCAATCGTGAAGAACTGGTTAAATTGCTGAGTAGAGTTATATGTGTATATATATATATATAGTATTATTAGGTAGATAGCAATTGATTTAAAGTACTGAACAATTTAAGAATATTATTAGCATGTAAGTTAATGGAAAATTTTAGGAGTATACTAATATAGATTATATATGCTTACACTTCTTCCTCTAAGGAGTATAGATTGATATAAATTTTATATGCTCATGCTATGTTTTTTCCCCTTCTATTGCTTCAAAGTTATACAGTTGATGAGAGGAAATTTTAGTTGTTGATGCTCAGGCTCTGTTTTTCCCTTCTTGAATGACATTGGGTAGATATACAACTGTGCCAATAGAAAAGCACAACTTTTTTTATTTTTTATTTTTAATATGCTTTATTTGTTATGCCATATAATGAACCAAATATGCTCTGAATACCTATAAATCTTTCCTATGTATTTCAATAAAAATCATCTTAATTAAAATCTTCCAACCATTCATGTTTAATTAAATATATCAGTGGTTCAATCTAGGCAAAGCTCTCCCTTCCCAAGGCTACAACTTCCAATGTTGTTATATATATATATATATATATCATAAGCCATAAACAAGAACCTTTTCTTTAAACAGAGTTTTTGGAGCGAATGATTAGGGAAGATAAGAGATTAAGAAAAGAGAGATGGGAGAAAATGAATTAGTAAATTTTCCCTTGTTTTAGTTGAGAACAAAATAGATAAGAGTTGAGGGGAAAATATATTTATTTTGTTGTTCCTTGAGTATTGTTTGTATCTAAATTAAATTGAATTCCCTCCAAATTTGTGTTCAATGACATGTGGGAATAATATTTAATAACTTTCTCAATTATTTTTTTTTTCTCTTTTCATTTCCCTCCTTCCAAACAAAGCATAACATTGTTGAGTATTGTTGTTGCAGGAATTTTTGCCTTGAGATGGAACCATTCTAAAGAAAAGATTCCTTGATAAATAAAAATGAAATTTGCCTGTGTTTAATTCTAGTAACTTGAAGAACCAATTTATGCTATGAACGCACAACTGTCCAAAGTAAAAGAGAGATTTGTGCTATGAATACAAGTTACGATCACGAGTTTGTTGGTTTTGATAGTATATGTATTTGTTGGATTATACTATATTTATGGATTTTTATTTTGTTTGATATGTATGGTTAATAGTTAAGTTTTGTATGTGGTTGAAAATTGAATGGTACAAGTTGTGGAGAATATTTTTATTGAATGGTTAAGAATTGAATGAATGAATGAATAGATGAATAATTTTGTATATGCATAGATTATAGATGGCGCAATAAATATTACAGAATAAATTATAAAAACTAAATGAGACCTTTTGGTGACTAAACAAATGTCACGGGTTGGCTTGTATGTAACGCCCTCAAAATAATACATATAACCCAACATTCATGACATCCATAGATATAAGAGAATAAAGCATATTTCCATTTATCAGAGTATTCATTACAGAAGTGTTACATGTTGACAACAAAAGTAAATGCCCTACGGGCTTACAAATTTTCAAGCCAACACTTGGTTACAAAAAGAGAGTACTAACTCAAAGCACATTAAGCTCTTGGCTTGAATTTACATGTAATACCAAAAAGATAACAACAAAATGATCTTTCAGCCTCTAAGCCTCCCAAGCTACATCCTTGGAGGTGACATATCACCTGAACCTGAAAATGATGTCCCATATAGGGTGAGCCAATGCCCAGTAGAGATATACTAAACCAATTATGAGAAATAACTAAAACATTAGCATTCAATAAAAGATTAACACTTGTAAACCAACTTACAACACTTCCAAGTTTCATGACAAATACATTCGTGTTTCATTCCACTTTCCTTTACTTATCCAATTTAAAATCATAAACACGGCTTATTGTCTAGCCAAACAATTAAATGAGACTACAACTCACATTAAAACACTTCCATCATCCACAATTCAAATGAGACTACAACTCATAAGAAAACATTTCAATACTTCAATTATCTACGTTATGCAAACATAATTAAGATTTTGAGACTTTTACTCTGGACACTCCGACCAACTTAGTTATCAATGGAGTCCATCCCTATCTCCTCCCAAACAGGTTTGAGAGTACACCTTCTATCTCCTCTCAAACCTTGGAGTACATCCCCTATCTTCTCCCATACAAGATACATATGCAATGTATTTAAACAGTTTATCATATACAATGATCAATCCGGGCACATATTCAATGTGTTAATTCAACGGTCATATTCAATGACTCCACCATTTGATTAGTTTTAGTTTTCCCTAATCAACATACAGTGTCTACAACAATCAAGACTATCCTCCACCGATAGCCCAAAGCAGTTATCTCTGAACAGATAATAAATTTATCAAACAGATAAATTTTCAACATTTTCATAGGTGAGTGATTAATTTGACCAACTACACCATCCCATCCCACAACTTTCCAATTTCATGATTTCCATCACAATTTCACATTTTTCCAAATTAAATAATCACATTAGATTAGGGCTTTTCCCCATTTTTCCCAACTCTAGCCCTAAGGCTCATTTTCATTAGTTTAACAACAATGATTCCATTTTCCAAGGTCTCACATACACATGGAGTTTAACAATTTAAAACCCCCTTTTTTTTTACAACTTCAAATCAAACCCTAACTTTTCCAAAATTTCCATAACCCATCATTTATACAAAATGACTAAAATCTATGTTAAAACTCTTAAGAAGGAGTAGGGTATCCCTACCTCCAGAGAAGAGACCTAATAGAGAAGATGAAGAAAACTCGAGATGCTCCAAACCCAATGATTTTCGGATCAAAACGAAGGCCACGCCAAGCTCCACACTTTTTACAAAGGAACTAGAATAGGAGACCACTAGAACTAGATGGATTTGTAGAGAGAAGATATGTAGAGAGAAAGGGAGTAGCCGTTCTAGGGTTTGAGTAAAAGAGATGAAGAAAAAGTGAAGAAGAAGCTGCTGCTGCGAACTGTTATATTCGAGCCTCACTCGAGCGACCAGACACAAAGAAACCTCACTCGAGCGTAGAAATCGAGCCAACAACACGAAGCTTCAGGTTTGCAACCCAAAAGCACGCTCGAGCGAAGGAAAGCTCGCTCGAGCGAAGAAACCCAAAACATAGTCCTCGCTCGCTCGAGCAAAGGAAATCTCACTCGAGCCAAGAAACACAACCTTCAGGTCCAAACTAGACGTAGACGCACGCTCGAGTGCAAGAATGCTCGCTCGAGCCAACAAACACACCACTTAACTCTCGCTCGAGCAAAAGAACCCTGGCTCGAGAGAAGGAACTAAAACACAGAGCTCGCTCGAGCGACAAAAGTCTCGCTCGAGCGAAGACACCAAAAACTGAGCAGCAACAATTTGTTTCAAAACACACCCAACTTGTTACAAACCTGCCCAACATATCATAAAACTCAAATACAAAGAATTAAAGGATGGAAATGAAACATATACAACAACAGATATCCACGGAACCGAGTCCGGAATACAACAACCAATGGAGGGAAAACCGAGATCGCTATATTTTAGCTACTAAGACTTTAGTCGCCAATTGTAAAAAAGTGAAACTTTTGGCTACTAAAATTTTAGTCGTCAATTCTCAAAATGTAAAATTTTTGGCTACCAAATAATTAGTCGCGAAACATATATGCTCAATTGGCTACTAAATAATTTAGTCGTTAAAAGTAAATATATTTATATATTTAATTTTTTTAAAAAAATATATGGCGACTAAGGTTTTTAGTTGCCAATAGGCCACTTTTGGCTACCAAAAAAATTTTAGTCGCCGAATGTTTCCCCAACAAACTATAGGCAACCAAATGGGTGACCAAATATATTAGTCGGCAAAAGCAATTGGCGACTAAAAACAAGGCTTTTGGCGACTAAAGTTTTGGTCGCCAAAAGTGAAATTTCTTGTAGTGATAGTGAAGAGATTATTATTGTGTGGATTGCTGGTAAGGAGATTAGGTGAAAGTGTCTTTGTTTTGATGATATAGTGTTGAAGATGGTTAGTAATAGGATTGTTAAATTATTTTGATTAAAAAAATAATAATTTATATATTAAAAAAAATATCTAAAAAAATATAATAATTTTTTTTTTTTCAAATCACAAGTTGCAATTGCAAAAAATAAAAAAAAATAAAAATATGCACTATTGTGGTCAATCAGCAGAACGTCCGGGAGAATGCCTAGGTGAATGACTGGATAAACCCAATTCGCTCTTAAACTTAAAAAATTAAAATATTTACAAAATAAAATAAAATATTTAAAATAAAAATTTTTAAAATATCTAAATAAAATTATATATTTAAAATAAAAAATAAATTTTTTTGGACATTTTTTAATATTTAAAAAAAATCCAAAAAATTTAAAATACAACTCAAAATTTAAAAACTCAAAACTCAAAATACAACTCAAAACTCTTTTCAAAACTAAAAATTCTTTTCAAAATTCAAAATTCAAAAATTCCTTTCAAAACTCATAACCAAACAAATTTTTTCTTTTCAAAACTCAACTTATGATTCTTTACTCAAATCACAACTCTCATTTGGTTTACATTTCTAAACTTTTTTTTTCCATTTTTTTTATTTATTTAAATTTTGAGTTCAACTTTGACAATCAAAAAAACTTTTTTTTTTTCCACAAACATTTTTAACATAAAATTATTATGATTTATGGTGAGATAAAATTATAATTTATGTTACAAAATTTTAGGATGTTATTATCAATTTAGGAAGTAAGTTAAAAGTTAATTTTTGAGTTTTTTTAAAAAACATGTAAAAAAAAAATAGAAAGGTGATGTGACCTAAAAAAAAGTTAAAAGTCAAAAAGTAATTTAAGAATAATATTAGGAATTATGAAAAAATATTATGAAATGCTTCATAAAAAAATTTTATCCTTTGAGTAGTGTGTAATATTTTATTATAGTTGTAATTCAAGAGTGTAGAATCTTTCATGATTATCTTGATAATATTTTTTTAATGATTATTACCATTACTCATATTTTGAACTTCTTTGTCAAAAGAGAGCTTTTTGTACCAATTGGTAAATTGAATAATACAAAACAAAACATTTTGGGGGAGACAAAGCCACTTGGAGTCGGCCGCCACACATTGCTTGAAGCCATGCTTTTGGGTTTTACATTGAACTATCTGCTTCCGGCAGAGAGTTGAAGCTTCTACTTTCCGGAAGTTGGTGAACAAAAGTTGGTGCATAAATAGTGAGACAAAAGTTGGTGGATAATTTGTCCCCCCACCCCCCCCAAAAAAAATATGGTAGAATAAGATAATTGAGTTACATATATATATATTGAGTGGGAATAAGCTCAGGTTATAGAAATAAGATAAAATAAAAATAATGACCCGAGAGAGACATGCAGGTGGATTGAAGAAAAAAAGAACAAAAAGGTTGAAATATTAAAAAGTGTTGTGGGTTTGAAAATGGTAGGACATTTCTTGGTGCTTGGGTCTTCAACTTGGATGGATAGAAAAAACAAATGACGCGTGAGAGAGAGAATGAGATGAGTGCGATTAAAAAAAAAAAAGATGTAAAGGATGATGGGTTTAATTTAATTAATCAATTGTGGAGGATGGGTTGTGATTAAAAAAAAGCACTAATGTTTGAGAACTCTAATTTGAGAGTTTTAATGTAACTCTAATGATGTGGAGAGTACCCATATGAAGGTGGGACCCACACTCCGTCTCTCTATCTCTCTCTACTCTCTCTCTTCCACTTCATTAGAACTCCATTTAGAACTCTTAAATTAAAGATATGTATCATTACTCTAAAGAAAATTGTGAGTCTGGGAGAATGGAAATATGAAATAAAGAGAAAATGAGATGGGGAGCAATCAAGATGGGTTTAACAAATAAAAAAATGAAGAGTGTGGTGATGTATATGGAGAGAGATTAGATTTCAGAGAGAAAAGAGAGAATGGGTACGGAGCCATTCTCATTTGGCTGGACGAACAGCCATCGGAGAAAAGAGACGATAAATGAGGGCAAGAGGAGATGAGAGATGGTGCTGGTGGGGTGGTTGGTGGTCGTGGTAGTCGGTGAGGGCACGGGTGAGCAGCGGCTATTCTGATCCGTCCAAACCGATCGAACCAAACTGATCCGCCGCATTTGGGACGGATGCGTGATGACGAGCGGACGGTTGCGAATTGATTTTTTTCAATCTGCCTAGTTTTGGACGGAGGGCGGATTTGAAATTCTTTTGGCCGCAACCGAATCGCCAAACCGCGAACACCCCTAGTAATTTGTGTTTTCAATTTGTTTAGATATTTTATTTGTATTTTCAATTGAAAAAGAGTTTAGATATTTTGTTGTGTTTTCAATTTGTTGTCAATTTGGGAATCATTTTATCAAATGACAAGTATTGACATTTGATATTTTTGTGTGGAAAATATAAAGTTTAATTTTGTCATTTTTTTAAAAATAAAATTAAATAGTTTTTGAATAAAAAAAAGTAATGAAATAGTTCTGATAATGCATGGTTTTCTTATATGTATTTATTATTGCTATCTGACAATTTACTTGATAATCTTTTGGTTATATTGAGTTAGATTGTTATCCAAAAAAAAATGTTGACAAGTTGTATTATGTTCAAAATTTGTAAAAGTTTAAACCGCAAAACCGATTCGCATCCATTCGCCAATCCGTTCAATCAGCATTCGTCAATCTAGCGGACGGATACGGATCGATTTTTTCCAATTTGCCAATCCGCACGAACAGATGGCGGACTGGAGATTCTTCGACCACAACCGAACTGCGAACACCCCTAGTGAGAGGAAAGGCAAAGGACAAAGAGAGAAGAGGTAGAGGAGAGAGAGGTTTGGGCTTAGATTTTGAGGTGAGAGAGAGAGCAGAGAGGTTTAGTAGAGTTATGATTTAACAGAGAGAGAGAGAGAGAGAGCATTTTGGTCGGAATTGAAGGCATCTCAACCATTAAATTTTGGATGAGACAATCTGAACAATTGAAACAAAATGTATCTATAATACATTTTGAATATTTTCAAAAACCTTCTTGCCATATGATATAGATTTGTATCGAAAAATGATAAATTCTAACTTCTTAGTTTTATTATATTAACATGTACAACATCAATTCCAAGCATTTTACAAGGAGGACCTCTTTCATTGCCTTTTTAAACACAACCAGAAGCAAGGCACACACATTGTGTGCCAAACCTAAAGAAATTAAAAACTATATAAAAAGGAATAAAAAATTATTTAAAAAAAGAAAAAAAAAAAAAGAAGAAGAAGGTAATAACTGTTTTGTAAGTGAGGAGTTATGTTTCTTTTTTTAAATTAAAACAAAATAAATTGAAAGTGGGATTATCATAAAAAATTTAATTGGCATTGTAAAAAATTTACTTAGCATATGGAAGAAAAAGAATTCATGACATCAAATCAAGCCTATAAAGTATAGAATATTTATAAATTTCCAAGCATCAGAAAAATAGATGGACTTAAAATGGTTATATTAGTCTAATTAGCAATTGATCCGTACAATGCACGTGATATTTTTTTTAAAAAAAAAATATTTGATAGTACAGTGTCTGTTATAAAATAATAATTTTAATTCTAAGTTAAATTTAAAATTAGAGCATGATTTTAATTATTTATTGTGGGGACATTTTTTTGGATAGCAACATGTGGCCAAGGTAGCACCGAAGTGCCAGCCGAGGTGCCACGTGTCCTTGTCTTGACGCCAAAGTAATCTCGGCTAGGTTGAGGTTACCTGCGAAGATATCAGACTTCGAGATGAACGGATAAAGGATAAGAGTCCTAGAATGTGGGAGGACTTCAGCCTGGAGAAGGATAAGACTCCTAGGGAGTTTATCTCTATCCATTTGAGAGTCCTGAGTAAACATTGATTCAGAGTCCATTGAAGCAAGGCTTTTACGGAGATCAGGTCAGTGTTGGCTATAAAAGTAAGACACCCTTGTGGGTCTAAGGTACGCTTTTTGTATTCTGACTAGTACGTTAAGCACTAATTATTATCTTTGAGAGATAACTGAGTATTGACTTAATCGTCGGAGTGCCCCAGAGTGGACGAACCACCGCTGGAGTCTTATATTTCTGTGACAGGTCGTTTGGGGGCAATCTATTCTGCCGGTGTTCTCCAGCTGAGTACCTGTTTGGCAGTGTGGTTAGAAAACAACACACACAATTTGGCGTCGTCTGTGGGAAAGAAAGGAGAATAGATGGCGAACGAGGGAAAGAAAGAAAAGGTTGGGGACGACATCCCTACTAGGAGTGGTAAACACATTGACCCTAACGTAGAGGAGGATAACTGCAACGAAGAAACTCGGGATTAGAACCTCGAAGAGAAGGACGTCGGCTAGGAGGGAGACGTACCAAAGAAGGCAGACTGAGGCGGGTATTATAACGAGAACAACCTCCAGTTATGAAAAGATAGATGCCTACGGAGAGACGGAGAGATGAAGGGAATGGCGAATAAATTGGCGGACCTGCAATCGGTCGTCAATTTCATAATGCAGAACAATGTCATGCAGCCACCGTTTTTCGTTACAAGACACGCCGATTCTAGCGGCCAAGAACAATGCCCAGAAGAGAGAGGGGGCAGAAAACAGTCCCTGCAGTCCCCCAGCACACCAGGACCAAGGAACACTCTCACTGGCCTTTAAGGGAGATCGGGTGAGGAGAGTCAATGAAGGGAGATTCTCAGAGGACGCATCATACAAAGAAGCGGACCCCAAAGAACATCGGCATGCTCAAGGGAAGAAACTTTGTTTCGACGCAACTAACAGAGAGAGGTCCAAGAGGACTCATAACGACACCGGGAGTAGCACACCAAAAAGGCTAAAATCCGTTAATAGCCGAGCTCCTGGACAGACCAAGAAGGATCTGAGGGATTACCTCTAGAGGAAGCGACAAGGTGCCGAGGTAACCTCTCCGGTCAAGCTGAGAACACCGTTTTTGGTAGAACTGGACAAATTTGAGGCTCCAAAAAGGTTTCACATGCCGAGATTCCAGATATACGACGGTAAGTCTGACTCTAACTTTCACATCGTCTTGTACCTGAACTCCATGGCACTGTACACCGGGAACGAGCCGTTGCTCTGCAAAGTGTTTCCCTCATCCTTTGGGAAAATCGCATCGGACTGGTTTCACAAGTTGCTAAAAGGAACTGTGAAAAGCTGGGAAGGCCTAGTCGAAATGTTCGTGGCCAGGTTTGTAAAAAACAAACTACAGTTGTTGAGGGTGGACTCCCTGATGGCTTTGAGAATTGGCGAGGATGAAAGCCTTCGGGCTTATGCCAAAAGGTATTACGAGGTGTTCAACCAAATACCAGGGTGCAACCAAGAGGTGGCGGTCGTGTCTTTCAAGAATGGCCTGAACGATGATTGCTTGCTTTGAAAATCACTAGCAAAAACACTGCCAAAAAGTATGGAGAAACTAGTGGCCATGATAGAGAAGTATGCGAGGGCCAAGGAGGACACGCCGGGAACAAAGGCGTCAAAACAAGAGAAGAGAAATGGCTCGCCGAAGCGAGGCTAAGGTAATAGTGGATACAATAAGCAGGAGACAGGACTAAGGGTTGCACAGGCAGTCACAATCGTATTCCGAATTCTGGTTTACAAAGTCTTGAAAAGAATTCGAAATCAGCCCTATTATAGAGCACCAGAAAAGATTCCTAGAGAATTTATGGAAAGAAGTCTGAGGAAATACTGTGCCTACCACAATGAGGATGGACATCTAACTTAAGGGTGCAGAGCCCTAAAAGCACATCTGGAAGACCTGGTAAGACAGGGTCATCTAAGGGACCTGGTAGATAAGACCACGACAAGGGAAGAGCAAGCGAGACTACCTCAGGCACGGGCAGCACCACCTCCTCCAGCACCACAGCTGCAAGCAAGCGGACCTTGAGTGATCAATGTGATTCACTCAAAGGTCAATGAGAACAATATACATGGAGAAACTCAGAAGGTAAAACACTTACAACATGTGTATCAGGTCCGGAAGAAGAGACCTCGGGCAGACAAGTGCCAGGGACTAATGGTGTCCTTTATTGAAGACGACCTAGAGATGGTGCAGCATCCACACAATGATGGCTTGGTAATGTCCCTCCAGATTGGAGAGTGCCAAGTAAAGCGAATTCTAATCGACCAGGGCAGCTCTTGTGACATCATGTGTGTCAGGTGTTACAAGGAGCTTAGCCTTCACCAAGATGATCTGGAACAATCCAATGGTCTAATGGTTGGGTTCAACGGAATGCTGACGTAGCCACTGGGAGCAGTAAGTTTGGAGGTGCAAGCTGGCACCAAGAAGGTAAAAACTGAATTCACCATAATTGACACCCCCCCCATTGCAATGCTAGCCTAGGAAGGCCATGGCTATATGTAATGGGGGCTGTTCCCTCAACTTTGCACCAGCTATTGCGGTTCTCAATAGAACATGGAATTGAGGAGGTCAGAGGAGATCAGGTGTAGGCAAAGAATTGCTCAATGGCAGCAATGAAATCCACCTGCAACATACGAGAAGCAGAAGCAGCGGAGATTGAGGATGAGGACATGGAGGTTCTTGAGGACGTCGGCAAAAAACTAGCTGAGAAAAGTGAGGAAGCCCTGAAGAAGATCTTAATCTAGTAAGGGGATGAAGAGCGCTTCTTCCTTCTCGGCTCAAGATTGGCCGAGAAAGAGGAAAAGGAATTAGAGGCATTCTTGAGAGCAAACCTTGAAGTGTTTTCCTAGGCACCATACGAGATACCTGACATTGACCCCGAGGTCACTTGTCATAGACTGAATGTGGACAGGTTGGCCAAACCTGTTATCCAACGAGCAAGGAGGCCTACGTTGATGCATGTTGAGGCAGTAGAAGAGGAAGTGGATAAACTTCTAGAGGCCAGAGCCATTCAAGAGGTAAACTACCCAACATGGTTATCAACACAGTTGTTGTGAAGAAAAAGAATGGGAAGTGGAGGGTCTGCGTGGACTTCTCCAGCCTGAACAAGGCTTGTCCCAAAAACAGTTTCCCACTGCCCAAGATTGATCAATTAGTGGATGCAACTTCAGAGCATGGAAGGATGAGCTTCCTAGACGCTTATAGAGGGTACCATCAGATAGCCATGTACCCCCTAGATGAGGAGAAGACTGCATTTATCACTCCAAAAGGGCTATATTGCTACAGAGTGATGCCTTTTGGGTTGAAAAATATAGGAGCAACTTACTAGAGATTGGTGACTAAGATGTTCAAACATCTAATAGGCAAAACAGTGGAGGTATACATTGACGACATAGTCGTGAAGACCAAGAAACCTGAGGATCATCTGGCCGACCTGAAGATAGTCTTTGATATCCTAAGGACATTTCGGCTCCGATTCAATGCGTCGAAGTGTGCATTTGGAGTTGGGTCAGGGAAGTTCTTGGGATACTTGGTTACCAGAAAGGGCATTGAGGTGAGCCCAGATCAGATCAAGGCCATCTTAGACTTGAAAAGCCCAACATCGGCCAAACAAGTACAGATGTTAACTGGAAGGGCTGCAGCCCTAAATAGATTCATAAGCAGAAGTTCTGACAAATGCAAACCTTTCTTCAGTTTAGTGAAGAATGCCATAGACTTCTTATGGACAGAAGAGTGCGAAGTCGCCTTGGCCGACTTGAAGAAATACTGCTCCAGTTCTCTCAAATCCAGTACCTGGAGAGGAGCTGTTCTTATATTTGGCAGTTTTAGAGCATGCAGTAAGTGCAGTGGTAATCAGGGAAGAAAATGGAGAACAGAGGGCAATTTACTACGTGAGTAAAACCTTAGCAGATGCAGAGACCAGATACCTACCCTTGGAGAAGCTGACATTGGCTTTAGTAATGGCCTCCAAGAAGTTGAATCATTACTTTCATGCCCACAAGATTGTGGTGTTAACTGAGCATCCTTTGAAGTCCCTGTTGCAGTAAGGAGATCTGACAGGCAGGATAGCCAGATGAGCAGTGGTGTTAAGCCAATATGACTTGGAATTTAGACCCAGAACAGCAATCAAAGGCCAAGTTTTGGCCGACTTCGTGGCTGAGTTCACACCAGGCGCCATCATACATCGGGCTCCATTAAGACGGGGTATACGATGTCCAGTGAGCAAGGAGAAACCCAGCAGGGGATAGCAGAACAGAGGAAAGAAGAGAAACTCAGGCCCTGCAGTATTTACTTCGGCGACTCCTTCCGCCTGTTTGTTGATGGAAGTTCAAACAGACAAGGAGCGGGGGCAGGAGTAGTGCTAGTATCACCGGATGGGCAGATGCTAGAACAATCCATTCATTTGGGGTTTAAGGCCTTAAACAATGAGGCAGAGTATGAAGCATTGATCACAAGATTAAAGTTGGTAGCAGCAATAGAAGCCGACAAGGTAATGGTCTTCTGTGACTCCCAGCTTATTGTCAACCAAGCAATAGGCAAATACGCAGCCCGAGATGAAAGGATTATGGCCTATGTAAAGGAGGTGGGCAGACTGATAGCATTATTCCAAAATTGCCGACTACAGTAAGTTAGCCGAGGTAACAACAACCATGCTGATGCGTTGGCCAACCTGACTAGTGCAATGAAACTAGGAGAGGCAATGACAATAATGGTTGACTACTTGTCAGGTCCCAGTGTAGAACCACTGAACACAGAGCATGAGGCAATGTGTGTGGAGATAGGACCAATGTGATAATAGTATTCCTTAGAGATGGAAGACTCCCAGATGATCATAAAGAAGCACACAAGATCAGACTGAAGTCGACAAGATTCAGTCTGATAGCAGAAGGGCATCTCTACAAAAGATCTTTTACTGGTCCCTTTCTAAAGTGTATGCATCCTTCACAAGTTGAAGCCTTCCTGTATAAAATACATGAAGGAGTATGTGGAAGCCACACTGGAGGCAGGTCACTTGCTCATAGGGCCATTACTCAGAAGTACTGGTGGCCCTACATGCAGAAAGACGCTGAAGCTTATGTCAGAAAGTGTGAGAAGTGTTGGAGGTTTGCACATTTGATACACCAACCAGTAGCAGATTTGAACGCAGTGTCCAGCCCTTAGCTGTTTGCCCAATGGGGCATGGATCTTGTTGGACAGCTGCCTCAAGCGACTGGACAAAGGAAGTTCCTGCTAGTGGCGACAGATTACTTTACCAAGTTAGTGGAAGCTGAACCTCTTATAAAGATTCGAGATGTTGATGTGAAGAGCTTCATATGAAAGAACATCATCACCAGGTTTGGGATCCCAAGGGCAATAATAGCAGACAATGGAGCACAGTTTGATAGCAAGCTGATCAAAAGCTTCTGTGCAAAGTACAAAATCAAGAACTACTATTCCACTCTGAGCTTCTCTCAAAGCAATAGACAGGCAGAAGCATTCAACAAAACTATATTGGATGGGATTAAGAAGAGGCTGGAAGCAACAAAGGGAAAGTGGGCGGATGAGTTGCCCAATGTACTCTGGGCATATCGGACTACACTGAGAAGATCAACTAGGGAATCCCCATTTGCTATGGCTTATGGCACAAAGGTAGTAATGCCATTAGAGGTCGGCATCCGAAGGATCAGAACATAGGGAGTAGAGAATGGGACTAATGATGTATTGTTAGCTCGAGATCTGGACCTATTGGAAGAAAGAAGGGAGAAAGCAGCAATTCAGCTGAGGGCATACCAGCAGCAGTTTGCTAGGGCTTACAACAAGAAGGTCAACCCATGAGAGTTTCAAGTTGGGGACTTCATCCTGAGAAAGGTCATCGGCAATAAGAAGGATCCTAGAGAGGGCAAGCTTGGCCCAAACTAGGAGGGACCTTATAGAATCATCTCAGTCCTGGGCAATGGGGCATATCGGCTTGAAGACATTGAAGGCAAAGAGTTGCCAAGACCCTAGAATACTTGCAACATGAAGTTTTTCTATCATTAGATTTCCTTTTCTTTTTTTTAAGTCTTTTGTTATTAGCCGAAGTTATAATAAAATTTTAGCTCGATTTTTTCAAACTTGTGCAAAATGATTGACTAGTCCTTAGGCGATGTTTCTGATTGAAACATAACGAATAACTTAGACTTATTATATGGCAGAGTTGAAGTGTACTTGCATATAATAGAGTTGAACTAAGTTGGCGATACTTCTGATTAAAACATGATAAATAACTTAGACTTATTATATGGCAGAGTTGAATTATACTCGCATATAATAGAGTTAAACTAAGTTGGTGATGTTTCTAATTGAAACATGATGAATAACTTAGACTCATTATATGGCAGAGTTGAAATTATACTTGCATATAATAGAGTTGAACTAAGTTGAATTAACTTAGATTTGCTATGTCGACGGAATGAAAACTTTGAATGATACTAAGTACCTATCAGTTAGATTAATAGAGAGACCGAGGTTGATAACCTTGGCCAGTCTTTGTTTGAATCTGATCTCGGCGACAAGATCATAAGTACATGCTTAATGTGAACATAAGTGAAACTTAAGTTCACATTAGGGGGCAGAGAGTTAGAGATTAATAAAGAAAGTTTAAAAGCCTGGGAAGTCTTGTCAAACATTTTACGAGCTGGAGTTGGCTTAAACACTTGTTGAAATTTCAGAAAAATTTACAAGTTAAAGATACGCCGAGGTAATATTACAAAGAAGTACATTCCTGGTTGCCGAGATGACCAGATTACCAAGCTTTGAGATAATTGAAGACAGAAGTCTTAATAATTGAAAGTGAAGTGGCAAGTTTTAGATAAACACTTGTGAAAACTTTCTTACAATGTTTTTTAAGTGTTAAGGCAAGGCTGAGATAAACAGTCAGCAGGTATGTCTGAGGTATGTTAATCCAAGGAGAATATACAGCTAAAGGAATAAAATGAAGACATGCAAAATTATTCTAAGTATGGAAGCAGTAAAGCATACAAGTATACAAAACACTTGAAAGAAGAAATCATAGAATGCATTCAGATAAGAAAGTTCAAGTATAGAAAGGCACTTCGGCCTGACATTGAAGATTACTTGTTTAGAGTACAAAAAGGCACATCGGCCAAATAAAAGCTAAACATTGTTCAAAAGAAAAAAGTACAAGGTATAAGAAATAAGGAAAAGCTTCAAAACTAGACTATTCCCCGTCATTGGCCGGATGGGTTTGGGGCTCAGAAGACATCTAGGAACTTTTCTTGGCAGCCTTCTCAACCACGAGCTCAGCATCGATCTCTTTAAGAGACTGGTCGAGGCTCTTCTCGATGATAGGCACCTCGGATGTTGTCTTTCCAAGGGAGACACCTTTTGAGACCTCATCCCCCTCATCTCGAGTCAAGTCTAAGACTTGCTTATTTAGAGTTAGGGACTTAGCCCCAGCAGCCTCGACCTTCTCGGTCTCAATGTCCTCAGCCTCATCCTCGGAGTCAGCTTCATCGTTCGATCGGTTTGGAGTGGGAGGGAATGGTAGGACAAGGCGACTATCCTCTCGGAGAGGTGAATCGTCGAGGACAGCCAACTCCTTCAAGGCAGCCATCCAGCCAAGGGTGTAACCCTTGTTGCATGCCTGTTTGACTTGCTTTTTGTAGTCCTCGCGGACGTCGGCTGCCCACTCGGCATAGGCCTTCTCGTTTGCTGCTTTGATCTTGGCGTCCTTTGTGGCCAAGGCAGCTAGGAGCTCGGCTTGGGTGTCGGCAGTTTTTGCTTCGGCCTCTTTTTTCTCGGCTTTAAGGACCTCAGCAACGGCCTCAGCAGCGTTCACCCTCTCATCGGCCTTGTCTTGGCCTTTTTTAGCTGCCTTGTCTTGGTTTATCAGCCCTCTCATTTTGGCCTTGGCGTTGTTTAGCGATTTGAGCAAGCCAGCAGCTTCCTTGGTTTTGCGAGTTAACTCCTTCTTAATGTCAAAGGCCTGCATCGTGAAGGAGTGGGCGTGCTGAATCACCTAGAAGAAATGGAAAAAACAAAAGTTAATAAAACTCTCTAACTATGGAAAAAACAGAGAATGGAGAGTACCAAGTGTTAGGGGCTTACTTGTACAGAGTGTTGCAACATCAGAGCAAAATTTTCGTATTCACTGACCTCGGCGTTGCATTCGAGGTCTTGGGGAAGGAGCAAGGCAGTAGAGAGGGAAACGCCGACTTCAATGTCAGTCGCGCTGTCGCTAACTTTGATTGGCATGTCCTTGATTGTGATTGAAGGGGCCTAGGGGGCATCAGATTTTAGGGACCCCGAGGTTGTAGCAGACTCTGACCTCGGCTTCTTTGACTGGGTGGATTCGGAGGGAGCAGCCTCTGTGGGCCTCTTTTCAGCGACAGAGGCACTTTTTTCCGCCTCGGCCATTTATGAAATCAGCAAGGTATCCTTAGAATCGATCTGAGTCACTATTGCCTTTGCTTGGGCTTTCTTCAGCCTCTTTGGCTTTGGCTTTGGCTGGGATTGCGATGGGGAAGATTGGACCGTAACGACACTTGGGATGTCGGGTAAGAGGTCTTCGGCAATAGCCTTCTTACGTCCTATCTCGTCAGAGGTTGTGACAACTGTGACTCTTGTGCCGAAGTGAATTACTGGCAGGGCAGTGGGAGGATTGGCTAGATCGTAAGAGGTCACCTTGGCATTTCAGTGTCTTCGGTTATGAGTCCTGCCTACTGGTGCAAGCAGTGGAGCTCGACGTCGGCGTTGGCGTTGAGAAGGTGGAATCAATTGTGGAGTAGAGGTTGATGGCAGTTCTGCTGGGTCAAAGGTTGATCCCTGGTTTGGCCTTGATGATGACTCGGCTTGAGGAGTTGTTGTTGAAGGAGGAGACTTGCTTTTTTTCGGGACGTCAGGTAGTACAGATTTGTAAGTTGGGATGTTGTTGAGTAACAGAGGGGCTTTCCGTTGGTTAATTGGCAAACCCAACAATTTCTTGAAATCCTTGCTGGGGTAGAATGTTTTACGGAAGTCCTTTGGTGGTTGAGGAAGGACTGCAAGTAAAAAAACAAACGGACATTAGAACGTACAAAAATATCAGAAATAGTAAAAGACTTGAAAGCAAGTAAAGTGACACTTGGCTCTTACCATTCCCCTCTCTGAACACTGTTCGGCTTAAGGGGTAGAAGTGAAGGTTGTCATCTGGTGGGAACTTCCAGTTGCCCGAGACGATGAAATAATAATCTCCAACACCCTTGTTAGAGTCTGGGAGGTCGGCGACAAGTTTGTATTATGTGGATCTCGGCTTAAGGTAATAGATATAGCCCTTTTCTGACTTTAGGCCGCACATGGTGTAACAGTACTGGATGTCGGCTAGAGTAATCCTAGCGTTCTCTTTTTTGGCTAAGGCAATTATACCGTTTATGACTCAATAAGAGTTAATGGCTAGTTGCATTGAGTTAAGCTTATAGTAATGAAGGATTTGGCGGAAGAGGATGTCAAGGGGAAACCTGAGCCCGTACTCAATGAAGGCTACTACTGGGAAGGGCATGAAGTTGTCTTTTATAGCGACCCCGGGTCTCTACCCGATTGTCATGGTATTCTGGATCCGAATCTTGTTGTTTGATGCTACCGGTTATGTCTTTCTTCCTTACACCTCTTGAATTTGAGTTTTGGAATGACTTGAGTGTGTTTAGAACAGGTTGGTTGCCTTTCGGTCTAGAATCTTGTTGCCCAGAATTTCAGTTTTGCGCTCGAACGGAGTTTGCAATCTTTCAGTATCGGGTGTCTCTGCAAAAGTGCTGCAAGAGTGTTTTTCACGCTCGAGCAGCGTTTCTTACGCTTGAGCGTGTCTGAGCTCAAGCGGCCCTTCTGGCGCTCGAGTGGCTGTTTGCAATTTGTGAAATACTGGACGGGTGTAATCCACACTCGAGGGGTGCTCTTTGTGCTCGAGCGAGTTGTTGTTGTTGTGTCTAACGCTCGAGCATGAAACTCTCCGCTCGAGCGGACTGCGCGTATGTCAGATCATAAAAGTGACTTTTTACATAACTTTTTCATCTCTTTTTCATCCAAACCCTAAGTTGAGAGCTTCTCTCTCTAGAAGTACTCTCTATATATATATATATATATTTGACCTAGATCTAGTGATCTTCTCACCCTCCTTCCTTAGACAAAAAGATTGAACTCTTCAAGATCTTCATTTCCATCCTAGAAGAAGTGGGATTTGCCATTTTTGGAAGCTTCACCTTTGTCTAACCCTTCTCCTTGGGCTTCTACTTTGAGGTAGGGATATTCTTGAGTTATATATACAAGTTTTGCAAGATTGAGTGTTGATTTTATACTTCTCTTGTATTATTTAGAAATTTTGGTTTTGATTCAAAAAATAATAATGAAATTTCTCAAAGGAGAGTTTAAAAGCTCAATGATTTCCTTGTTGATCCTTAAGATTTTGTATCTATGATCTCATAAAGTAGATTTTGATAAACCCTCACCATAAAATGGGAGTTATTTTGGTTTTGATGTAAAACCCTAGAATTTGGGGATTTTTGGAAAAACATGGAATTGTCCACAAAATCTTCTTCTCATTTGATCAAGATGAGTGTGTGTAGATTTCATAATGTGGTTGCATAGATCAGAAGCTTGTCATAGGGTAATGGAGAATTTGTTTAGAAACTATGGTTAAGGATATGATGATATATGATAATAAGATGACAAATTGTTGAGCACTTGGGTTTGTAAGAAACACAAACATTGAAAACTTATGTTTGAAAGCATTACATGTAGTCTAGATGAGCATTGAAAGAGGTAATGGGAAACATGAACGTTGATATTATTGTAGAGGCTTGAATACAGAGAAATGTTATGAATCATGAAAGAATCATTGCATTGCATTTTTATTCAATTATTAATTTGCATTGTAAACTTAGATTTGAGATAATAGTTTCATAAAAGGGAATAATGTTGAAAAGAGAAATGTGGAAACGTTCATGGGGTAAATACGGTGGTAAGTCCAAATAGGGGGTGTAGATGATAGATAAATTGGCCTGAGTGTCCTTGGTGAAAGACCAGAAACCTGCGCGGATAGGTGTCGAGCCTTCCGGTTAATACCGGTAAAAATGACAGCTTGGTAGTACTCGTAGAGTCTACTTGCAGACACCAGCCTAGGGATTACCAGTTTCGTATTTACCGCCCCTTGATTAAAAAAATTGGAAGTTTGAAATGGATGAGATTGCCTAGTATCATTGAAACATGGTGATTTTCAAGTGGTGCATTAAAATGACATTTTTTTCTTCATTATGGTATGGCATGGTAACACCTTTATATATGATGTTGAGAAGTTTTGCATAACTATATATACTTTGTTAGAATTCTCTACTAGGCTTTATGCTCACCCCTATGGGATTTGGTGCAGGTAAAAATGTGGTGATCCTACCGAGTTGAGGGCGTGAAAATGTTTTGAGAAGAGTAGTGTGCTCTTTATTTTGTCGTGAATCTTTGTAAAGCCAAGGGCTATTTTTGGTATGGGTCCAAGAGACCACTTTTGTGTAACTAGGCTATTGCCTTGGAAGATGTAGGCCCATAAGGGCATTTCTTTTATTTTACTTTCACATGGAAGTTCATATGTTTCACATGCTATAGATTTAGGTGTTTTCATATCTTTGAATGTATAAATGCATGTGAAACCTTTGTATAAACCTTGGATATTTTTGAGACAGAGAATGAAGAATGATTGTAATTAAGGATTGTGCGTGATTGATGTATTATTCATGTTGGGTTTATTTCGGGGCGTTACATCTTTGGTCATGATGGAGTCCTCCTCCCAAGCCAACCTAAGATGAACATTGGCAGGGATGGAGAACTTTTGCTTAAAGTATTCAAGCTTCTCTGGGGTGTCTACCCTCTACCTAAACATTCCCATGATGTCGGCTTGAGGGACAAGGTGTTGGATATCAAAAGAAAGTGTTTTTTTCTAGGTTTGAGTAGACCTCGGCTTAACTCAAAAACAGAAACTGGGAAAAGGGTTTTCAGAATCTAGGAGGAATTCGTTTCAATTTTTCCTAAGGATAGGAGTTCTAAAACAAATCCCAGAACCTAAGACTATGCAAACAAGAATTGAAGGCAGAAATCTGGAAAATACAACAAGAAAACATGGCAAAAAGTGTGATTCAGAATCAAAAACAGTGATAAACTATCAAGAACATCAAGTGTATGAACAGTAGGTGTGTGTGCGTGTATACCCAGAAATAGATTGGACAAAAGCAAAATCATGAAACAAATGATGAATGATGGAATCCAACACACAAGTAACCATTCAAGAGCATGGACAGGTTTGCAATAGCAGTATACAAGCATAGCAGAGATTGAAATAACCCAAAGATTAAGACATGGAGAAGCAGTGGCTTACCAGAAAGAGTGATGCCAGTGTAATGTATGCCGAAGTTGAATGATGATGGAACGAATAGCAGAACGGTGAATGCCTCGCCGGAGGGGGAGAATGGAAGCAGTTGCAGAAAGCTTCGAGAGAGTGAAAATGGAGGATTTGGGAGAGAAGAGAGAGAAAACTTGCGCAAAAACAACGATACAAAAGTGAAAAGACGAAGAAAGAGAAGTGTTTTTTTTATCAAAACATGAAAGGGCAGCAAAATGGTATTGAATGTGCCTAAGACGACGTGCCTATTAGGTGGCGCATGCAAAAATGACGCGACCTGATGGCGCGTGTCAGGTACGGTTCAATAGGGATGAGACGCGTGGCAGAAACGGTTGAGTTACTGTGCATGACAACTCATACGCGTGTAGAAATTCTTGGAGTTCTTGATTTAATGAAGCAAATACCTTGGTCATGGGAATGATCTCGGTTGAAGAGCTTGAAAAAATTTGGCTTTTGGCTCTAAGGCATTAATGAAAAACAGACTACAAGTCTTGGTCATATGGAGCTGACGAATAATGATCTCAGTAACGAATGATAGAGTAACCTTAGCCGACGTGCTATACGGTCAAATGATATAGGTTCCATCATCTCAGGATGCCGAGGTAATAGAACCTAGGGGGCAGTTGTGGGGACATATTTTTTGTAGCAACACGTGGCCAAGGTGGCACCAAAGTGCCAGCCGAGGTGCCACGTGTCCTTGTCTTGACGCCGAGGTAATCTCGGCTAGGCCAAGGTTACCTGTGAAGATATCGGAATATGAGATGAACGGATAAGGGATAAGAGTCCTAGAACGAGGAAGGACTTTAGCCTGGATAATGATAAGGCTCCTAGGGAGTTTATCTCTATCCATTTGAGAGTCCTGAGTAAACATTGAGCCAGTGTCCATTGAAGCAAGGCTTTTACAGAGATTAAGTCAGTGTTGGCTATAAAAGTAAGACACCCTCGCGGGTCTAAGGTACACTTTTTGTATTCTGGCTAGTAAGTTAAGCACTAATTATTATTTTTGAGAGATAATTGAGTATTGACTTAATCGTCGGAGTGCCCCAGGGTCGACGAACCACCGCCGGAGTCTTATCTTTCTGTGACAGGTCGTTCAGGCGCAATCTATTCTGCCGGTGTTCTCCAGCTGAGTACCTATTTGGCAGTGTGGTCAGAATACAACACACACATTTATTTTGATAATATAAACGCTATCGTTCTATAAAATTGTTATTTGAATACTTATATATATTAATTTTAGTTAAATTATTTGTGTATTTTGATAGTTTTAGTTCTATCATACTATAAAAGTGTAATTATCATATAATAATTTTGTATGATATATATTAAATTATAAAATAGTATAATAAATACTCATTTTGATATTAAAAATAATGGTTAAATAAGAAGAAGAATTAGTAACATAAAATTAAAAATAATTCTAATTATTTAATTTTATATTATATTCATTTGGAAAATAAAAATATGTAGAAATGAAAATTATATAAAATTTATTAAAAATTTTAAATATAAATATGTTGTAATTGGATTATAATATAATGATTTTATATGATATATATATATATATTAAACTACAATATTATAAAATAAATACTCTTAATCAAATTAAAATATCAACTATATAAAAGAAATTCAATAACGACTAATCAAAAAAGAATTATATAACAACATCTAAACCCAAAAAGAAAAAAATAATGAAAACGTCCAAATGATAGATATATCTCAGTGTATGAAGTAATTAATTATTTGTAATATGATTTCAAAATATAAAAGAACTTACTATTCAATAGTTGAAAAAATAACTCAAGTAGTAAATTCAAAATTTAGGGGTTCGTCGAGAGTATCATTGTTGTACAAGTATTTCCTCTTGTAAGTTGTGATTATATAAAATAATATAAAAAATGAAGTATAATTTCGTATATAGAATCACTATAAACTTTAAACTACAATTCCATAATATAGAATAATATATAATTGGTATTGAGGTATAGAATAGTATACAGGAAAATAAGAAAAAAAAAAGAAAAAAAAAGAAGACAATTTATTATTAAAAAAAATCTTAATACCCTTGAAAAAATTAAGAAGAAAAATGTAAAACGTAAAACTAGTATTGGATTTGTGGATTATTTTAATTTACCATAAAAAATATAAGAAAAGTAAATATTTGTCAAATAGAGTTCATACAAAATTGGTAAAATTAATATAATTTAAATTAAGTTTGGATTTGTGTAGAACTTTATTTGTAATTAAAAAAAATATATGCTGACGTAGCTCTTTTAGAAAAAAGTAAGCCCTTATAATGTGCTACCTAAGCATGAGAAAAATAGTACTTTTAATAATATATATCCGGTCAGTCAATACTCACTTGTAATAGCTGAACTATTTGATTGGAATATTATGAAGAATGATAAATACTCAATAGACTATTTTACCCTTTTTAATTGTTTATTAAGTAATAACAATACTAAATCTATCTTTAATATTTTAAATTGTTTTTGATATATTAAATATAATTTTATTTTATTTTATTTTTTAAGAATTAAATAAATTTATTTCTTAAATGAAATAAATAAAACATCAATAAGATTTTTTTGTTGTTTTTATAATAAAATTTTAAATGAATTTATTTTAAAAAATAATAAATATTAAATAATGAAATTAAATAAAATGTCAACAAAAATTTAAAACAAAACATCAGTAAAACATCTATAGAAATTTTTTGAAAAATTAAATAAATAAACATCAATAAAAATTAAATTAAATTATTTTATTTTTTAATTGAGATTTTTGTCTTTTATTTTATTTTATTTTAATAAATATAATACACAATGAAATCGAATACTTAACGGTAAATGCGTCATTTTACAACTTAATCTTATGAGATTCCATTCCACAATTTCTATCTCACATCCTAGGACACAATAGTCCTACGATTTATTGTAACGCCCTCAAAATAAATCCATAAATCATGCATTCATTATATCCAGAAACTTAAGAGAGTGAAACATAATGCCATTCAACAGAGTATTCTTACAAAAGATATTACATGTTGACATCAAAAGTAATGCCCTATAGGCTTACAACTTTCCAAGTCAACACTTGGGTTCAATAAAAGTAGAGTTCTAACTCTTTACACAAAATAAGCTCATGGCTTGATATACATGTAATATATAAAGAGAACAACAAGAAAGAGCTATCAGCCTCAAGCTTCCCAAGCTACGTCCTTGGAGATGACATATCACCTGAACCTGAAAATGATGTCCCATATAGGGTGAGCCAACGCTCAGTAGAGATATGCTAAACATAATATGAGCAATAACTAAAACATTAGCATTTGATAAATGTTTAACTAATATAAACCAACATACAGCACAACCCAATTCCATAACAGATATGTCCATGTTTCATTTCATTTTCCTTTACTTAGCAATTTCGATTTATAAACATGGCTCAGAACCTGGCCAAACAATTCCCATGAGACTACAGCTCAAGTCAGAAACCTTTCCAATATCAACAATTTAAATGTGATTATAACTCATAATAAAACACTTCCATACTTCACAATTCACATGAGATAACAACTCATAAGAAAACACTTCCATACTTCACAAATGATACACAGATTCGCTGTATCAATGGAGTCTATCCCCTATCTCCTCCCAAATAATATCCGGTTTAGGAGTCCATCCCGTATCTCCTCCTAAATCGTGGAGTATATCCCCTATCTCCTCCCACACAAAACAATGTATATAAACAATTATCATATACACGATCAATCAATACACAAATTCGATGTATTATTCCAACCGTCATATTCGATGACATATTCAACTGATTAGTTTTAATTCATCTAATCATCATGCAGTGTCTACAACAATCAAGACCATCCTCTACCGATAGCCCAAAGCAATTATTTCTAAACAGATAATAAATGCATCAACAGATAAATTATCAACAATTCTCAAATGTTAGTGGTTAAGCAATCTTACTCCACCATTCATTCCCATAATTACCCAATTTCATTAATTCCAACTCAATTTCATGATTTCATAACCTTCCAAATTAATTATACAAATTAATTCATAACAACAAATTAAGGCTTTTCTCTCTCTCTCCTCAACATTGACCCCAAGGCTCAAATATCAAAAACAAACATCAATAACCACATTTTAAGACCCATAATACATAAATATGGGTCAAAAGAACAAAACCCCTCTTTATACATTTTGAAACCCTAACACCCAAAATTACCCAACTCAAACATTAAATCAAAATGACTATAGTTCATGTCAAAGATCATAAAAATGAGTAGTTATCCCTACCTCAAAAGATGAGACCAAATGGAGATGATGAAGAATTTTCAAAGTGCTCCAGACTTCAAGATTTTCGGATCAAAATGAAGAGCAAGCCAAACCCCACACTTTTTACAAAGAGACAAGGGTGGAAGATCACTCAAACTAGATCAAACCTTAGAGAGAAGTTGAAATTTAGAGAGAGGAGCTCTCTAATGGAGGTTTTGAAAAGTTAGAGAGAGAAAAGGCACCGAAAAAGTGATCTAAAAAGTCAAAATTCGGACTGATACACAAACAGGTCCATTCGAGCGTGGGATTCCCGCCGGCGTCGATTCTGAACTCACGCTCGAAAGGCCAGCGCCGGATGCACACTTCCAGAAGTTTTGCAGTCGATGGTCCCTGCTCGAGTGTGAAAGTGGACGCTCGAGCATCCAATGACCTGCAGAACAAAATACTGAGAGATGGAAAATCACGCTCGAGCGTCAAAATGCCCACTCGAGCGGAGAAGCAACAACAAGGGCCAGCTCGAGCGTCAAAAGCCCCGCTCGAGCGTGAAGACCAAAATCTGGGCATCAACTTTTGGTTTCTAAACACAACCAACCTGTTTCTAACCAGCCAACACAACCCAAGACTCAAATACAAGATTAAAGGATGGAAATGAGAATACGACAACAATACATCCACGGAACCGAGTCCGGAATACAATAAATAAAGAAGGGGAAACCGGGATCGCTATAACCTCTCCCCCTTAAAGAATTTCGTCCCCGAAATTAGATACAAGTTTCAAAAAACATGTTTTCTCAATTCTTAACAATATTACAATTCAATATTCAACATTCTGACCCATTAACGGTCATCCCATCTCTATTCAAGAGGCAATTTACAACATAAGTTACAACATGCATTATCAACATGCATTTCCTTGAAATTCATCAATCTCAACACATATTCCACAATTCAATTACATATTCAATGCCAATAATATATTTGCATTTCTAAAACAGAAATAATATATGCAATGCTAAAGTAAACTTCCATTTTCCAAGAATATTCAACAATGCTTCCATAAATGAAAACATATACCATGTTTTACAACTTAAGAAATATTCAATGCTCTTAAGGTTTATCAATACAAAACAAAACTCCCATTATCGGACCTCCAACTCACGTTCCCAAGTGGCTTCTTCTACTCCATGATGTTTCCACAAAACCTTTACTAAGGGTATCGTCTTCCATCGCAAGACTTGATCTCGCCTATCCAAGACCCGAACCGGTCTCTCCTCATATGAGGCATCCTTATCTACCTCTAAGTCGGTCCAATCCAATACATGTGACGGATCCGGCTCGTACTTTCGAATCATACTAACATGAAACACGTCATGCATTCCGAACAACTACGGTGGCAAAGCTAAACGGTATGCAACCTCCCCAATCCTCTCAAGGATCTCAAAGGGACCAATAAACGGAGGGGACAACTTCCAACTCTTCCCAAACCTCATCAAACCCTACCTAGGTGATATTTTCAAGAAGACGTGATCACCCACCTCAAATGCGAAAGGCCTTCTCCTACGGTCGGCATAACTCTTTTGGCAACTATGGGCTGTAACAAGCCTCCTACGGATAAGCTTAACTTTCTCAGTCGTTTCCCTCACCAACTCCGGGCCCAACAAAGGTGTATCACCCACCTCGGCCCAACATACTGGAGACCTGCACGGTCGGCCATACAAGGCCTCAAATGGTGCCATACCGATACTCGATTGGAAACTGTTATTGTAGGCAAACTCCATTAAGGGCAAGTGCCTCTCCCACGACTCACTAAAGTCAAGGACACAACCTCGAAGCATATCCTCAAGGATCTAAATAGTACGCTTGGACTGCCCGTCAGTCTGAGGATAATAAGCCGTGCTAAAGGTCAATCTAGTGCCCAAGGCACTCTGCAAACTTTGCCACAACCTAGCAGTAAAACGTGGATCTGTATCTGAGACGATCGAGACTGGGACCCTGTGCAACCTCACTATGTCCCGAATATACAAGTCGGCAAGATGATCTACCAAATCTCTCACGCGCATAGGAATGAAGTGCGCCAACTTAGTCAACCGGTCTACAACCACCCAAATAGCATCACTACCCCGCTAAGTCCTCAGAAGACCTACAATGAAGTCCATCATGACATGCTCCCATTTCCACTCGGCTATAGGCAAGGGTTGCAACAAACCCGCTGGCCTCTGATGTTCGGCCTTCACTTGCTGACAAGTAAGGCATTTTGATACAAAAATAGCCATATCCTTCTTCATACCCCACCACCAAAACTGGCGACCTAAATCACGATACATCTTAGTACCCCTTAGATGTACCGTAAGGCGTGAATAGTGAAACTCTCGGAGTACTTTCTCTTGGCAAGACTCTGGCATAAATAAACGGTCTCAGTATCTCACACTCAGGTCGGGATACACAGTCAAACCCTTCTCCACCTTCCCGCTGGAGATCTTCTCTCGGAGGGATTCTACCTCAAGGTCACCTCTCTATGCCTCTAACACTCGAGTCACTAGTGTAGGCTGCGCAACTACAGAAAACAAGGTCGCAGCCTCAACAGATTCACCGAAAAGCAAATCAAACTCGCCAAGTGCACCTAACATTTCCTACTCCCGGATGGCTATACAAGCTACATCACTAATGGATTTCCTACTAAGGGCATCAGCCACAACATTGGCCTTCCCCGGATGGTAATGCAACTCGAAATCGTAATCCTCGATAAACGCCATCCACATCCTTTGCCTCCAGTTCAAGTCTCTCTGTGTAAACAGATACTTCAGACTCTTATGATCCGAGAACACCTCGAATCTCTCACCATACAGGTAATGCCTCCAAATCTTCAAGGCAAAAATTATAGCTGCTAACTCTAGGTCATGTGTAGGGTAATTCCTCTCGTGTATTTTCAACTGACGTGAGCCATAGGCTACCACTTTCCTCTCTTGCATTAGCACACAACCCAAACCCTCTTGTGAGGCATCACAGTAAACCGCATAACCCAAACCTCTCTCCGGAATGATCAAAACTGGAGCAGTGGTAAGTCTAACCTTCAACTCTTGGAACGACTTTTCACAAGCCTCACTCCACACAAACTTGACCCCTTTCCGCGTCAATCTGGTCAACGGCGAAGCTAGCCTGGAGAAATCCTTCACAAACCGGCGGTAATACCCAGCTAATCCCAAAAAACTACGGATCTCAAAAACACTCTTAGGTTGTGCACAATCTTGCACTGCCTCAATCTTGGATGTATCAACAGACACCCCTTCCCCGGAGACCACATGGCCTAAGAACTTAACCTCTCTTAGCCAGAACTCACACTTCCCAAACTTGGCATAAAGCCTATGGGCTCTAAGCAACTTAAGCACCAATCTCAAGTGTTCCTCGTGCTCCTCTTCCGAAGGTGAATAAATCAGAATGTCATCCACGAAGACGACCACAAAGCGATCTAAAAACTCCCGGAAGATCCGGTTCATCAAATCCATAAACACTGCCGGTGCATTGGTGAGACCAAAAGGCATCACCAGAAACTCATAGTGGCCATACCATGTACGGAATGCCATTTTCGGAATATCCTCCTCCCTGATCCTCAACTGATGGTAACCCGATCTCAATTCTATTTTGGAGACAATGGGACCCTTTCAACTGGTCAAACAAATCATCTATACGGGGCATAGAGTATTTATTCTTAACCGTAGCCGATTCAATTTCCGGTAATCAATACAAAGTCTCAAAGCACTATCTTTCTTTTTAGCAAAAAGGGCCGGTGCTCCCCACGGTGAAACGCTAGGGCAGACAAAGCCCTTATCTAGCAACTCTTGGAGTTGAACCTTCAACTCACTCAACTCGGCTGGGGCAAAACGATAAGGTGCCATGGAAATCGGCGCCGTGCCGGGCACTAAATCAATGGAGAACTCAATCTCTCGATGAGGTGGTAAACTAACAAGGTCCTCGGGAAAGACGTCCGAGTACTCACAAACCACTCTTGGCAAAACAGTCTGGATCTCATCACACTCCCTACTCATACAGCTAGCGAGAAGACCACTAAGCTCACTCCGCCCTCGCGGATCATACACTGGTGGCAAAACACTACCAACTCGATCCACAAAGAAATGGAAACAATCCCCGCCCACGGTACATACAGTAACCCTCTGGAGGTAGCAATCAATAATAGCCTGGTATGACGATAACCAGTCCATACCCAAAATCACATCAAATCCCGACATAGTCATAACTATAAAAGAAAATGGAAGTCGGCGGTCGGCGACCTCTATATCACAGCCCCGACACCTTTGTTTCAAAATCAACTCACCCCCAACAGGTGACACAACACAAATAGGAGAAGCTAACTACGCCAACTCCAACCCCAAAACAGATGCAAATGCAGCAGATATAAAGGAATGGGATGCACCAGTATCAATCAACATATTAGCAAAAAAGTTGCAAAACAAAAAGGTACCTCTCACAACATATGGAGCCGGTACAAGATCCTGCGCGGTAACAGCATACACGTGCCCTGAAGGTCTCTGGTCTACCTGCTTACCTCTCGGAGCAAAAGACTGCTACACAGACTGAAACGATGAAGCCCCCTGATTGGCCCTTGAGGCCTAAACTAACTGTGCTGGCTGAAAACTCTGCATTTGTCTCGAACCAGACGCACCAAATGTGCCACTCAACTGCGGGCAATACCTCTTCAGGTGCCCCGCCTGACCACACTGGTAACAAGAAAGTGGATGGCCTCTGCCCTGACTCTGGCTCTGAGGTCGAGCCGAAGATGAAGCTGCTCTCTACCCTCCTCCCCTCTGCGGGCAAGCTGGAGAGTTATGGCCCAGCTGACCACATTTGTAACAAGTAACGTCTCCCTGGTTGCCTCTCCCAGAACTTGAACTCGGCACTAGAAAGGTAGACCTCACAAAAGCTCCCTGGGACTGCTGAGGGTTAGAACCCCTCTGCCTCCTACCATCCCCCTGGCCATCCTGACTCCTCTTGGAGCCTCTCTGCCTCTTCTCCTTCTCCTGCATGATAATCTCAAGATACGCCGTGGCATCCACAAGGCGTCCATACTCCCAAGTCATGGACCCTACAACCCTAGTCTTAAGCCCATGCCTCAGCTTCTTCTCGAACTCAAGACAATGGCGTTCCTTAGACGCCACAAGCTTAGGTGCAAACCTAGATAAACTGGTAAATGCGGCCTCAAACTCGGCCACTGGCATACTCAGCTGCTTGAGCTGGCAAAATTGGTCCCTCAACTTCTCCCTAACAGCTAGAGACAGAAACTTCTCCTGGAAAGCATCTACAAAGGCCTCCCATGTGCCACCAATACGTCCTTGCGCAAACTTCCACCACTGACCCGCGTCTCCCTTCAGTTGGAAAGATGCCAAGGTCACCTTCAAAGCCCCGTCTTCGATGCCAAGCATCTCAAATGTCTTCGTCATCTGTTCAAGCCACTCATCAGCCTTAAGTGGCTCTTTCGGATCACCCACAAACTCGTCCGGGTTAGACCAGAAGAACTCTTTCTTTAGAAAAAAAGGCCATGCTTCAGCAACATAGGCCCAGACTTGATTCTCAGCTCTGAGAATGTCCATGGACTCCCTCAATGCTCCTGCCATCTCGCGGGCTAAGGGGCTCTTGACCTCTTGGCTCGGCCATATTGGCACGACCAACAATCTCTTTGCTTAGGAATCTCATCCGGTATAGGCATCTCCTACCTCCTAGGCCTACCTCGCCTACCACCACGCCCTCGTCCTGACATCTTAATAAAGGTAACGAAGAACATTAGCACATTCACAAATGTGCCGAAGCTATTTCACTCCCATCCTAATATATGGACAACAGTAATTCATTCCACGTAAGCACATAATCACATAAGCACTTACGAATTTCATTTCCGGATAATGACAGTCCCGAGGCGTTGCTAGAGTTCCTGTTAGAAACAACACTGATCAAGTGCTTTTCCAATAGGACTACTAGAAACCCAAGGATCCAATCAATATCCTAGAAACTACATTCCATACCCAAGTACTCACGTAAACATGTTATCACATAAGCATATAACACTACATCCAAGTCTCTAACAAGCGAGACAAACCTATTGTGGTACTAACCACTTCCCACGTACCCAAAGTATTCAAACCTGATACGCTCTGATACTAAGTTGTAAGGCCCTCAAAATAAACCCATAAATCATGCATTCATTACATCCATAAACTTAAGAGAGTGAAACATAATACCATTCAACAGAGTATTCTTACAAAAGATATTACATGTTGACATCAAAAGTAAATTCCCTATAGGCTTACAACTTTCCAAGTCAACACTTGGGTTCAACAAAAGTAGAGTTCTAACTCTTTACACAAAATAAGCCCATGGCTTGATATACATGTAATATACAAAGAGAACAACAAGAAAGAGCTATTAGCCTCAAGCCTCCCAAGCTACGTCCTTGGAGATGACATATCATCTGAACCTGAAAATGATATCCCATATAGAGTGAGCCAATGCCCAGTAGAGATATGCTAAACATAATATGAGCAATAACTAAAACATTAGCATTTGATAAATGTTTAACTAATATAAACCAACACACAGCACAACCCAATTCCATAACAGATATGTCCATGTTTCATTTCATTTTCCTTTACTTAGCAATTTCGATTTATAAACATGGCTCAGAACCTGGCCAAATAATTCCCTTGAGACTACAGCTCATGTCAGAAACCTTTCCAATATCAACAATTTAAATGTGATTATAACTCATAATAAAACACTTCCATACTTCACAATTCACATGAGATAACAACTCAGAATAAAACACTTCCATACCTCACAAATGATACATAGATTTGTTGTATCAATGGAGTCCATCCCCTATCTTCTCCCAAATAATATCCGGTTTAGGAGTCCATCCCCTATCTCCTCCCACACAAAACAATGTATATAAACAATTATTATATACATGATCAATCAATACACAAATTCAATGTATTATTCCAACCGTCATATTCGATAACATATTCAACCGATTAGTTTTAATTCACTAAATCATCATGCAATGTCTACAACAATCACGATCATCCTCCACCGGTAGCCCAAAGCAATTATTTCTAAACAGATAATAAATGCATCAATAGATAAATTATCAACAATTCTCAAATGTGAGTGGTTAAGCAATCCTACTCCACCATTCATTCCCATAATTACCCAATTTCATTAATTCCAACTCAATTTCATGATTTCATAACCTTCCAAATTAATTATACAAATTAATTCATAACAACAAATTAGGGCTTTTCTCCCCCTCTCCTCAACATTGACCCCAAGGCTCAAATATCAACAACAAACATCAATAACCACATTTTAAGACCCATAATACATAAATATGGGTCAAAAGAACAAAACCCCTCTTTATACATTTTGAAACCCTAACACCCAAAATTACCCAACTCAAACATTAAATCAAAATGACTATAGTTCATGTCAAAGATCATAAAAATGAGTAGTTATCCCTACCTCAAAAGATGAGACCAAATGGAGATGATGAAGAATTTTCAAAGTGCTCCAAACTTCAAGATTTTGGAATCAAAATGAAGAGCAAGTCAAACCCCACACTTTTTTACAAAGGGACAAGGGTGGAAGATCACTCAACCTAGATCAAACCTTAGGGAGAAGTTGAAATCTAGAGAGAGGAGCTCTCTAATGGAGGTTTTGACAAGTTAGAGAGAGAAAAGGCACCGAAAAAGTGATCTAAAAAGTCAAAATTGATCGATACACAAACAGTCCATTCGGCGTGATTCCCGCTCGGCGTCGATTCTGAACTCACGCTCGAGCGTCAAAAGCGCCGCTCGAGTGCCGGATGCTCACTTCCAGAAGTTTTGCAGTCGATGGTCCCCGCTCGAGCGTGAAAGTGGACGCTCGAGCGTCCAACGACCTACAGAACAAAATACTAAGGGATGGAAAATCATGCTCGAGCGTCAAAATGCCCGCTCGAGCGGAGAAGCAACAACAAGGGCCCGCTCGAGCGTCAAAAGCCCCACTCGAGTATGAAGGGCAAAATCTGGACATCAACTTTTGGTTTCTAAACACAACCAACCTGTTTCAAACCTGCCTAACATAACCCAAGACTCAAATACAAGATTAAAGGATGGGAATGAGAATACGACAACAATACATCCACGGAACCGAGTCTGGAATATAATAAATAAAGAAGGGGAAACCGGGATCGCTATATTTATAGTCCAGTGGGATTTCTAATTCGATTTACAAATTCTCAACCAAACAATAAAGTCTATAATAAATTAGAAATAAAGTCCAATCTCCTCTCCAATTCTTCTAAACAAACACCCCTTAGCATTTTAGGCCATTTGTTTGATTATTTTATTGACGTACCTATATTAAATTGGAATTATGTTTTTTAATTTTTACTTCTGAGTTATGTCTGCATTAGCCCCCATTTCAAGCAACTATTTCCACCGCTTTCTAATTCTACTCAGCCTGAAGAAACTTGTGAAACATTATTCCTATTGAACTACTACAGCCAATGTTTTAAAAATTGAACCGGTGAATGAATTAGAAAAGAGATTGGGTGGACAGATCACTGGTTTAATCGTCGGATTGAACCAGAATCGAACTGTGAAGTCATAATTATTTTATAAATATTTTTATAATTTAAAAATAAATAAAATATATTCATTTAAAATATTTTTATAATTTATTATATATATATATATATTCATCAAACATATATGTTTATATATATTTATATTAATATTATTTATAAAAATATTAATTATACATGTGTTTGAGGAAAATTAGTTTGAATACAATTAATATTATATATTTCTTACATATTAACAAGAACCATGGTGGCAAAGTGGATATTCAAACTCTTTAGAGTTTGACGTGTTGGGTTTAAGTCCCTTTAACATAAACTTTTTCAATATTAGACCAAATATAGCAAGCCGGTCCGATCGCTTCAACCCGGGCCAGTTCATCCAATTTAGCAGTTTAACTGCGATTCCCACTGGATTAGCTTAAAATGACCGATTTTCAAGAGGGAACAGGTTAGAGGATATATCCGGACCGGACCATACACCGGTCGATGGTTCAACCGGCCGGTCCGGTCCGGTCTGGTTTTCAAAACATTGGCTATAGAACTACTATGTCATTGTTTGGTAAAAAAGTTTAGATAATTTTTTTAAGTTAAAATTGTTTTAATTGTTACCCAGAAAGCAATCTAAAAGGGGGCTGAATTGGGTTTCTTAACTAAATGGCTAAATTAAAAGTTAACCCAAATAATAAACAATTAACAATGAGAAACAATAAAGATGAATAATAAATTAAAATTTAATCCAAATGAGAAATAAATATGATGCAATATAAATGAGACTAATAAAAATAAATTAAGCGAAGGAAGGAAAGAGAGAGCAAACATTGATTTTATAATGGTTCGGCTCAAACCTAGCTTACATCCACTACTCAAGATCCTCCTTGAGATTTCTTCACTTTTGTCAAATAGAAATTACACTCCTAACTTTACAGATGCTAGTGAACCTTAATCATTGATCAACCCCGATCACTCCAACTAACTAATTGTGAATCCGGTGCTAGTCACACTTAACCAAAGTGATTTTGTTTTTTAAAAAAAAACCACTCACAAAAATTATCTCTCTTTTACAAGAAAATTATAAGGGATTGGAAACCCTTTTACAATAAAAGCCCAAACACTCAACAAATTTCTCTCAAAGAAATTATATAGCTCAATAAAAAAACACCACACAATATTTTGAACTCTTGAATATCACAATTTTTTCACCACTTCTCTTTTCTTGTTTTCTTGACTTTTTTTTTTCCTTGTCAAAAGGTTTCTTTTATAACCAAAAAAAAAAAAAAAAAAAAAGAAAGAAGAGAGCTGTTGCACATTTCCTTCTCTAGTTTTCCCTTCCATTTGAGTATTTTGTACCGTTGCACCTATTCCACTCAGCCGAAGAAGCTGCATAATTGAAACAAAGAGAGGAAATCAATATATAAAAAAATTGAAAAGATTTGAGTCAAACAATCTACCACCATGTGGGTCTAATTGAAAAACTAATATTATATTATAAATATAATATAAGTATTATTTTAAGAGATGCACATTAAATTTAGTTATTTTTAAATCGGTACAATCTATATCAAAATGACAAATTTTATTTTCATATTTTGTGTCAAATGATTGTAAAAAATATGTATTAAAAAATCACAATTTATCTCATAACATTTTAAACATCATCAAAATCAAAATATAGGAGTAACATTTGAGATTAAAAAATTCATTTGACAAAATTTTTGACTTTTTTAATTTTTATGGAAGAAAAAGTAAAATAATTATAGTTTAAATGTGATATTTTATCTTATTAACTTATTTAATTTATTTTACCTTTTATATTTTTATAGTCCAAATTGAAATAGTCAAACGAAGCCTATCATGTGGCTCTTGCTTCCTGAAATCAAAACTTTTATACATGTTCAGAGTATTTTTGAAAGTCCTGTGTTAATTAATTATTTACTAACTACTTAATGTATAAAAAAAAAATTTAACTTGGACTAAAAAGTTCATTTGACAAATTTTTTCCGATTTTTTTGATTTTTATTAGAAAAAAAAAGTAAAATAATTACGGTTTAAATATGATTTTTTATTATTGATTTATTTAACTTATTTTTATCTTTTATACTTTTTTATTCCCAACTAAAATAGCCAAACGAATGCTATCTCGTGCGACTCTTGCTTCATGAAATCAAAGCTTTTTTATATGTGCACAGTATTTTTGAAAGTCCTGTGTTAATTAATTATCTACTAACTACTTAATGTACAGTTATATATTGAATTACAACTTGTGCAATGTGCACACCTTAAACTGCTTTTATGCTTGTGGTGGTTTTGTAGAGAAAACATCCCTCTTCACAAGTGTGACTTCGAATTTGGAGGGCGAAATCCGCTGTTTCGCAACTAGCTCTCGACAGAGACTGTAACGCCCTCAAAATAATAACATTAGAACCCATCAATTTAGACATGCATTGCTATAAATGATAAATATTCTTCTATTCATCAGAGTAGTTCATTACAATGAGTATTACATGTTAACAACAAAAGCAAATGCCCTACGGGCTTACAGCTTTCCAAGTTAACACTTGGTTACAAAAAAAAAAAAAGAGTGCTAACTCAAATACACATTAAGCCCCTGGCTTGAATTTACATGTAATACATCCAAAAGATAACAAAACGACAAAAGTCTGTTTGCCTCTCGCCTCCCAAGCTATGTCCTTGGAGGTGGCATACAACCTGTACCTGAAAATGATGTCCCATAAAGGGTGAGCCACAGCCCAGTAGAAATACACTAAACCAGGTATGAACAATGACTAAGAGATTAGCAGTTGATAGATGGTCAACACAGATACATCCACATATATCAAATTCCAGTTTCATGACATTAAGTCCATGTTACATTTCATTTCCCATTTCTTTTCAACTTTGAGTTTAAAAACAAGGCTCTACACCTAGCTTAATAACTTAATGAGGTTAAGATTCATCTTTAAAACATCTTCGAAATCCATGAGGGATACACCTTTTAATGCTGTATCAATAACACATAAACCATTTCCACACTTTGCGAAAGATACACATTTCGGTGCTGTATCAACATAACATAGAATCACTTCTATACTTCACAATTGATAACGATATACATTTTAGTGCTATATCAAATCAATTCAAACACTTCCATAATCAACACTTGATACACATTGTAGCGCTGTATCAATGTCACACAAAAATCCGATCAGAGGTCCATCCCCTATCTTCCCCTAAACCGTGGAGTGCATCCCCTATCTCCTCCCACACAACACATGTGTATATAAACATAGATCATATATAGTCAATCAATACATAAAGTTAATGTATTATTCCAGTCGCTATATTCAATAGCATACTTAATCGATTAGTTTTAGTTTGCCTAATCATCATGCATTGTTTACAACAATCAAGACTATCCTCCACCGATAGCCCAAAGCAGTTATTTCTATACTGAAAATAAATGCACCAAATGGATATATAATCAACATTTCAACTAGGTGAGCGATAAATGAATCTAACTACACCCTTTAATCCCAAACAATTCCAATTTCAACATTCTCAATTCAATTCCTCTTTTCTTCAAATTAATTATACCAATTAATTTATCAATGTAATTAGGGCATTTCCCATAATTAACATCACAACCCTAAGGTTCTATTTTCACTAATAATCCAATATTGATCTTATTTCTCTATGCCAAACATGCATATAAGTTTATATAAACAAAACCCCAACTTTTTGTAAAATTACACAAAGGCCCAAACTTTCTCAAAATTACCCAACAATCCCCAACTCATCAAAATGCTAAAATTCAAAGACAAAACTCATGAGGAAGAGTAAGATATCCCTACCTCAAATTCGGAGCTCAAAGGGAGAAGATGACGAAACTCAAAGTGCTCCAAAACTCAATATGCTCGGATCAAAACGTAGCCATCGACGATCGACACAACTTTTGTAAAGGCCAAAGGTAAGGAAATCACTCCTACTAGATCAATACTTAGAGAGAAGTTGAGTTTTAGTGAGAGAAGCTCTCAAATGGCTTTTTCGGAAAAGTAAGAGAGAGAAAGGATGTTGAAAAGTGATTCAAAAATGGAATCCCGAAGTTGATATAAAAATCGTCTCACTCGAGCGTGGAAAACGCTGCTCGAGCGTCACTCACAGACTCCCACTCGAGCGTCAAAACTCCCGCTCGAGCAGCGGATACACACTCCCAGAACTTTTGTTGAACTAGGTCCCCGCTCGAGCGTAAAACTTCCCGATTGAGCGTCACACACAAACTCACTCGCGAGCGTCAAAACGCCCGCTCGAGCGTCCAACACTGCAGAGGAAATACTGGGAGATGGAAAATCATGCTCGAGCATCAAAACACCCGCTCGAGCGTGAAGGCGAAAATTTGGGCAACTACTTTTGGTTTCTAAGTTCAACCAACCTGTAACAACCTGCCCAACACATCCTATAACTCAAATACAAAGTACAAAAGGATGCAAATAAAATATAAGCAACTACTAACATCCACACAAACAAATCCGGATCACTGTACACAAGGGGTAAAACTCGGGATCGCTATAACCTCCCCCCCTTAAAGAATTTCGTCCCCGAAATTAAGCACAAGTTTTCAAAAAAAAAAAAAAAAAAGAAAGTTTTTCTCCGTTTCCAACAGTATTACTTTTTAACATTAAACAACTTGACCCATTACCGATCATTCCATCTCTTAAAAAAAGGCATCTCATAGTATATATATAACAATATGCACTATCAACATGCATTCCTCTTCCATTTCAACAAGTTCATATCATAACTAATGTTCATGATACATTTCTAATTCTACAATACTCAACATATGCAATGTTATATCAAATTTCCATTTTGAGGCAAGTTCCAAAATACTTCCATTAAGCCAAAACATAAACCATGTTTTACAACCTAAGATATATTCAATACTCTTAAGGTTCAACAAGACAAAAAAATATACAATACATGCTTAAACATCCACAAATAGATCCGGATATTTCTCTCGGACCTCCAACTCACATTCCCAAGTGGCTTCCTTCACTCCGTGATGTTTCCACAAGACTTTTACCAAGGGAATGGTCTTGCCTTGCAAGACTTGATCCCGCCTATCCAAGACCCGAACCGGTCTCTCCTCATACGAGGCATCCTCATCCACCTCCAAATCAGTCCAATCCAACACATGCAATGGATCTGGCTCATACTTCCGAAGCATACTCACATGAAACACGTCATGAACTCCGGACAACTGCGGCGGCAATGCTAAACGATAGACAACCTCGCCAATCCTCTCAAGGATCTCAAAAGGGCCAATAAACCGAGGGGATAACTTCCCACTCTTCCCAAACTTCATCAATCCCCGCCTAGGTGATATCTTTAGAAAGACATGATCACCCACCTCAAATACCAAAGGTCGCCTCCTACGGTTGGCATAAGATTTCTGATGACTCTGGGCTATAACAAGCCTCCTACGGATAAGCTCAACTTTCTCCGTTGTCTCCCTCACCACCTCTGGGCCCAACAAATGTGCATCACCCACCTCGGCCCAACAGACTGGAGACCTACACGGTCGGCTATACAAGGCCTCAAAGGGTGCCATACCGATACTAGACTGGAAATTGTTGTTGTAGGCAAACTCCACCAAGGGCAAGTGCCTCTCCCACGTCCCACTAAAGTCAAGGACATAACCCCGAAGCATATCTTCAAGGATCTGAATAATATGCTCGGACTGCCTGTCAGTTTGAGGATGATAGGCCGTGCTAAAGGTCAACTTAGTACCCAAGGCACTCTGCAAACTCTGCCACAACCTAGTAGTAAAACGATGATCACTATCTGAGACAATCGTCACTGGGACCCCGTGTAACCTCACTATGTCCTGAATATACAAGTCAGCAAGATGATCTACCGAATCTCTCACGCGCATAGGGATGAAGTGCGCCGACTTAGTCAACCAGTCTACAACCACCCAAATAGCATCACTACCCCACTGAGTCCTTGGAAGACCTACAACGAAGTCCATAATGACATGCTCCCACTTCCACTCGGCAATAGGCAAGGGTTGTAACAAACCCGCTGGCCTCTGATGTTCGGCCTTCACTTGCTGACAAGTAAAGCACTTTGACACGAAAACTGCCACATCTCTCTTCATACCTCTTCACTAAAACTGGCATTCCAAATCACGATACATCTTGGTGTCTCCCGGATGCACCGCAAGGCGTGAATGGTGAAACTCTCGGAGTACCTCCTCCTGGCAAGACTCCGACACAAACAAACGGTCTCGGTATCTCACACTCAGGTCGGGATACACCGTCAAACCCTTCTCAACCTTCTCGCTGGAGATCTTCTCTCGAAGGGATTCCACCTCAAGGTCACCTCTCTGCGCCTCTAACACTCGAGTCACAAGTGTAGGCTGAGCAATAGTAAAAAATAAGGCCGCAGCCTCATCGGATTCGCCCAGAAGCAAATCAAACTCGCCAAGCGCACCTAACATCTCCCACTCCCGGATGGCTATACAAGCTACATCACTAATGGATTTCCTACTAAGGGCATCGGCCACAACATTGGCCTTCCCCGGATGATAGTGCAACTCGAAGTCGTAATCCTCAATAAACTCCATCCTCCCCCTCTGCCTCAAATTCAAGTCTTTTTGTGTAAACAGATACTTCAGACTCTTATGGTCCGAGAACACCTCGAACTTCTCACCATATAGGTAATGCCTCCAGATTTTCAAGGCAAAGATCACTGCTGCTAGCTCTAGGTCATGTGTAGGGTAATTCTTTTCGTGAATTTTCAACTGACGTGAACCATAAGCTACCACTTTCCCCTCTTGCATCAACACACAACCCAAACCCTCTCGTGAGGCGTCACAATAAACCGCATAACCCAACCCTCTCTCCAGAATAATGAAGACCGGAACGGTGGTCAATCTAACTTTCAGCTCTTGAAACGACTCTTCACGAGTCTCACTCCATACAAATTTGACTTCCTTCCGAGTCAGTCTAGTCAATGGTGAAGCTAACCTGGAGAAATCCTTCACAAACCGGCGGTAATACCCAACTAACCCTAGAAAACTGCGGATCTCAAACACACTCTTAGGCTGTGCCCAATCTTGCACTGCCTCTATCTTGGATGTATCAACAGACACCCCTTCCCCGGATACTACATGGCCTAAGAATTTGACTTCTCCTAGCCAGAACTCACACTTCCCAAACTTGGTATACAGTCTATGGGCTCTAAGCAACTCAAGCACTACTCTCAAGTGTTCCTCGTGCTCCTCCTCCGAAGGTGAATAGATAAGAATGTCGTCCACGAAAACGACTACAAAACGATCTAAGAATTCCCGGAAGATTCGGCTCATCAAATCCATAAAGACTGCTGGTGCATTGGTGAGCCCAAATGGCATCACTAGAAACTCATAATGGCCATACCGCGTACGAAATGCCGTCTTCGGAATATCTTCCTCCCTGACTCTCAACTGGTGGTAACCCGATCTCAAGTCTATCTTAGAGAAACAATGGGAACCCTTCAACTGGTCAAACAGATCATCTATACGGGGCATAGGGTACTTATTCTTGACCGTAGCCCGATTCAACTTCCGGTAGTCGATACAAAGTCTCAAGGCACCATCTTTCTTTTTAGCAAAGAGGGCCGGTGCTCCCCACGGTGAAACACTAGGGTGAACAAAGCCCTTATCCAGCAACTCCTGGAGCTGAATCTTTAACTCACTCAACTTGGCTGGGGCAAAACGGTAAGGTGCCATAGAAATCGGCGCCGTGCCGGACACTAAATCAATGGAGAACTCAATCTCACGGTGAGATGGAAAACCAACGAGATCCTCGAGAAAGACATCCGAATACTCACAAACCACCCTCGGTAAAACAATCTGGGTCTCATCACACTCACTACTCAAAAGGCTAGCAAGAAGACCACTAAGCTCACTCCGTCCTCGCGGATCATACACCAGCAGCAACACACTACCAACCCGATCCCCCAAGAAATGAAAACACTCCCCGCTCAAGGTACATACTGTGACCCTTTGGCGGTAGCAATCGATAACAGCCCGGTATCACGTTAGCCAGTCCATATCCAAAATAACATCAAAACCCTTCATGGGCATAACTACAGAAGGGAACGGAAGCCGATGATCGGCGACCTCTATATCAACACCTCTACATCCATGCTTCAAAATCAATTCACCCCCAACAGGTGATACAACACATATAGGAGATGCTAATTGTGTCAAGTCCAATTCCAAAACAGATGCAAATGCAGCAGATACAAAGGAATAAGACGCACCCGTATCAATCAATACACTAGCAACCGAGTTGTAAAACAGAAAGGTACCTCTCACAACTGATGGAACCGGTACCAGGTCTTGCGCGGTAACAGCATACACGCGCCCAATAGGCCCCTGATTCACCTGCTCACCCCTCGGAGCATATGACTGCTATACAGACTGGGACGATGAAGCCCCCTGATTGGCCCTCAAGGCCTGCACTGATTGAGCTGGCTGAAGACTCTGCCTCTGCTCAGATGCACCAGATGTGCCACCCAACTGCGGGCAAAACCTCTTCAGGTGCCCCGCCTGACCACACTGATAACAAGACAGTGGCTGACCCCTGCCTTGACTCCGGCTCTGCGGTCTAGTCGAAGAAGAATCAGCTCGCTGACCTCCTCCCCTCTGTAGGCAAACCGTAGCCTTGTGGCCCAGCTGACCACACTTATAACATGTGAAGTCCTCCTGATTGCCTCTCCCCGAGCTTGCACTCGGCACTAGAAAGGTCGATCTAGCAACACCACCCTAAGACTGCTGAGGGTTAGCACCCCTCTGTCTCCTGCCATCACCCTGACCATCCTGGCTCCTCTTGGAGCCCCTCTGTCCCTCCTTCTCCTACATCATGATCTCTATATGGGCTGCCGCATCAACCAAATGCCCATAGTCTCGGATCATAGAACCACCAACTCTTATCTTGAGGCCGCGCCTCAACCTCTTCTCAAACTCGATACAGCGGCGTTCCTCGGATGCCACAAGTTCAAGTGCGAACCTGGACAAGCTAGTAAAAGCAGCCACATACTCGGCCACTGAAGAACTCAACTGCAAAAGTTGGCAGAACTAATCTCTCAGCTTCTCTCTGACTGCTAGAGATAAGAACTTCTCCTAGAAAGCACCCACAAAAGCCTCCCAAGTGCCATCCAAACGACCCTTCACGAATTTCCACCACTGACCCGCATCCCCCCTCAGTTGGAAAGACGCCAAGGTCACTTTCAATGCTCCGTCCTCAATGCCAAGCATCTCGAACGTCTTACTCATCTGCTCTAACCACTCATCCGCCTTAAGTGGCTCCTTCGGATCCCCAACAAACTCGTCCGGATTAGACCGGAAGAACTCCCTCTTCAAGAAGGAAGGCCCTGCCTCAGCAACCTGGACCTGCACTGGAGCCTGAACTAGATTCTCAGCTTTGAGAATACCCATAGACTCCCTCAAAGCATCGGCTATCCCTTGGGCTAAAGCACCCATAGCCTCCTGACCTGCTGGCTCGGCCACATTGGCTTGGCCAACCCCCTCCTGCTGTGTCGGAATATCATCCGGTAAAGGCATTTCCTGCCTCCTAGGCCTATCTCGCCTACCACCTCGTCCTCGTCCTGACATCCTAATAAAGGTAACAGAGAATGTTAGCACATTCACAAATGTGCCGAAGTTATAACACTCGCGTCGTAATGCATGGACAATTGTAATTCACTCCACGTAAGCACATAAACACATAAGCACTTACGAATTTCATTTCCAGATAATGATTGTCCCGAGGCGTTACCAGAGTTCTGGTTAGAAACAACATTGATCAAGTGCTTTCCCAACAAGACTTACAGAAACCCAAGGATCCAATCAACATCCTAGAAACTAAATCCCATACCCAAATAGTCACATAAACATGTTATCACATAAACACATTACATTACACTTAAGTCTCTAACAAGCGAGACAAACCCATTGTGATACTAATCACTTCCCACGTACCCAAAGTATTCGAACCCGCTATGCTCTGATACCAAGTTGTAACGCCCTCAAAATAATAACATTAGAACCCATCAATTTAGACATGCATTGCTATAAATGATAAATATTCTTCTATTCATCAGAGTAGTTCATTACAATGAGTATTACATGTTAACAACAAAAGCAAATGCCCTACGGGCTTACAGCTTTCCAAGTTAACACTTGGTTACAAAAAAAAAAAAAAAAGAGTGCTAACTCAAATACACATTAAGCCCTTGGCTTGAATTTACATGTAATACATCCAAAAGATAACAAAACGACAAAAGTCTGTCTGCCTCTCGCCTCCCAAGCTATGTCCTTGGAGGTGGTATACTACCTGTACCTGAAAATGATGTCCCATAAAGGGTGAGCCACAGCCCAGTAGAAATACACTAAACCAGGTATGAACAATGACTAAGAGATTAGTAGTTGATAGATGGTCAACACAGATACATCTACATATATCAAATTCCAGTTTCATGACATTAAGTCCATGTTACATTTCATTTCCCGTTTCTTTTCAACTTCGAGTTTGAAAAGAAGGCTCTACACCTAGCCTAATAACTTAATGAGGTTAAGATTCATCTTTAAAACATCTTCGAAATCCATGAGGGATACACCTTTTAATGCTGTATCAATAACACATAAACCATTTCCACACTTTGCGAAAGATACACATTTCGGTGCTGTATCAACATAACATAGAATCACTTCTATACTTCATAATTGATAACGATATACATTTTAGTGCTATATCAAATCAATTCAAACACTTCCATAATCAACACTTGATACACATTGTAGCGTTGTATCAATGTCATACAAAAATCCGATTTAGAGGTCCATCCCCTATCTTCCCCTAAACCGTGGAGTGCATCCCCTATCTCCTCCCACACAACACATGTGTATATAAACATAGATCATATATAGTCAATCAATACATAGAGTTAATGTATTATTCCAGTCGCTATATTCAATAGCATACTTGATCGATTAGTTTTAGTTTGCCTAATCATCATGCATTGTCTACAACAATCAAGATTATCCTCCACCGATAGCCCAAAGCAGTTATTTCTATACTGAAAATAAATGCACCAAATGGATATATAATCAACATTTCAACTAGGTGAGCGATAAATGAATCTAACTACACCCTTTAATCCCAAACAATTCCAATTTCAACATTCTCAATTCAATTCCTCTTTTCTTCAAATTAATTATACCAATTAATTTATCAATGTAATTAGGGCATTTCCCATAATTAACATCACAACCCTAAGGTTCCATTTTCACTAATAATCCAATATTGATCTCATTTCTCTATGCCAAACATGCATATAAGTTTATATAAACAAAACCCCAACTTTTTGTAAAATTACACAAAGGCCCAAACTTTCTCAAAATTACCCAACAATCCCCAACTCATCAAAATGCTAAAATTCAAAGACAAAACTCATGAGAAGGAGTAGGATATCCCTACCTCAAATTCGGAGCTCAAAGGGAGAAGATGACGAAACTCAAAGTGCTCCAAAACTCAATACGCTCGGATCAAAACGTAGCCCTCGACGATCGACACAACTTTTGTAAAGGCCAAAGGTGAGGAAATCACTCCTACTAGATCAATACTTAGAGAGAAGTTGAGTTTTAGTGAGAGAAGCTCTCAAATGGCTTTTTCAGAAAAGTAAGAGAGAGAAAGGATGTTAAAAAGTGATTCAAAAATGGAATCTCGAAGTTGATATAAAAATCGCCCCGCTCGAGCCCCGCTCGAGTGTCACTCACAAACTCCGACTCGAGCGTCAAAACTCCCGCTCGAGCGGCGGATACACACTCCCAGAACTTTTGCTGAACTAGGTCCTCGCTCGAGCGTAAAACTTCCCGCTCGAGCGTCACATACAAACTCACGCTCGAACGTCAAGACGCCCGCTCAAGCGTCCAACACTGCAGAGGAAATACTGGGAGATGGAAAATCACGCTTGAGCGTCAAAACACCCGCTCGAGCGGAGAAGCAACAACGAAGGGCCCGCTCGAGCGTCAAAAGCTCCGCTCGAGTGTGAAGGCGAAAATCTGGGCAACTACTTTTGGTTTCTAAGTTCAACCAACCTGTAACAACCTGCCCAACACATCCTATAACTCAAATACAAAGTACGAAAGGATGCAAATAAGATATAAACAACTACTAACATCCACGGAAACAAGTCTGGATCACTGTACACAAGGGGTAAAACCCGGGACCGCTATAGAGACCTTATCCTATACTCCACTTGAAATCTGGGCTCGTCTGTGGTGTGTGGTTGAGCTCCGTTGGCTCCTCAGTGGTAGGTCCCTTCTTATGTGTTCGGTCAAATCAAGTTGGCAATCGGTTTTCCTAGGGCGTGGACCCACAGATGCAGTGATGACACTTTAGAACATCTTTTTTTAATAGTAAAAAAAAAAGGAAACTTACTTTTATGATCCAATCATTTTGTTTTACTTTTGGGTTTTGTTATGGTGTGCAACTTACACCTTACACCTTACACTTACACCTTACACTTACACCTTTTGTGAAAAATTAAACCTTACACTTACACCTTTTTTGAGGTTGCACACCATATGCAACCCACTTACACCTTACACTTACACCTTATACTTATACTTACACCTTACACTTACACTTTTTGTGTAAGTGGCACATGGTATGCAATTGCACACTTAAGAAAAGTCCTTTACTTTTATGCCAAACTAGTATATATATTGGTAATAGCTTCTCTTCAATTTGAAATCGGATTAGAGCATATTATTAGGTCTTCGTGGGCCCACCACAGAATACATATCGATGATCTGAACCTTTTCAATGTGTAGAAATAGTTGAGCACTTCATCTCAGCAAAAAATCTCATTAATTAGATATCGATAATCACTTGATCAGATAAAATTTGTATCAACGGTAGTTACACTACAAAAAATTGCACTTTTGGCGACTAACTTTCTAATCACCAAAAGCCAGATTTTAGTCGCCGAATAGTTTTCCCGACTAAATAATTTGGTCGCCGGCTTGGTCATGGAAAGACTGTCGGGGAAGGTATTGGTGACTAAAAAAATTTTAGCCACCAAAAGTAAAGGTATTGGCCACAAAAAAAACTTCAGTCGTTGATAGGCTAAATTGGCGACTAATCTTTTAGTCGCCAAAAGCTTTCAAAGAAAATTAATTTCACGTTTTCAGCAACTAAAACATTTGGTTCACCAAAACTAAAATTATTTTCCACGAGTAATTTATTTAGTAGCCAAAAAGTTTTTTTTTATTCATCTTATATTTTTTAGCTACTAAATATTTTAGTCGCCTAAAGTGCAATTTTTTTTTAGCTACTAAAAATTTAGTCTCCTAAAGTCTATTTTTTTTATTTGGCCACTAAAATTTTAGTTGCCAAAAGTTTTTTTCATTTTATTTTTTTTTAGCTACTAACTATTTAGTCGCTAAAAATATTTACTTCTTTTTTGGCTACCAATTATTTAGTGGCCAAAAACATGATATTATTATTTTTTTTTAATTTGTCCATAACCTGTATGTATTCCGTGCAACCTATACCATGTATATATAAACAAAACCATACATATATTATCAATCATTTCGCAATTTGCATCCATTTTACTTCTAGCCATCCAAAAAGTAATAACTTTTAATGTCAAATTCCATGCAAGCTAAGTATATTCCAATCTCAAATAATAATTCCATACAAAAGTAGTAATCAGGCAACTTGTAATCTTCCAGAAAAATTTCTTTGGGCATGTCCATTTTGGATTCTTCTACATGCTTTGGTAAGGGTTCTGTTGCAACTGAACAAATTAGCCTCCTGCTGAATTGCTTGGCCTTCTAAAAAAGGTTGAAATTCACATAATGAATAAAAGTGAGCATGAAAATTGACATAATGTGAATTTATGAGAGGAGTGATAAATTCAACAAAAACAACTCACGGGTAATGAAGGACAAGGAAACTGATAATTTTTCCGATGCGCAACCTAACACATCTCCCCTACCATCCCAAAATCGGTCACCCATCACCACCACTCCCCATTCGCCATAGCCACCACACTCCAAGGCCACCCCCCTTTAACATAAAATGCGTATTAATTGGCTATACGGATTGATTTGCATTTAAACATATTGAATCATCACATACGTATAATGAAGCGTACAACACTAAAATATTACATAACATAACAACAAACAATAAGATGTTAAACAAGAAAGGAGAAGCAAGTAACTACAATACAGACCTTGATATTATAATCATCCCTTTTAGCCACCTGCTACAACAAATGTTGGTTCTGTGTCTACATAACTTCATATGCTTGACCAATAGTCTGCAAATGACGTAAATGAGTGTAAGAAAGAAAAACAGAAAGGTGAGAAGAAATAAAGGCAGGATCAAGGCACGAAAAATCACCACTTTGAACAGGAAAAATTACATGGTTATCTAAGGACTTAAACTATAACGATCTCGGGTTTTCCTCTTTATGTACAATATTCTGGACTTGAGTTCCATGATTAAGTATTGTTGTTTATGTCTTATTCCATCCTTTAATTCATGGTATATGAGTTTTAGGATGTCTCGGACGTGTTTCAAACAGGTTGGTTGAGTTTTAGTCTCTAATCTTGTTGCCCAGATTTTTGATGATCCGCTCGAGCGGGTCTTTTTGCGCTCAAGCGGAGTTTGCATCCTTTCAGCATTTTGTGCGTCTGCAGAGATACTACGGAAGTGTTTTTCACGCTCGAGCGGCGTTCCTCACACTCGAGCGGGTATTTGCACTCGAGTGGGTGTCTGAAGTCTGTAAAAGTACTAGAGGAGTGTATTCTACGCTCGAGCGAGTGGTGTTTTGTTGTTGTGCCTTGGCGCTCGAGCGGGTCTAGTTTTTGTGTCTTACGCTCGAGCCTATTACTCTCCGCTCGAGCGGACTATACGTATATCAGATCGCGGCTGTGTCATTTTAAATCACTTTTTTGACCCACTCTCTCTCTCTAACTTTCAAAACCCTCATTTGAGAGCTTCTCTTTCTAGAATAGAACTTCTCTCTACGTTTTGATCTAGCTTTAGTGATCTTCCACCCTTGTCCCTTTGTAAAAAGTATAGATCTTGGTGTGGGCTATGTTTGGATCTGAAAATCTTTGGGTTTGGAGCACCTTCGAATTTCTTCATCTTCCCCTTTGAGCTCCGAAATTTGAGGTAGGGATAACTACTCATCTTTATGGTCTTTGACATAGACTTGTAGTCATTTTGATTGAATGTTGAAACTTGGAAATCTTGGGTGTTAGGGTTTCAAAATGTATAAAGAGGGGTTTTGTTCTTTTGGCCCATACATGTGTATTTTGGGTCTTAAAATGAGGTTATTGATATTTATTGATGTTATTTGAGCCTTTGGGTCAATGTTGAGAAAAGGGGGAGAAAAGCCCTAATTTGTTGTGATGAATTAATTTGCGTAATTAATTTGGGAAAGTTATGGAAATATGAAATTGTGTGGGAAATAATGAAATTGGAAAAAAAATGAGATTTAATGGTGGAGTTGGATTGATTAATGACTCACTCTTTGAAATTGTAGATAATTTATCTGTTTTGACAATTTATTATCTGTTTAAAAATAATTATTTTGGGCTATTGGTGGAGGATAGTCTTGATTATTGTAGACACTGTATGTTGATTAGGGAAAACTGAAACTAATCACATTGAATATGTCATTGAATATGACGGTTGGAATAACACATTAAATATGTGCTTTGCTTTAACATTGTAAATGATAAGTGTTCAAATACATTGTATATGTATGTTGTTTGGGAGGAGATATGGGATGTACCCCACGGTTTGGGAGGAGATAGGGGATGTACTCCTAAACCGGATTTGGGAGGAGATAGGGGATGGACTCTAGTGATAATTAAGTTCGCTGGAGTGTCCAGGGTGAAAGTCCCGAAATTTTTATTGCGTTTGTATAACGTAGATGAATTGAAGTATTAAAGTGATCATAATATGAGTTGTAGTCTCATTTGAAATTGAATTGTTGAAGTATTATCGATATGAATTGTAGTCTCACTATGAACTGTTTAGCTGAATAGGGAACCATATCTATAAATTGGTTTGGATAATGAAATGGAACAAGATGTATGTTTATTTATATGAGTTAAACATTTATTAAATGTCAATGTTTTAGTTATTGCTCATATTATGTTTAGCATATCTCTACTGAGCGTTGGCTCACCCTATATGGGACATCATTTTCAAGTTCAGGAGTTATGCCACCTCCAAGGACGTAGCCTGGAAGGTTTTGGGAGTCGAAGACTCTTTTGATTTTTTGTTATTTTGGTGTTACATGTAAATCAGAGCCAAAGGCTTATTTTGTATAAAGAGTTAGAACTCTTCTTTTGTTGTAACCAAGTGTTGGCTTGGAAAGTTGTAAGCCCATAGGGCATTTACTTTTGTTGTCAACATGTAATACTTTTTGTACTAAATACTCTGATGAATGAAGCTATGCTTTATTCTCTTGTCTATGAATATCATGAATGTTAGGTTTATATGTACTTTTTTTTAGGGCGTTACATAAACATAATCATCAGATCTCAATTTTAGAAATATAAGCCTCCGATTCACCATCTTTAATTTTAACCACCTCCTTCAACTCTAAAACGTCCCTGTAGATGAAGTGACAGCAAACACCGTCACAAACTTAATAGAAAATTTGTCTAGTGAATTTCTATAGGAAAAGAGGAAAGGGATGGCGAAAAAACAAATTGATCTAGTGGTAACAGGGGAGCATTTTTAATTCACCATGTTAATAATATAGTAGCATTTTTATCACTATATAAAGTTGCTTTGTTATGTGTAAGGATGACAGACAATTTAATCACAATGGAGCAGCCTTACCATTGTGCAAAGGCCAAAATTAGCATGCTATATTTGCCTACCACATGTTTGAATAAATCCTCGTGAAAGTGATGCAACATCAAGATGTCTTGTGATCAATTTTAGCATATGGACCTTTAGTTATATGAGAAAAGTTAGGGATCATGAAAATTTTCTCATGAAAATGATCATGAAAGATATATGATCCTTGGATTACCTTGATTAGTGTGTGGTGCTTTATTCTAAGTGTAATCCAAGGGTCACAAAACTTTCATGATTATTTTTATGAAAGATTTTTCATGATACCTAGCATTTCTGTAGTTATATTTGTCTATATGATCTATTGCTTCTTCATGAAACTAATAATAATTATTATCTAAATAACATGCAGGGTCTGTGAAAGATTTGGTCGTAGGTGAAGAACGTATTTTAATTTTGCTCCTTTTTGGATATGATTTTAAGGATATGATTTTGCTTCTTTTTGTTCTCCAAGTTGAATTTAATTAAGCAGACATCTCATAGATATGAGGTCTATCAAACTAGTGAATCATGGAAAGTGAAAATAACCATGAAATTTCACCTACACCATGCAATACTTCATTTATTAGCAGCCATTTGTCAAAATCTATTAACAAACTTGGGCAGATTCACATTTCCAAACCTCAGTGCAGCAAACCACATCATCCAAAACTCTTCCAAAACACCACTTTAACAATAAGACTTAGAAAGCCAATATATTCTAAACCTTCTCACATTATTATCACATACTGGTTGTCCTGTGTTTTATGAAATGCGAGAAAATTAAAATCTGAACCTCAAGAAAAATACTTGGCTTCAAGCGCAGTTCAGCGGATGTGAAGAAGAGATTGTTTTCCAACATTTTCTCGACAACCAAACACAATAATATCACAACAAAGCTAAATAATGTAAAGAAGAAGAACGAAAGAGATTTACACAAATGTGATATGATCAAGTGGCTATTGATATCCAATCAATGTAATTTTTTACAAAAATGAAGTAGGAAAATGGAATATCTAATGAGAAAACTTATGAGAGCTTCAAAGTTTTATTCCACAATTGCTAATTTTTGTGATTTTAAAAATATTAAAAAATAATTCTATTGGCTAACAAAGTAATTATAGATTAAAAACAAAAACAAAAACCACCTAAAATTTTGAATTACAAGTTCTTAAAATCTCTTCCGCCAATATTTTTCTCTTTCCTAAATCTCATCTCATAACAAAGTAACTATACATTAAAAAAACATTATACATTTAAAAATAAAAATAAAAACATAAATCTCATCTCTTAACAAAGTAATTATATATTTAAAAATATATATTATAGATTAAAAAGCATGTAAAATCACAATTGCTAATTTTTGTAATTTTAAAAATAGTACTATTGGCTAACAAAGTAACTATAGATTAAAAAAAAAAAAAAAAAAAAACTAAAATTGCTAATTTTTATAATTTTAAAAATAATACTATTGGCTAACAAAGTAACTATAGATTTAAAAAATAATAATAATTGAATTACAAACTCCTAAAATCTATCCCTTAATATTTCTCTCTTTCCTAAATCTCATAATCTATCTATCTATGCTGTATATTATACCAAAGTGACTTTTCATCTTAGAGGCCATAAGTATTTCAAAACCTTAAATCTAATTTTTTGAATTTTTGATTTTTATAAAAAAAAATTAAAACATCTATTTGCTATTCCAAAGACATAAATATCAACCTTCAAAATTATTTAATGCAAATATATTGCCGGTAAAAAGAAAGAAACAAAGAAAAATCCACATAATTTTCAACCCCCATCTCGCTCTCAACATAAATCCAACCTTTATTTTAAAAGAATTTAAATCTCATACAATCTTTTCTCTCTTAAAACAAATCTAATGAAAAGGAAATTCTCTCATCTCTCATAAAATATATATTATTAATATTTTTCACAACTGATCTGATCTATATAAACCTAAAATTAAGCCTAACATAAAATAAAAATTAAAACTTATATCTACATTCTCTTTCTATTCCATAATTAAACACAATTTTATTCCCAGATAAATTTAAGCATATCTATACTATATATATATATATATATTTAAAATTCTCATAATTTATTGTTTTTTATAATGATTCCATAATTTATAATTTACAAAGGAAGATGAAAAAAATTACTCTTGTGCATTCTTTCTCTAATCAATTCTTTTTTCTACCCAAAAATCCTAACTATTATACATTATACTTTTTCCAAGCCATTCATGCCTTTCTTGTCCTATAAATATTACATTTATAGAACGATGAAACTCATTGTTTTTTAACTTTCCTTTTATGAGACAATTTGGAAGTTAGTTTATGTTTAATCTATTGTATTCTTTAAACAGATTCTTTTATCCTTTAACATTTTTTCTTCTTCTTTTTTATTTATGACCTTTTTTTTTTTTTTTATATTTCATATGTTGTGTGTCATTTCTCCCTCCTCTCTACCAACCATTGTCTGTTTTTTGTTTATAACTATTTTTTGTTGGTTAATATTGTTTTACTAGAATTTTTATACTAAAATGGTGTGATAGGGTCATTTGTATAATAAAAAACATACCACTCATTATAAAGTGATAGATCAAAATCCAACAAAATTATTATTAATAAATTTTTTGTATTAATTTTATTTTTGTATATCATTACTTTTTTCAGAGCTATAAAAAGAAAATATTAATTTTAATCATTTTTTCCAAAACTATTAAAGGTGTTAGTCAATTATTTAATTATTTACCTTTAATATATGCAGCTCCTTTCTTCCTTTATGGTACTTCTCTCTCTACTCTACTATGAGTTCATATGTTGTTAGAAAAAAATCATATGTAATTTAAAATTTTGAATCTTTTTATATAGGAAGTTAAAAAAAAAAATTTAGAATTTAAAATATAGATATACAAAACCATATCCTTTAAATATAGCTATATTTATAATTAATTTTAATCTATCTATTACCTATCCTTATTTATGTTATTACATAAATAAAAATGTTGTACTATAATTGAAGTTTAAAGTCCTAATCTATTTTTTTTTCAAAATTTAAAATTGTTAAAATGCATATGTTGCAATATGATTATTTTCTTCTTATTGTAAATTTTATTTTAAATCTTATAAGATTTGTTCAATGACTAATATTCAATTTTTTAAAAACAGTTCCATTATATTCCTTCCAAAAGTTAATATAGCAAGTCTACAAAATCATATTTTAAAACTCAAAATTATTAATATTTTTATTTTTATTTATTTTTGTTTTAAATAATCATGTTAAAGTATAAATAGATATCCAAATAAAATTATACTTATTAATAATTATGACATTAGTTTTAATTGTAATCACATTTTTTTAAAGTTTTTATTCATTTTTTTAAAACTTTTTTTTGATATTTTAAATTACATGTTATGATGATTCTTTCTTACTCATTAAAATTTTAAAATTTCTTTAATTATTTCCCTTTCAAAAACTAATATAGTAATTTTTTTAAAATTTATTTATTTTTATTCTAAAATAGTGAAGTATTAGAACTATGTCAATTTTTATTTTATTTTATAACACAGCATAATTTTAATTGTTAATTGTCAATACAACAATTTTAATCTATCTATACTATATATTATAGTAAATAAACATTTAAAATAAAACTCCAAAAACAAAATATAAAAAATTAAATATAATTATCGTATTTTTAATAAATAATATATTATGACATGCTAGTATATATATATATATATATTTGAGTGGGAGAGTGGCAGATACCACTTTTCTTTTTTTCTTTTTTTTTTTAATTTTTAATTTTACTTATTATTATTATAATAATATATAATACATATTAAAAAAATATTATTTACAATAATTTATGTACAAAGAAACACACAATATTACACAAAATGGACTAATCGACTATACATTGTTCAACGCCACTGCCATTGTAGCTGTAACGCCATTTGCAAGGAAGAGAAAAGGAGTTTCTTTGGAGGAAGATCGAAGCAAGAGGTGGAGGCTTTAACGAGGATAAAGAGACAGATGGATAAGTGGGTAGAGGGAGAAGAGCTCTGTAATGAAAGAAAGAAAGATATTTTGTATGAGTGTGAATTCATATCTATATAAATATTTGATAAAAAAAAATATTCAATAATTTTGTTAAATCTCTAGCATTATTGATTTTGTATAATGGGGAGATAAGAGAGAGAGAGAGAGAGAGAGAGAGAGAGAGTCTGTTTTTGAAAGTTGTAGAAGAGTTATCACTAGAGTGGTAGCCTAGTGGAGAAAGCATTTCTCTCCATAGGTGTGACTCAATTTCGAATCCTAAAGAGAGTGAAATGTTGGGCAATTCTAGTAGTTCTCCATGTAAATTTTGTTTTGTACTCTGATCGAAACTTGAGTTCATTTGTGGCATGTGATTGAGTTTCGTTGAGAGTCAGAGTTGCACAGAAAATCTGCAATTTAGAGAATCTAATAGAATCTAATGGTGGAATTAAAAAAAAATTGTGTTAAAGTAATAGAGTCAGAGTTGTAGAAAGAGTCTTCGATTTAGGCGAAATTATTCGTTGTCCCAAGAGTATTGCTCCATTCCATTCACATTTGGACAAGTGTCCATTTTTCTCCTCCAAAGGAAACAAACAAGCAATGGAACTCACTATTTCCACCAATAATAAGCTAAGTAGGAGTATAGCGATCCCGGTTTTCCCTCCTTTGGTTATTGTATTCCGGACTCAGTTCCGTGGATGTCGGTTGTTGTATATGTTTCATTTCCGTCCTTTAATTCTTTGTATTTGAGTTTTAGGATGTGTTGGGCAGGTTTGTAACAGGCTGGGTGTGTTTTGAAACAACTTGTTGCTGCCCAGTTTTTGGTGTCTTCGCTCGAGCGAGGCTTTTGTTGCTCGAGCGAGCTCTGTGTTTAAGTTCCTTCGCTCGAGCCAGGGTTGAGTGGTGTGTCTGTTGGCTCGAGCGAGAATTCTTGCGCTCGAGCGTGCGTTTGCGTCTAGTGTGGACCTGAAGGTTGTGTTTCTTGGCTCAAGCGAGCTTTCCTTTGCTCGAGGGAGCGAGGACTATGTTTTGGGTTTCTTCACTCGAGCGTGCTTCTGGGTTGTAGACCTGAAGCTTTGTGTTGTTGGCTCAAGCGAGGCTTTCTGCGCTTGAGCGATGTTTCTTTTTGTGTGGTCGCTCGAGCGATCACTCCTTCGCTCAAGCGAGGCTCGAATATAATAGTTCGCAACAACAGCTTCTTCTTCACTTTTTCTTCATCTCTGTTACTCAAACCCTAGAACGGCTGCTCCCTCTCTCTCTACATATCTTCTCTCTACAAATCCATCTAGTTCTAGTGGTCTCCTACCCTAATTCCTTTTTAAAAAGTGTGAAGCTTGGCGTGGCCTTCATTTTGATCTGAAAATCATTGAGTTTGGAGCATCTCAAGTTTTCTTCATCTTCTCCATTGGGTCTCTTCTCTTGAGGTATGGATACCCTACTCCTTCTTATGAGTTTTAACATAGACTTTAGTCATTTTGTATAAATGATGGATTATGGAAATTTTGGAAAAGTTAGGGTTTGATTTGAAGTTGTAAAAATGGGGTTTTAAATTGTTAAACTCCATGTGTATATGAGACCTTGGAAAATGGAATCATTGTTGTTAAATTGACGAAAATGAGCCTTAGGGCTAGAGTTGAGAAAAATGGGGAGAAGCCCCAATTTAATGTGATTAATTAATTTGTATAATTGATTTGAGAAAGTATGAGAATGTGAAATTGAGATGAAAATCATGAAATTGGAAAGTTGTGAGATTGAATGGTGTAGTTGGACAAATTAATCACTCACCTATGAAAATATTGGTATTTTATATGTTTGATAAATTTATTACCTGCTTAGAGATAACTGCTTTGGGCTATCGGTGGAAGATAGTCTTGATTGTTGTAGACACTGTATGTTGATTAGGGAAAATTGAAACTAATCAAATGGCGGAGTTATTGAATATGACCGTTGAATTAATACATTGAATATGTGCTTGGATTGATCATTGTATATGATAAACTGTTTGAATACATTGCATATGTATCTTGTATGCCAGGAGATAGGGGATGTACTCCAAAGTTTGAGAGGAGATAGGGGATGTACTTTCAAACCTGTTTGGGAGGAGATAGGGGATGGACTCCATTGATAACTAAGTTGGCCGGAGTGTCCAGGGTGAAAGTCCCGAAATCTTAATTACGTTTGCAAAACGTAGAAAATTAAAGTATTGAAATGTTTTCTTATGAGTTGTAGTTTCATTTGAATTGTGGATGATGGAAGTGTTATAATGTGAGTTATAGTCTTATTTAATTGTTTGGCTAGACAATGAGCCATGTTTATGATTTTGAACTGGATAAGTAAAGGAAAGTGGAATTAAACATGAATGTACTTGTCATGAAACTGGGAAGTAATGTGAGTTGGTTTACAAGTGTTAACCTTTTATCGAATGTTAATGTTTTAGTTATTTCTTATAATTGGTTTAGTATATCTCTCCTGGGCATTGGCTCACCCTATATGGGACATCATTTTCAAGTTCAGGTGATATGCCACCTCCAAGGACGTAGTTTGGAAGGTTTTGGGAATTGAAGACTCTTTTGGTTGTTTTTGTTATTTTGGTATTACATATAAATTCAAGCAGATGGCTTAATGTGTTTTGAGTTAGTACTCTCTTTTTCTAACCAAGTGTTGGCTTAGAAAGTTGTAAGCCCGCAGGGCATTTACTTTTGTTGTCAACATGTAATACTTTTGTAATAAATACTCTGATAAATGAAATATGCTTTATCCTCTTATGTTTGTGGATGTCATGAATGTGGGTTTATATGTATTATTTTGAGGGCATTACAAGGAGCATCACCTAAGATTGCCCCTATGGCAATGAATAATTTCTCCCAATTTGGAGCTTCTTTAACGGTGGAGTTAAAAAAATATGTTATAGTGTGTTATCTAAGCTATCTAGAATGTTTTTTACTTTTTCATTTTTTAAAGGATAAATATAAATACAGAGGTTTGATTAAAATACGAATCGCCTTCTGTAGTTTTAGAAATTACATTTCACCTTCTGAAGTTTTTAATTTCATAACAAATTGTCCCTTCTATTAATAAATCATCAAGTCCATTAACAGTTTTTAATGATGTTAGAAATTTGTTTCAATTAATAATTTATGTAATTTTATTATTGTATAGGAGAGTAATTATGAATTTTATTTTTTTTAGTTAATTCAGTTAAATACAAAATTCTAATAAGGAGATATTTGTGATTTTTCAAAATACAAGAAGTAATTTGTACTTTAAGCAATCTTAAGAATGTATTTATAATTTATCCTTTTTTAAATTGTTCCCACTCACCTATTTTGATTTGATGCTCACTTATTTAAATATATAAAATGACTTGACAAATGTGGTAAGAACATGGATTTTTAAAAAAAAAATTAGAAAGTACAATAGATGCTCACTAATTTAAATATAAAAAATGACTTGATAAGTTTAGTAAGAGCACGGATCTTTAAAAAAAAAATAAAAGTATGAAGGATATAATATTTTTAGATTATTGCTTCGTAGCTCGAAAGGGTGGCTACTCTCTCTGTCATCCCTCTCATCTCTATGATAGAGGAAAACAACGGAGAATCATACGACTGATAGAGGAGAATGACGGACTGAGAATGACAGAAGAGAACGAACCATGACAGAGGACGAACCTTTCTCTTCTTTCTTTTTCTCTGCCTTAGCTTTGCTGCCCTTTGCTCTACTTGACTTTGGAGCCATTTCTCTTTTTTTTTTTTTCTTCTTATTTCTTTTTCTTTTTCCTCTTCTTTTTGCTATGAATGAGGATTCTTTGGAGACAAATTCAAAAACCCATTTCAGATATAATTACTAATTAATAATAGTAAGATTACAGATAAATTCAGTGAATCCAATGATAATGAAGATGAAGATAATGGTTTATGAAGTTGGAGAGAGAGAGAGAGAGAGAGAGAGAGAAGTATAAGCAGAGAAGAGGATGATGAGAGAACAAATGAAAGGAGAGATTGAAACCATGAAGGGTTTTTAGAGATAGAAAAGTGAAATGAAAATTTTATGAGAGGATTTTGAAGAGATAGGACAAGGGTTTGGGTTTACCCTGTGAGCAATCCTCTTCTTCTTGCTTGCCCTGATTACTCACTCTCTCCTCTTTTCTCTCTGTACTTTTTTTTTTTTTTTTTTTGAAATGTGTGGGTCAAAACTGAGATGAGCTATATAAAGAAATTGGGATGTATAAAAAAAATCGGGCCATTCGAGCCTTATGGCTTTCGAGCTACAAATCGCAACCGATATTTTTAACCTTTTCACTTCTTAAATTGCCTTCATTCACATATTTCGATTAGATACTCACCGACTCAAATATAGAAAATGACTTGACAAGTTTGGTAACAACATGGTCTTTAAAAGAAAATTAAAAATAAAATCAACTTCATTTAAAAGGTACCAAGGATATAGAATGTTTTAAATATAAAAAATGACTTAACAAGTTTCGTAAGAACATGGGTCTTTAAAAAAAATTATAAATAAAATCTATTCTATTTACAAGGTACCAAGGATAGAGAATGTTTTCAACTTTTTCACTTTCTAAATTGCCCTCACTCACATGTTTCGGTTAGATGCTCGCCGATTTAAATATGAAAAATGACTTAAAAAGTCTGATAACAACTTGGGTCTTTTAAAAAAATTATAAATAAAATTTGTTTAAAATATAAATTACCTTTATAATTCAAAAAGTTAAAAATATCTCATTATTAGAATTTTTAATTTAACAGAATTAATTGAAAAAATAAAGTTTTTAATTGCTCTTTTATACAATAAAAAAATTATCTAAATTATTAATTAAGATAAATTTTTAACATAATTAAAAACTGTTAATTAATTTGATGATTTATTAACAAAGATACTATTGTTATGAAATTAAAACTTTCAAAGAGTGGGATGTAATTTTTAAAATAATAAAAGGTAATTCGTATTTTAAACAAATTTCAAACAATATATTTGTAATTTATTCTAAAAAAAATTAAAAAAATCGTAAAATAACCCAAATAAATTATAAATATTTATCACATGCATATTTCACAAAACTTTAAAAAAATTACAATAATTATAAAATAACTTAAATAAATTATAAAATATTTTATATAATAATGTGGCTTATACCACAGGAGACTCATGAGTCTATAATTATTTAATTTATATATAGAGTTGCATATATACTTCCAAACTCACTCATCAAGAATTAATTTTCCTCTCACAACCAACCATGGATATGGCACTCTGCAACCCTTGCAATCCCACCCTCCAATCACATATTTTTCTTTGTTCTTTTTTCTTCTTCTACTTTGCGATCACAGTCTACTACTTCCCCCTTCATGCAAATGCACTGAGCTTCAACTTAACCAATATTAATCAATAGTTTGAAAATGTCATCATAAAAGGAGACACTAATTTTTCCTACGACGGCACCCAAATCACTTCAAACGAAATGTGGAAAGTTGGTCAAGCCACATATAAAGATCCTTTTCACCTTGGGGACAAAGCTTCTAGAACACTGACGGACTTCAACACCAATTTTTATCAGTGATGAAGTCAGAAAAATAATTCAGAAGGGACATTTGTTATTAAAATTTTGAATTTTTTTCCTCATAATCAATAATAATAGATAATAATTTTTAAATTAGAAAATTAGAAAATTTTTCTTTTTACAATTGGCCTTGTGAAAAATCAGAATTGAAAATATATGATGTTACTTATAATTAGTGTATTATAAGCAATGCAAAAGGGTCTTGTATATCTTATGATAGATTATATAATAATATACAAATATAAGTGATACTAAATAATCATCGATATATGATATCACTAAGTAATAGTAAAATAACGCATGGAAGGTCAATCCTACATTTCAAAAATAATTAACAATTTAATAATTTATCATTTTCGTAGTGGGGTTAATTATGTTTTCATACAAGTAATGATTTGATATCACTATTGCACTGAATTTTTTTTATAAAATTTTCATATATAACAATGTGGTTGCTTGTAGTTTCTTCATTTTCAATCAAAACAACCATTATTATTTTTGTAATTTGAAAAATGTCATTAAGAAATCATTCTAAATGTTATTTCTATATAACTTTTTTATTTGTTAATTAATTTCCTTACATGCCAAAAACAAAAACAAAAACAAAAACAAAAAAAATGCAAAAGTTGAAGGGGGGGAGGGGATGTGCCTCTCGGTCCCTTCATACCTCAGCCATTGCCTATTTCTTGTTTGTCATTGATTCAGAAGGAAACTCAAATTTTGCAGATGGGCCTACATTCTTCCTTGTTCCTCACGATTTCTCTTCCAATCACAACTGGGGTGGCTACACGAGTCTTCCAATCAATCAAACAGACCCCCTTATGGACTCCATTTGTTGGTGTGGAGTTTGTGAAAAATCTAGAAATCCCTTAAATGTTGATTTGTGATTATGTATCAATTTTAAGCAGTAAACAACAATTCCAATCAGACAGTCAAGACAAATCGACACAACGATTTTACGTGAAAAAACCATAATTGGACACCTCCAATTGTGATAAAAAAAATCACGAGCAAAAGCCACAAAATAATCCACTAAAAAGATATAAAGGAATTACACAAGTATACTCTCAATTACCTAGCGAATCCACGTCCGAATTGAACCAACATCTATGTGTCTCTTCCAACCCCGTCTTCATCTCAGAATTATCTTAACGATGAGCCACTCCAGAATCCACCAAAGTTTCAGGCTCAAATTCTTCAGAATCCACCGAAGAACAACTCTCTCTTTTATATAGAATGAACAAACGAACCTTTGATGTATTCTTCTTAACCCATGAGTTGAATACTTGATTAAATATCAAAGAAAACTAGCAAAATATCCCCAGATATAAACCTTAATATCCAAAAAGAAGATCTGAAGAAGTAATCCTAGTTTTGGACTAAAACAAATACTTATAAAAATCTGGGACTACGAAGCTCGCTCGAGCGAAGACTTTCTCACCTGAGCGAGGAACCAAAAATGCGTGTTTTCCATAAGTGGCTTCGCTCGAGCCACGCAACCTGCGCTCAAGCGCACATTCACCTCTCTCAGGCTTTTGCCAGATGCAGTCTTTGCTCGAGCCAGAACTCCTTCGCTCAAGCGGGCAAGGGCGGACATGCAACTTCGAATGCAATTTTGCATTTTGCTTCACGGGCACTGCCCTCGACCCCGCCTGGGCGCTGCCCTGGTCCCACCAAGGGGCGCTGCCCCCTGGACCGTCGCAAGCTAACCGGGCAGCTCAATCCCCGTCATAATCAGCGAAGTGGCAATCTTGAAAGCATTAACATCACAAACTTCCCTGCAAGGCACATTTTAGGTTGGATTAGCATCTAAACACTCATAGCCTCACTGAAATAAAAAGTGTAAAAATAAGTACAACTGAAAGGAGGTTTGTCAAACAGGATTGCCAAGAATAAAAACCTAACAGTTTGATACCTGTCAAAATGTTTGGGATCCACCAGAAACTCATGTAGGTATCAATATCAACTCTATTAAATCTAATGCTACTACAATTTGCTACAACAACATAACGTATGGGAAAGATAATGAAGCTTGGATTAGTTATGATTCTAGTTCTAAAAATTTGAGTGTCGTTTTCACTGGATATATAAATAATAACAGAGTTAAAAGTGTCCTTAGTTGGCTAATTGATCTAAAGCACTACTTATAGCGATCCCGGTCTTTCTCCATTCGGTTGTTGTATCTGGACTTGGTTTCCGTGGAGCTTGTTGTTGTATATATCTTGTTTCCATCCTTCAATACTTTGTATTTGAGTTATAGAATGTTTTGGGCAGGTTTGTTACAGGTTTTGAGTGCTTGGGAGCAAATGGTCACTGCCCAGAATTTTGGTTCTTCGCCCGAGCGAGACTTTTGTCGCTCGAGCGAGCTTTGTGTTTTAGATCCTTCGCTCGAGCCAGGGTTCCTTCGCTCGAGCAAGAGTTGAATTTTTGTGTCTGGTGGCTCGAGCGAGAAGTCTTGCGCTCGAGCGTGTGTCTGCGTCTCATTTTGACCTGAGAGCTGTGTTTCTTGGCTAGAGCAAGCTTTCCTTCGCTCGAGCGAGCGAGGTGTATGTTTTGGGTTTCTTCGCTCGAGCAAGCATTCTTTCGCTCGAGCGTGCTTCTGGGTTTCAAACCTGAAGCTTCGTATTGTTGGCTCGAGCGAGACTTTCTTCGCTCGAGCGAGGGTTCTTTGTGTCTGGTCGCTAGAGCGACCAATCCTTCGCTCGAGCGAGCCTGTTGTATATCAGCAGGCAGCAGCGGGAAACACTTCACTTTTTTCATCTCTTTTATTTTATAAACCCTAGATCTGAGCTCTCTCTCTCTCTCTCTACAAACCTTTTCTCTAAGGTTTCATCTCCTTCCAGTGAGTTCCTAGCCTAGCCTCTTTGTATAAAAGATAGAGGGTGTTGAGTGCTTTGTTTTAATCTGAAAATTATTGAATTTGGAGCATGTTGGGTTTTGGTCTTCTTCTCCGTTTGAGCTCTAACTTCGAGGTAGGGATATCCTACTCCATCTTATGAGTTTTGTCTTTAAATTTTGGCATCATGATATGTTGGGGGTTGTTGGGTAATTTTGGAAAAGTTTGGGGTCCTTGTGTAATTTTCAAAATAGGGGTTTTCAAGTTTAAAACCCTTATGTATGTAATGTGTTGGGAAAATGGAATTATATGTTGGATCATTGATGGAAATGGAACCTTAGGGTTGTTATGTAAATTATGGGGTAATGCCCTAATTAGTTTGGTAAAAATTAATTTGTATAATTAATTTTGAAATATGAGAAATTGAATTGAGAATATTGGAATTGGAAAATTATGGGATTAAAGGGTGTAGCTGGATTAATTTATCGCTCACTTAGACAAAATGTTGATATTTTATCCATTTGGTGCATTTATTTTTTGTTTAGAAATAACTGCTTTGGGCTATCAGTGGAGGATAGTCATGATGGTTGTAGACAATGCATGATGATTAGGCAAATTAGAACTAATCAATTGAGTATGCTATTGAATATAGCGATTAGTATAATACATCAAATTTTGTATTGATTGATTGAACTTGTATATGATAATTGTTTATATACATTGTTTTGTGTATGGGAGGAGATAGGGGATGTACTCCCCGGTTTATTGGAAGATGGGGGATGAACTTCTAAATCGAACTTTTGTTTGATATTGATACAACACTACAATATGTATCATCTGTGAAGTATAGAAGTGTTTCTATGATATATTAATATAGCACCAAAATGTGTATCATTTGTGAAGTATGGAAGTGATTTTATGTGTTATTAATACAACATCAAAATGTGTATCCATCATGAATTTTGAAAGTATTTTAGTAATGAGTCATAATCTCATTAAATTGTTTGGCCAAGTTCTGAATCTTGTTTTCAAACTTAGAGTTGAATAAGAAGTGGAAAATGATTTATAACATGGGCATGACTGTCACGGAACTGTATTGTGATATACTTTGGTGCATAAGTGTTAACCATCTATCAAATGCTGTTGTTTTAGTCATTACCTATATTTGGTTTAGTATATTTCTACTGGGCTGTGGCTCACCTTATATGGGACATCATTTTCAGGTTCAGGTGTCATGTCACCTCCAAGGACATAGCTTGGGAGGTTCTGGGAGTTGAAGACTCTTTATTTGTTGTTATTTATCTTTGTGTATTACATGCATATCAAGCCAAGTGCTTTCTTTGTATAGAGTTTGCACTCTCTTTTTGCAACCAAGTGCTGTCTTGGAAAGTTGTAAGCCCATATGGCGATTACTTTTATTGTCTATATGTAATACATTTTGTAAGAATACTCTGATGATTGTAATATAATATCTCTTTCCTGTATCTTGAATGTATGATATTATGGGTTTATTTTTTAGGGCGTTACACTACTTGTCCGAATGGGTTACAATAGGCTTCTCAGTTGCAACAGTAGATTCTTCTGAGAAACATATTATTAAATTGTGGTCGTTCAATTTGAGTTCGCAAATTGATGCACCAACTAGTCCCAGAACAAAACCAAATTCCCATCCAAGTCTAAGCAACAAAAAGGCACTAGTAGTCGGATTGACTGCCGGATCATTTGGTTTGGTTTGTGGGTTGGCTTTGTTTGTGTTTGTCTTAGAGAAGAAAAGTACAGATGATGAGGTTGCATTTAATATGCCCATAGATAATGACTTCGAGGCAGATACTGGACCAAAGAAGTTTTCACATGGTGAATTGTTTTGTGCAACAAATAAATTGGCAAATATACTTGGATGTGGAGGATTTGGTCAGGTTTATAGAGGTTTCTTTCAGGAATCCAACTCCAATGTTGCTATGAAGAGGATAGCAAAGGGATCCAAACAGGGAATAAAGGACTATGCATCTGAAGTGGAGATCATTAGTCGGTTGAGGCATAGAAATTTGGTGCAACTACTTGGTTGGTGTCATGAGAAAAGAGAATTCCTACTTGTTTATGACTTCATGGAAAATGGAAGCTTAGATAATCATCTCTTCAAAGAAAAAAGCTTGTTGACATGGGCAATAAGGTACAAAATTGCTCAAGGCTTGGCCTTGGCATTGCTTTATCTTCATGAAAAATGGAAGCAGTGTGTGTTGCACGAGGATTTAAAATCAAGTAACGTCATGTTAGATTCAAATTTGAATGCCGAACTTGGGGATTTCAGATTAGCTAGGCTTGTCAACCACAAAAAAGATTCGAAAACAACAGTTTTGGCACAGACTATGAGCTACATAGCACCTGAATACTTACATATAGCCAAAGCTAGAAAGGAATTAGATGTTTACAATTTTGGAGTTGTAGCATTAGGGATAGCTTGTGGAAGATAATCTATTGATTTTAATGTCCCAAATGTCAAATGATATTGGTGTAATGGGTTTCGGATCTCTAGGGTACCAACAAACTTCTTGAAGTAGTAGATCGGAAGATATGTACAGAGTTTGTTCAAGAACAAATGAAACGTTTGATGATTGTTGGGCTCTGGTGTGCTCACCACAGTCACAATTTCCGACCTTCAATTAGGCATGCAATTCAAGTGCTTAATTTTGAATCTCTATTGCCGAATCTCCAGCAGAGATGCCTGTGCCAACATACATTACACCTCCGGTGAATACTCCTTCATCTTCAGTTTCTTGTACCCATGGCTCTACTACTTTTTCTAATAGCAATTGATTCTAGTCTTCAAGATATAGTTACCACAAAGGAGGGGGATTTGACTCTGGCCCCCTCTTTCCTTATTCTACTCCCATTTTCTTCTTCCTTTTTCTTTGCCTTTCTACTTAAATAATCTTGGAAACTTCGTCTTTCCAACCATCTCCCTCTTTGTGAGGTGTTTTTTCACCAGTTTGCTATCTTCCTCCTCCTCCGCCTCACTTTGGCTCTGTTCCTACCTCACTGCCACTAGATCTACCACCACCTTTAGATATGCCACCTCCAGGACTCCATAGCCCTACCACCGCTTCTCTACCTCTTCATCTCCACTAGATCTGCCTTCAGCTGTCGTTTTCATTGTTGCCTTTCCATCACCACCTTTGGGATTGAAGATTTTTTCGGTTTTGCTATCTTTTTGTTTTTTGTGTTTGGTTGTGTGGCTTGGGTTCCATCGATGATGTGATTGCAGTTTACTCTTTCTATGAATGTAGCCTATGTTTTCATCTTATACTTGCCCTATAGTCGAACTTTTATGTTTGACATCTACTTTGCAGTGTGGACTTGTGTGTCTTGATTTATTCATAGCTTTCCTTGGGCTTTCTTTTGAGTATTTTCACTTTGTTTGATGTAAACTTGTATCTTGTTGGTATAGATCCCTTTGTAAGTGGTATTTAACTTATTTTAATGAAAATTTTTCTTGATGAAAAAAAAGAAGCTATAGTTACCACACAAATTTCTCTAAATTTACCTCATTGTTTATAGCTGCATTAGCATTTTTCTTCATGTAATGATTTGCGTTTCACAAGGCTATAGGTAATCATCAATTAATGAGTTCATATATCAAAATGGCAGTGATTAGACTACAAAATTGCATAAATGAGTTGCTCACTTATTTCATTTACATTAAGTAACATAGTATTACTATTGCGATTACCATTTGTTAAGCTTCTAATTTTGATCAAAACAATTGATAACATTTTAAAAGTTGAGAATTTTAATTAAAATAATTAAAAATATATCATTTAGTTTGTTAATAGAGTCAAATCCTAGATTTTTTTTTTAAAAAAAAATTGATAATTTTTAATTAAATTGGATGAGACGTAGTAAATTTAAAAATCCAGCTCCGGTTGTTTCCTATTGCCACTGGTAGTTGGCTTGATCAAGTCTACATTGGAAATTTGATCACAAAAAGTTAATTTTTCAAATAATTGAATAGACTACATCTTTTCGCGTAACGAGTTGCTCCTTATCTTGAGATTAAGTCTCTCAAGTCTCTTTATTGTTTACCCATCTCTTAACATAAAGTCATACGTCCTATTTTTTCCATCAATCATAATATTTTAAAAATACGACTACATCCCAATACCCGTGAATAAGTTCTCATGTCACAAAACACAATGTGAGTTATAATAGGAGTTAGGCCTACATTAGTGGTAAAAAATGTTGTCTATTTATTTTTAAAAAAAATTAGGATACTTGAATTGAGTCTAACAAAAAAATTTCTAAAGATACTTTTTCTTTTTAGGATACTTGAGTCTTATAAAATGTGTGAATTTTATAAGACTATGCCATTTTTAAAGATACTTCCCATTTTTTTATACTATGCAGAAATGTCTACTAAAGATATTTTTAGAAGTTTAGAAATGGCAAAGTATCTTTAGAAATTTTTATACTATGCCATTTTTTCGGGATACTTGAGTCTTATAAAATGTGAATTTTATCTTTGTATTTAATTTTGGAATCGAATTCTTTACATATAGTATAATGATAACAAAGTCCCAAGATATACTCTTCACCTTCCAAAATGTTTGTAAACAAAACCATGCTCGTTGGTCCAAAATAGAAAGGCTTACAATTTTGAACGGGGATAATCATTATTTTGAGTGATTCTATTAATTCAGAAATCCGGAACAAATTTCTACCAAGAAATCTATTTACAAAAATGCTTCAGACCCCTACTGGGGATCGACCTCCAGTGAGGTGTAGTCCCGTGATTGAGCAAAAAAAAAAATATTTTTTATTTTTATTTTTAACCAGTGAAGACGCGCCACGTTACTGGGGTACGACCCTCACTTGGGATGTGCAGCACTTCTCATCTCTTTATAAGGTTAAGATTAAATTTATATAATATAGAATCATGCAGGGGAATGGGGATGCTGCGCTGTCTGCAAAACAGCAGCGATTGCTGTGCTTACGTACGGTGCCGTTTTGTTTCTTTGGTTAATTAATTAATTTATTATTATTTTGTAGAAATGATATTGGACCTTTAAAAGTATCTCTTAGGATAAACTTTTGCTGGTTAACAAAAAAAAACTTAGAGAAATCACAACCAAAAAAAAAAAAATCATAATTTGATTCTAGTAATAAAATAAGTTTCGATGTTTTAATTTTTTTTAATTTAAACTCTTATCTTTTGATTGGTTTTTAATTTAAATGAATTGGCTATTTTTATTAAATAAAACAGACATAAAAAATGTATTTTAGCCATCCAAGTTAATGTAGATTTATATAAAATTTCCAAAATACCACTTTGTTAAGTTTAATGACCAAAATACTATTTTTTCATTGGTTTTACTTAAAAGATTGAGATTTAAATTGATAAAATTAAAATCTTTGGATTTATTTTATTATAAGGGTCAAATTTTAAATTTTATTTATTTATTTATAATTTTCGCAAAAAACTTTGACCAAATTGTTATTGGTTTTTTATTGGTTGTATTTAAAAAAAAAATAGGCAATGAATCACTATTGGTTGAAAATTAAATCTTGTTAAAAAAATAAATTTTTAATACAATCAATAATATTTTGATCAAAATTTTTTATTTAAATAAATGACGCCAATAAAAAAATTAATGATACTTTGTGCAAGGAATATTTTAACGGTGATACTACATACATAAATTAATATAGACATTAGTGTATTAACAAGTGTTATGTTATTATTATTGACCTAATTTATATACAAATTACAAATATTAAAAATTTCTAAAATTATACATATAACATTATTATTGACCTAATTTATTAATATATTAATTGATACATATAACATTATTCATATTTTAAACAACTAATACCATTTCTACCACACCCCTGAAGAAAAAAAATTAATAAAGACACAATATGGCACCTACGCTGCAGTTGCTGCTATGGCGTTGGGATCCTCTAGAGTAATTTGGTGAAGTGATCTTCTAGAGTGATCCTTCACGGCCCAACACCTGTCCCACTAATAAGCCAATGGCTGAGATCAATCCAAAAAAAAAAAAATTTATATTGTGTTTACAGTTTGAATGCAAGAGGAGGAGAGAGAGAGAGAAAGAGAAAGAAAGAAAGGGAGAAGGAGAGAGAGAGAGGATCCCTCCGCCTCCATCAATGCTTGCAATAGAGAAGTAATAGGAAGATGATGGATAAGATGATTGTTAAAACGCCTACAATTATCGCTATGCTCGGCCTGAGTGGCGTTGTTTTTGATGGCGGAGATGGAGGATTTGCTGAGCTAGGAATGTTGGCAATGAACAATTTTCTTCCGACATTGCCAAACCTCAGAGAAGCTTGGAAGAAATTAGCAGAAATTGTGAAAAGCAAGAGAAGGTTGTTCTTGTTCTTCAAGAGGAGATTGAAAAGGGGCATTATCTCTGACCCTCCTTGTTGGGTTCTGGAAAATGCTATGAAATTATGAAGAATGAGGAGAGAGAGAGAGAGAGATGGGTCTATAAGAAAAACATACAAAGCAAGAGAAGAAGACAAATGTTTACAGTTTGACATTGCGTCTTCAAAATGCGTCATAATAACATAAAAAAAAAATTGTATAAAAAATTGTTAAACAGAAAAAAATAAAATCCTAGAAGAAAGAGGGGAGAGAGAGAGAGAGAGAGAAATTTATGGGAGTAGAATAGATAAGATATTATATTAAAGTCTCAGCCATTCTCTTCTCTGACCTTTTTTTTTTTTAGATAAATAATTAGACGCTTGGCATTAAGAGAGACAAAGTTTTAAAAAATCAATCTAAGTGTTCACATATATAATAATGTAGAATAGATAAGATATTATATTAAAAAGAAAACGAAATTACATGTAATTATTCAAAGATAGAATTTTCAGGAAAGATATATTAATTTGTAAAAATTTTAGCCAATAAGTATGATTTAAAATTTTATATCAAATAAAATTTTAGCAAAAGAAAACCTATTCACATCACAAAAGTTAATAGTATTTTAGAAACAAAAATTATAAATAAATAAATAAATAAAAATAAAAATAAAAACAAAAACAAAAATAAAAATAAATTAAAAACAAGAACAAGAACAAAAACAAAAACAAAAACATCAACAAAAACAAAAAGAACAAAAGATAAAATAAAAATAAAGATAAACAAAAATTAAAATAAAAATTACATAGTATTAGATAAAATAATGTACGACTTTCAGTAATAGAACTTTCAAAATATAGTAGCATCATCTTCATCTAGAATGTACCAGCATTTTAAGTTACTATTAAAAGTATTAATTTATTGAGTAACACTACATTTCACAAAGAAAAAGGTATCTTACAAAGTAAAATATATTTACATTAATTTTAAAGTATCTCAAGAAAAATTACATAACATTTATTGTATTTTTAATATAAGTATCTAAAGAAACATTACATATGATTTTTAAAATAAAGTTGCCTGTAAGTTTTTCAAAATAGAATTCTCAGAAAAAATATAGTAATTTACAGAATTTTTAATCAATAACTATAATTTAAAATTTTATACTTAAATATAATTTTAGAAAAAGAAAACTTATTCATAACACAGAATTCTTAGTAAAAAAAAAAAGAAGGAAATTATATGTAAAACACTTTAACACGCATTCCTCATTCTATCTTTACAAGGATAAAGAGACAGATGGATAAGTGGGTGGAGAGAGAGAAGCTCTATAATGGAATAACGAAATATATTTTGTATGAAAAATGTTAGAGATCTAAATAAAATTATCAAATTTTTTTAGGGATTTTTTTTAAGGTCCCTCCTATTAAGATTTTATAAGATAAAGGATATGAAGTATTTTCATAGTAGTTGGAGTTTCTTAAATTTTTATAGAGAAATTTCGAAGCAGAGAAATTTCAATCAAGAGAAATTTCGGAACATAGAAATTTGTCTGAAATTTCTCTGGTTTGCTTATAAATTTCTTTGTGTTTTCACCAATTTTGTCTAATTTGCTCACAATTTTCTCTGTGTTTTGAGCACACCAGAGAAAATTGAGCTACTCACAAATCAATTTTTCTGTAATTTTTACAAGAAAACACCATGTTAAGTTCATCAAAGAACTTAAAATACAAATCTAATTACAGTTTAAAAAACAGCAAACACTACATATCTCAAAAGACCAAAAATAAAATTTGAAGTCAGAAATTCAATGAAAATCAAACAAGAAACATAAATTAGTGGGAGCTTAATGTGGGCAGGAAAAATTTAAATGCCAGAGAAAATTCAAGAGAAAATCAAAGAAACAACTAGTTAGAGAAAATCAAGTAAGGCACAGAGAGAAAGAGAATCCCATGTGTTCAGAGAAAATTAATATAAAAGGGATATCTTAGTGCCAGAGAAAATTCATCTCAAAAGAAAAATTACACACAATGTATAGCGGTCCCGGTATTCCATTTACTGTTCAGTTGTACTCCGGACTCGGTTCCGTAGAGTTGGTAGTTGTGTCTACCTTGTTGTCGTCCTTTAATTCCATTTGTTTGAGTTTTGAGATGTTTTGGGCAGGTGTGTTACAGGTTGGTTGAGCCTAAGTCTCAAATCTTGTTGCCCAGGTTTTTGGTGTTACACTCGAGTGGGTTGTTCTGCGCTCGAACGGGGTTTGGTTTTTGGTTGTCCGCTCGAGCGGGCCTTCTTGCGCTCGAGCGGAGTTTACACACTTCCAGTATTTTGTGCCCCTGCAAAACTTCTGCAGGTATATTTTTCACGCTCGAGCGGGTCACGCTCGAGCGGGTTTGTTGGCGCTCGAACGGGTAGTACATTTTTGGTAAAGGTTCTGGGAGGGGGAAATCTACGCTCGAGTGGACTGGTTTTCGTACTCGAGCGGATGTACTTTATTCTTGTGTCTTGGCGCTCGAGCAGAACTTTTTGCGCTCGAGCGGAACTAGTTTTTTTGTTCTTGACGCTCGAGCGTTGTGTTTTCCGCTCGAGCGGAAATGTCGAAATGTATAACGAGCGGAATAGGCTTTTTCAAATCACTTTTGCATTCACTCTCTCTCTTACTTTTCCAAAACTCCATTGTTGAGCCTCTCTCTCTAGAACCTTGCCTTCTCTCTAGGTATTGATCTAGTGGGAGTTGTTTCCTCACCTTTGGCCTTTACAAAAAGGTTGTTGATCGTCGAGGGCTATCTTTTGATCCAAGAATATCGGGATTTGGAGCATTTTCGTTTTCTTCATCCTCTTCGTTGGGGGTCAACTTTTGAGGTAGGGATTCCTACTCACAACTATGGGTTTTGACCTAGATTTTTGAGCATTTCGTTAAATGGTTTGATTTTGGGATCTAGGGTTTCAAAATGTATAAAGGGGGGTTTTGTTATTTTGATTCTAAAATGGGTAATTTGGGTTTCAAAATAATGATATTGTTGTTGGTTGTGGAAATATAGACCATTGGGTCAATATTGGGAAATGGGGTAGAAAACCCTAATTTGTTGTATAAATTAATTGGTATAATTAATTTAGAAAAGTTGTGGATTTATGGAATTGAGTTGGAAATAATGCAATTGACTCATTATATTGTGAAATGGTGGAGTTGGAATTGATAATCCCTCACTTTTCAAAACATTGATATTATATCTATTGGAGCTTTTATTATCAGTTTAGAAATAATTGCTTGGGCTACCGGTGGAGGGTAGTTTTCATTACTGTAGACAATGCATGATGATTAGGCAAACTAAAACTAATCAATTGGATATGTCATAGAGCATGACGGTTGGTAGAATACATTAACGTTATGTATTGTTTGATTGTGTATATGACCTATGCGTATATACATTGCATGTGTAGGAGGAGATAGGGGATGTACTCTACGGTTTAGGGAAAGATAGGGGATGTACCTCTAAACCGGATGTTGTTTGGGAGGAGATAGGGGATGGAATCCACTGATACAGCTCATATGCTTGTCAGTTATTGTGTTGATATAGCTAATATGCTTATCTATGGAAGTGTTGATATAGCTAATATGCTTATCTGATGAGATGTGGATACAGCTTGTATGCTTATCTGTTGAGATGTTGATACAACTAGTATGTTTATCTATTGAAAAAGGGAAATGTTCAATATGAGTCACTGTCTCATATAAGTGGTTGGCCAGGTTCTGAGCCGTTGATGTAAATTGTAAAATCGATAAGAAATGGAAAATGAAATGAAACATGAACATAGTGGTCTTGCAATGGAAATGAGTTATGAATTGATTTATGGAAGTAAACATTTATCAATTGCTAATGTCTTAGTTATTGCTCATACTGTGTTTAGCATATCTGTACTGAGCTGTGGCTCACCCTATATGGGAACATTACCTTCAGGTACAGGTAGCATGCCACCACCAAGGACATAGCTTGGATGATGATGAGAGTTGAAGACTCTTTTTTTGTTTATTTTGTTTGTATTACATGTACATCAAGCCAAGGGCTTATTTTGTATAGAGTTAGTACTCTTCTTTTGTGTAACCAAGTGTTGACTTGGAAAGCTGTAAGCCCATAGGGCATTTGCTTTTGTTATTAACATGTAATACTACTGTCAGAACTACTCTGATGAATAGAAATGGTTAATTTCTTTTATATCAATGCATGTCTTAAGTGATGGGTTTTATGTATTATTTTGAGGGTGTGACAACTTGGTATCAGAGTCTACCGGGTTCGAATACTTTGGGTACGTGGGAAGTGATTAGTATGTCAATGGGTTTGTCTCGCTCATTGAGAGACTTAGATGTAATGTTATATGCTTATGTGATAACATGCTTATGTGATTATTTGGGTATGGGATTTGATTTCTAGGATATCGATTGGATCCTTGGGTTTCTGTGAGTCTTGTTGGAAAAGCACTTGATCAATGCTGTTTCTAACCAGAACTCTAGTAATGCCTCGGGACTATCATTATCCGGGAATGAAATTCGTAAGTGCTTATGTGTTTATGTGCTTACGTGGAGTGAATTACAGTTGTCCATGCATTAGGACGCGAGTGTTTAGTTTCGGCACATTTATAAATGTGCTAACGTCTTCGTTACCTTTAATAGGATGTTAGGACGAGGACGAGGTGGTAGGCGTGGTAGGCCTAGGAGGCAGGAAGTGCCTTTCTGGGATGACGTTCGGCAATGCGAAGAAGGAATTTGTCGAGCCAATGTGGCGAGCGATGGTCGGTCAGCTATGGGTGCCTTGGCCCGAGAGATAGCAGGAGCTTTGGGTATCTTCAGAGTTGAGAATCAGGTTGCTGAGGCAGGGCCTTTTTTCTTGAAGAGGGAATTCTTCCGGTCCAACTCGAACGAGTTTGTTGGGGATCCGAAAGAGCCGCTTAAGGCTGACGAGTGGTTGGAACAGATGGAGAAGACGTTCGAGATGCTTGGCACTGAGGACGGGGCTTTAAAGGTGACCTTGGCATCCTTCCAACTGAAGGGAGATGCGGGTCAATGGTGGAAATACGAGAAGGGCCATGTTGGTGGTGTATGGGGGGCTTTTGTAGATGTATTCCAAGAGAAGTTCTTGTCTTCAGCTGCTAGGGAGAAGCTGAGGGAACAGTTTTGCCAGCTTAAAAAACAGGGCTTGACAGTGGCCGAGTTTGAGGTTACTTTTACCAGTCTGTCCAGGTTTGCACCTGAACTTGTGGCGTCCGAGGAACGCCGTTGCTTTGAGTTTGAGCGGAAGTTGAGGCGTGGACTCAAGTTGAGGGTTTGAGGGTCGTTTATCCGGGAGTATAGACGTTTGGTAGATGCTGCAGGAGGAGGATGAGGAGAAGCATAGAGAGTCCAAGAGGAGCCAAGATGGCCAGAGTGATGGCAGGAGACAGAGGGGTTTTAACCTTCAGCAGTCTCAGGGTGGTTTGGCTAGATCGACCTTTCCAGTGCCAAGTGTAGGCTTTCAGGAGAGGTAATCAGAGAGGCTTGACTTGTTTCACATGTGGCCAACTGGGTCACAAGTCTTGGTTTGCTTGAAGGGAGGGTCAATGGGCTTCTTCGGCTAGACCTCGGGGCTAGAGTCGAGCGAGGGCGACCTTTGTCTTGTTATCAGTGTGGACAGCCTAGGCACCTGAAGAGGTTTTGCCCACAGCTGAGTGCCACTTCGAGAGCGTCTGGTTCTAGGCAGACGCAGAGTTACCAGCCACTGTCTGCGAGCCTCGAGGGCCAATCAGAGCGTCATCCCAATCAGTCTGTGATCTTTTGCTCCCAGAGGTGAGCAGGTGGATCAAGGGCCTACAGGGCGCGTGTATGCTGTTACCGCGCATGACTTAGTACCGGCTCCATTAGTAGTGAGACGTACCTTTCTGTTTTGCAACTCGGTTACTAGAGTATTGATTGATACGGGTGTGTCTTATTCTTTTGTATCTGCTGCATTTGCATCTGTGTTGGAGTTGGAGTTAGCGCTTTTGGCGTCTCCTATATGTGTTGTATCACCTGTTGGGGGTGAATTGATTTTGAAACACGGATGTAGAGGTTGTGATATAGAGGTCGCCGACCATAGGCTTCCTTTCCCCTTTGTTGTTATGCCCATGAAGGGTTTTGATGTTATTTTGGATATGGACTGGCTATCATCATACCAGACAGTTATCGATTGCTACCGCTAGAGGGTTACAGTTTGTACCTTGAGCGGAGAGTGTTTCCATTTCTTAGGGGATCGGGTTGGTAGTGTGTTGCCACCGGTGTATGATCCGCGATGGCGGGGTGAGCTTAGTGGTCTACTTACTAGCTTTATGAGTGGTGAGTGTGATGAGACCCAGATTGTATTGCCGGGGGTGGTTTGTGAGTATTTGGACATTTTTCCCGAGGACCTCGTTAGTTTGCCACCTCACCGAGAGATCGAGTTCTCTATTGATCTAGTGCCCGGCACGGTGCCGATTTCTATGGCACCTTATCGTTTTGCCCCAGTTGAGTTGAGTGATTTGAAGATTTAGCTCCAGGAACTGCTAGATAAGGGTTTTGTACGCCCTAGTGTTTCGCCGTGGGGAGCACCGGCCCTCTTTGCTAAAAAGAAAGATGGTGCCTTGGGATTGTGTATCGATTACCGAAAGTTGAATCGGGCTACGGTTAAGAATAAATACCCTATGCCCCTTATAGATGATTTGTTTGACCAATTGAAGGGTTCCCGTTGTTTCTCTAAGATAGACTTGAGATCGGGTTACCACCAGTTGAGGGTCAGGGAGGAGGATATTTCGAAGACGGCATTCCGTACGCGGTATGGCCATTACGAGTTTCTGGTGATGCCATTTGGGCTTACCAATGCACCGGCAGTCTTCATGGACTTGATGAACCGGATCTTCCGAGAATTCTTAGATCGATTTGTGGTCGTTTTCGTGGACGACATTCTTATTTATTCGCCTTCTGAGGAGGAGCACGAGGAGCACTTGAGAGTGGTGCTGGAATTGCTTAGAGCCCATAGGCTGTATGCCAAGTTTGGGAAGTGTGAGTTCTGGCTAGGAGAAGTCAAATTCTTAGGCCATGTGGTATCTAGGGAAGGAGTGTCTGTTGATACATCCAAGGTTGAGGCAGTGCAGGATTGGGCACAGCCTAAGAGTGTTTTTGAAATCCGCAGTTTTCTGGGATTAGCTGGGTATTACCGTCGGTTTGTGAAGGATTTCTCCAAGCTAGCTTCGCCGTTGACTAGGTTAACGCGGAAAGGGGTCAAATTTGTATGGAGTGAGACTTGTGAAAAGTCATTCCAAGAGTTAAAGGTTAGATTGACCACCGCTCCGGTGTTGATTATTCCGGAGAGAGGGTTGGGTTATGCAGTTTATTGTGATGCCTCACGAGAAGGTTTGGGTTGTGTGTTGATGCAAGAGGGGAAAGTGGTAGCTTATGGTTCACGTCAGTTGAAAATTCATGAGAAGAATTACCCCACGCATGACCTAGAGTTAGCGGCAGTGATTTTTGCCTTGAAGATTTGGAGGCACTACCTTTATGGTGAGAGGTTCGAGGTGTTCTCAGACCACAAGAGTTTGAAGTACCTGTTTACACAGAGGGACTTAAATTTGAGGCAGAGGAGGTGGATGGAGTTCATTGAGGACTATGATTTTGAGTTGCACTATCACCCAGGAAAGGCCAATGTGGTGGCCGATGCCCTTAGTAGGAAGTCCATTAGCGATGTAGCTTGTATAGCCATCTGGGAATAGGAGATGTTGGGGGCACTTGGGGAGTTTGATTTGCTTCTAGGCGAATCTGTTGAGGCTGCGGCCTTGTTTTCTATTGTTGCACAGCCTACACTCGTGACTCGGGTGTTAGAGGCACAGAGAGGTGACCTTGAGGTAGAATCCCTCTGAGAGAAGATCTCCAGTGGGAAGTTTAAGAAGGGTTTGACAGTGTATCCCGACCTAAGTGTGAGATACCGAGACCGTCTGTTTGTGCCGGAGGCTTGCCGAGAGAAGGTACTCCGAGAGTTTCACCATTCAAGTCTTGCAGTGCATCCGGGAGGCACCAAGATGTACCGTGATTTGGGTTGCCAGTTCTGGTGGCGAGGGATGAAGAGAGATGTGGCAGTTTTTGTGTCTAAGTGCCTTACTTGTCAGCAAGTGAAGGCCGAGCATCAGAGGCCAGCGGGTTTGTTGTAACCCTTGCCTATTGCCGAGTGGAAGTGGGAGCATGTCATTATGGACTTCGTTGTAGGTCTTCTGAGGACTCAGCGAGGTAGTGATGCTATTTGGGTGGTTGTAGACCGGTTGACTAAGTCGGCACACTTTATCCTTATACGCGTGAGAGACTCGGTAGATTATCTCGCCGACTTGTATATTCGGGACATAGTGAGATTGCACGGGGTCCCAGTGACAATCATCTTAGATAGAGATCCTTGCTTTACTGCTAGGTTGTGGCAGAGTTTGCAGAGTGCCTTGGGCACTAAGTTGACCTTTAGTACGGCTTATCATCCTCAGACTGACGAGCAGTCCGAGTATACTATTCAGATCCTTGAGGACATGCTTCGAGGTTGTGTCCTAGACTTTAGTGGGACTTGGGAGAGGTACTTGCCCTTGGTGGAGTTTGCCTACAACAACAGTTTTCAGTCTAGCATCGGTATGGCACTGTTTGAGGCCTTGTATGGCCGACCGTGTAGGTTTCCAGTGTGTTGGGCCGAGGTGGGTGATGCACCTTTGTTGGGTCCGGAGTTGGTTAGGGAGACGACGGAGAAAGTTGAGCTTATCCGTAGGAGGCTTGTTACAGCCCAGAGTCGCCAAAAGAGTAATGCCGACCATAGGAGGAGGCCTTTGGCGTTTGAGGTAGGTGATCATGTCTTTCTAAAGATATCACCTAGGCGAGGTTTGATGAGGTTTGGGAAGAGTGGGAAGTTATCCCCTCAGTTTATTGGTCCCTTTGAGATGCTTGAAAGGATTAGGGAAGTTGCTTATCGTTTGGCTTTGCCACCGCAGTTGTCCGGGGTACATGACGTATTTCATGTTAGTATGCTTCGGAAGTATGAGCCGGATCCGTCCCATGTGTTAGATTGGACCGACTTAGAGGTAGATGAGGATGCCTCATATGAGGAGAGACCGGTTCGGGTCTTGGATAGGCGGGATCAAGTCTTGCGAGGCAAGACCATTCCCTTGGTTAAGGTTTTGTGGAAACATCATGGAGTGGAGGAGGCCACTTGGGAACGTGAGTTGTTGGTCCGCAAGAAATATCCGGACTTGTTTGTTGATGTGTAATCATACATTGGTAATTTTGTAAAATTGTTAAACTTTAAGAGCATTATATATGTCTTAAGTTGTAAAACATTGTAAATGTTTTGGTAAATGGAAGTTTGTGTTAACATTGCGTGTGTTAAGTATATTGTGGAAATGCAAGCATGATATTAATGTTGCATGTGTTATGAAATTGTGGAAAATGAGTTAAAATTGGTAAATTTCAAAGAAATGCATGTTGATAATGAAGGTTGTTATGTGTAATGTGAAATGCCTCTTGAAAAGAGATGGGATTGACCGGTAATGGGTCGGAATGTTTCATATTATGTTGTAATATTGTTGAGAATGGAGAAAACCTGTTTTTGAAAAACTTATGTTTAATTTCGAGGATGAAATTCTTTAAAGGGGGGAGGTTATAGCGGTCCCGGTATTCCCTTTACTGTTCAGTTGTACTCCGGACTCGGTTCCGTGGAGTTGGTAGTTGTGTCTATCTTGTTGTCGTCCTTTAATTCCATTTGTTTGAGTTTTGAGATGTTTTGGGCAGGTGTGTTACAGGTTGGTTGAGCCTAAGTCTCAAATCTTGTTGCCCAGGTTTTTGGTGTTACGCTCGAGCGGGTTATTCTGCGCTCGAGCGGGGTTTGGTTTTTGGTTATCCGCTCGAACGGGCCTTCTTGCACTCGAGCGGGGTTTACACACTCCCAGTATTTCGTGCCCCTGCAAAACTTCTGCAGGTATATTTTTCACGCTCGAGCGGGTTCCTTTACGCTCGAGCGGGTCGCACTCGAGCAGGCTTGTTGGCACTCGAGCGGGTAGTACATTTTTGGTAAAGGTTCTGGGAGGGGGAAATCTACGCTCGAGTGGATTGGTTTTCGCACTCGAGCGGATGTACTTTATTCTTGTGTCTTGGCGCTCGAGCAGGACTTTTTGCACTTGAGCGGAACTAGTTTTTTTGTTCTTGACGCTCGAGCGTTGTGTTTTCCGCTCAAGTGAAAATGTCGTATAACAGAAGGCAGATAGGCTTTTTCAAATCACTTTTTGCATTCACTCTCTCTCTCTTACTTTTCCAAAACTCCATTGTTGAGCGTCTCTCTCTAGAACCTTGCCTTCTCTCTAGGTATTGATCTAGTGGGAGTTGTTTCCTCACCTTTGGCCTTTACAAAAAGGTTGTTGATCGTCGAGGGCTATCTTTTGATCCAAGAATATCAGGATTTGGAGCATTTCCGTTTTCTTCATCCTCTTCGTTGGGGGTCAACTTTTGAGGTAGGGATTCCTACTCACAACTATGGGTTTTGACCTAGATTTTTGAGCATTTCGTTAAATGGTTTGATTTTGGGATCTAGGGTTTCAAAATGTATAAAAGGGGGTTTTGTTATTTTGATTCTAAAATGGGCAATTTGGGTTTCAAAATAATGATATTGTTGTTGGTTGTGGAAATCTAGACCATTGGGTCAATATTGGGAAATGGGGTAGAAAACCCTAATTTGTTGTATAAATTAATTGGTATAATTAATTTAGAAAAGTTGTGGATTTATGGAATTGAGTTGGAAATAATGAAATTGACTCATTATATTGTGAAATGGTGGAGTTGGAATTGATAATCCCTCACTTTTCAAAACATTGATATTATATCTGTTGGAGCTTTTATTATCTGTTTAGAAATAATTGCTTGGGCTACCGGTGGAGGGTAGTTTTGATTACTGTAGACAATGCATGATGATTAGGCAAACTAAAACTAATCAATTGGATATGTCATAGAGCATGACGGTTGGTAGAATACATTAACGTTATGTATTGTTTGATTGTGTATATGACCTATGCGTATATACATTGCGTGTGTGGGAGGAGATAGGGGATGTACTCCACGGTTTAGGGCAAGATAAGGGATGGACCTCTAAACCGGATGTTGTTTGGGAGGAGATAGGGGATGGACTCCACTAATACAGCTCATATGCTTGTCAGTTATTGTGTTGATATAGCTAATATGCTTATCTATGGAAGTGTTGATATAGCTAATATGCTTATCTGATGAGATGTGGATACAGCTTGTATGCTTATCTGTTGAGATGTTGATACAACTAGTATGTTTATCTATTGAAAAAGGGAAATGTTTAATATGAGTCACTGTCTTATATAAGTGGTTGGCCAGGTTCTGAGCCGTTGATGTAAATTGTAAAATCGATAAGAAATGGAAAATGAAATAAAACATGAACATAGTGGTCTTGCAATGGAAATGAGTTATGAAAGTAAACATTTATCAATTGCTAATGTCTTAGTTATTGCTCATACTGTGTTTAGCATATCTGTACTGGGCTGTGGCTCACCCTATATGGGAACATTACCTTCAGGTATAGGTAGCATGCCACCACCAAGGACATAGGTTGGATGATGATGAGAGTTGAAGACTCTTTTTTTGTTTATTTTGTTTGTATTGCATGTACATCAAGCCAAGCGCTTATTCTGTATAGAGTTAGTACTCTTCTTTTGTGTAACCAAGTGTTAACTTGGAAAGCTGTAAGCCCATAGGGCATTTGCTTTTGTTGTTAACATGTAATACTGCTGTAAGAACTACTCTGATGAATAGAAATGGTTGATTTCTTTTATATCAATGCATGTCTTAAGTGATGGGTTTTATGTATTATTTTGAGGGTGTGACACAATGAGACAACTAATTAGTGAGAATCAAACAAGTAATCTAAATTAGTGAGAGTTTAATGTTTTCAAGGAAAATTCAAATGACAGAGAAAGTATAGCTCAAAGAACACGTAACCAGTGAAAATCAAACAAACAATACAAATTAGTGGGAGTTTAACATGGTTAGGGAAAATTGGAAAGAAAATCAAAGTGACAACTAGCCATAGAAAATCATGCAAGGCATATAGAGTAAAGTAAATCCAATGTGTTTAGAGAAAATTGTGATGCCAAAGAAAATTTATCTCTAGAGGAAAATTACACACAACGAGACAATTAACCATTGAAAATCAAACAAGCAACATAATTTGACGGGTCAGGGAAAATTCAGAGAAAATCAATCAAAATTTTGACCCAAACTCGGGCGAATTTCGCCCAACTTAGAGAAATTTAAAGAAATTTCTTTGATTTTTTCCGTGTTTTGAAAATTTCTCTGGTTTGAAGAAATTTATCTGTGTATTATACAGAGAGGAGAGAAAAGAAAAAATTGGAATAGTTTTTTGTCAACTCTTTAATTCTTTCCTCTATAAGGGAAATAATTTAATAAGTGATGTAGAAAACAAGGATATAGTCATCAATATATTTGCCATTCAACTCTATATTCATTTTTAAGGACATTATAGTCAACAAAGAATATGCACCATGTAAGCTTAAGGATGTCAAATTGTAGAACAAGAGGCAAATAGTAGAGATATCACCTGTTGTCATACCTAGTTTCTTATCTTTCTAAGCACAAACCGTGTATTGGACTAATCTTTTAGTTTATTCTTTCCGAAACACCACGACAAACATCAATCCTTCTTATATATATAGGGGGATTTGGTCACAGACCCATTATAATAAAATTTTAATGCATTAAGAACAAACACAAAAAAATTTCCTTAAAAATTTCAACACATATCACTATTATTATAATATTAAACTTTAAAATAATATATCTTTTGATGTAGATGTCAATTTTTAATAAAATTAGTATTTTTAGAATTCTCTCATCAAAATCCATCAAATAAGATCCATGTTGACTATGAAATTCTTAAAATATATATATACTTTGTCCAAGAAATATATATATATATATATGTATATTACTTTGTCCTTACTCAATTTTGTGTTTTCTCCATAGAGAGTTTATGAAGCAAAATAAATTGAGCTGTCTTTTTCATCAAACAAGGGTCCAATGGAAGGGTTTTGACTAAAATTTTCATATATATATAGAGAGAGAGATAAAATGAAAGCCCTAATGAAAAATTTACAATATAGACCAAAATTCACACACATACACACACACACATATATATATATATAGAGAGAGAGAGAGAGAATGTGTGTGAGATATGGTTGTGAGTGATGGACTTTAGGCTACAAAATATATATATATATATATTATGGACCTCTCCTATTGCTAAAAGTTAGAAAGGAATGTTAGACCAATTTTCTCATTTTTTGGTTAGACACTCATATAGGTGTTGGACTCATATGAGTGTAAGCCTCACATTATCTGAATACCAAACCAAACCAAACCAAACCTAGCCTTAAGTCCCATCAAATGGGGTCGGCTACATGAATCCTTCTTCTCCACGCGGCCCTATCAAAGGCCATTTCATTAGTCAAATTAAGTAGATTCATATCTCTATTTATAACACTAGTCAACGTTAATCTAGGCCTACCCCGTCCCCTAACACTACCATCTACCGTTACAGCATCGCATCTCTTCACTACTGCCTCTGTTGATCTCCGTTTTAAATAAAAAAGTAAATATTTAAAAAAAATTTAAAATATATAAAAAATTAAAATATTTTTTAAATAAAATAAATAAATATTTTAAAAAATAAGAAAATTACAATAAAAATTATATATTTAAAATAAAAAATATTTTTAAATTTTTAAAAAATATATATATAAAAAATTTGAAAACAAATTTCAATGTACAACTCAAAACACAAAATACAACTCAAAACTTTTCTCAAAACTCATAATCAAACAAATTTTTTCTTTTCAAAACTCAATTCAAAATTCATAACTCAAAACACAACTCCATACTCAAATCATGATTCTAAAAATAATTTTAAAAAAAATAAAAAGAAATATTTTTTTGATTTTTTTTAAATAGTGTTTTGAAAAAGTTGGTTATGAATTTGAAAAGAATTTTAAATTGAATTTTTAGTTGTATGTTTGGTTATGAGTTTTGAAAATAGTTTTTGAATTGAATTTTGAGTTGTGTGTTTGGTAATGAGTTTTGAATTTTTTTTTATTACAATCACAATTTGAAAAGAGTAGTAAACACAACCCTAGTTTTTTTTTTTTTTTTTTAGATTAAAAACACTGGTTTTTCTTGGTAAATGAAAGGGTTATACTTATCTGAAATTTCTATAAAATAAAACATGATAGTTTTTGAAAATATGTCAAAATTTCTTAGAGACACATTTTATTTCAAAGATTGAGATTAATTTCCAAATTCATTATAGGATCAAGATTTTTTAAATTCTCACTCACCACCTTTTTTTTCCCCTTTTTGTTTATTCATGCCCTCTCTCTCTCTTCCCCTACCCACTCACCTACCTTCGTTTCCCTCCTTTTTGTTCACTGATGCATTCTCTCTCTCTCTCTCTCTCTCTCTCTCTCTCTCTCTCTCTTCCATTTTTCCTTTTTTTCTCTTTTTTTTTTTTTTAATTTTTCCCTTTTTATTCACTTATTTTATTTATATCATGCCTTCAGACACGAACATATACTAGTTATTATATAAAATAGGATTGAGTATTGTTGTTGTATCAAAAGACACAATAGCCATGTTGTTGTGAGGAACTTTAGAGGTATTTCCTGAGTGTATTTTGATAATTTGAAAAGTTCATATTATAAGATTTGTCAATTATATCATCTATATATATAATAAAATAAAAAATCAAGTTAATGAGACATCGACAACCCCATGATCAAGTCTTGATTTATTTAATTTTTTGCATGGATAATCTACTCGACGAATCTTATAATATGAACAATTTGAATTATCGAAAAAGGCTCGAAATACACTCTCAATAGATGTCTCAATGACCTCATTTGCACAACAATTTGAAAGTCTTTCTTGATAAGTGAAAAGTCTTTCTTGCTAATGGTAGAATCGAGTTGTACAGAGAATTGCAATTTAGAGAATCTCTAATGGTGCGATTAAAAATTGTATGATAGAGTTAGTTACTCAAAGAATATAGTGCAAGTCTTTCTTGGTAATTGTACAAAGAATCTGCAATTTAGAGCATCTAATGGTGGGATTAAAAAATTGTATTAAGGTGATAGAGTTGGTTGTACAAAGAATATAGTGAAAGCTTTTCTTGGTAATTGTACAAAGAATCTGCAATTTAGAGCATCTTTAATAGTGGGATTAAAAAATTGTATTAAAGTGATAGAGTTAGAGTCATATAGAGTCTGTAATTTAAAGCATCTTCCATAGTGGAGTTAATTTATATATAGAGTTGCATATATACTTCCAAACTCACTCATCAAGAGTTAATCTTCCTCACAAACAACCATGGATATAGTAGTCTGCAACTCTTGCAACCCCACCCCCCCGATCACATATTTTACTTTGTTCATTTTTCTTCTACTTTGTGATCACCCTTTACTACTTCTCCCTTCATGCAAATGCACTGAGCTTCAACTTAACCAATATTAATCAAATGTTTGAAAATGTCACCATAAAAGGAGATGCTATTTTATCCAACGACATCATCCAAATCACTCTAAACAAAATATGGAAAGTCAGTCAAGCCACATATAAAGATCCTTTTCACCTTGGGGACCAAGCTTCTGAAAGATTGACAGACTTCAACACCTATTTCTTGTTTGTCATTGATTAAGAAAGAAACTCGAGTTTTGCAGATGGGCTTACATTCTTCCTTGTTCCTCACGATTCCCCATCTAGTTACAACTGGGCTGGCTCCATGGGTCTTCCAATCATGCAAATAGACCCCCTCACATGGACTCCATTTGTTGCTGTGGAGTTTGATACCTTTCCAAATGCCTGGGATCCATCGGAAATTCATGTAGGTATCAACATCAACTCTCTCGAATCTAATGCTACTATAATTTGGTACAACAACATAACGTATGGGAGAGATAATGAAGCCTGGATTAGTTATGATTCTAGTTCTAAAAATTTGAGTGTTGTTTTCACTGGATATATAAATAATACTAGATTTAAAAGTGTCCTTAGTTGGCCAATTAATCTGAGGGACTACTTATCCGAATGAGTTACAATAGGCTTCTCACTTGCAACAGGAGCTGTTTCTGAGAAACATATTATTAAATCATGGTCATTCAATTTGAGTTCACAAATCGATGCACCAACGAGTCTTAATCCCAATCCCAACCCCAACCCCAATCCCAATCCCAATCCCAATCCCAATCCCAATCCTGGTCTCAGTCCCAATCTCAGTCCAAATCTAAGCAACAGAAAGCCACTAGTAGTGGGATTGACTGTAGGATCATTTGGTTTAGTTTGTGGGTTGGCTTTGTTTGTGTTTGTTTTGTGGATGAAAAGGACAAATGAGGAGGTTCCATTTAATATGTCCATAGATAATGACTTCGAGGTAGGTATCGGGCCAAAAAGTTTTCGCATAGTGAATTGTTTTGTGCAACAAATAAATTTGCAGATATACTTGGACAAGAAGGATTTGGTGAGGTTTGTAGAGGTTTCTTAAAGGAATCCAAGTCCAATGTTGCTGTGAAGAGGATATCAAAGGGATCAAAACAAGGAATAAGAGAGTATGCATATGAAGTGAAGATCATTAGTCGGTTGAGGCATAGAAATTTGGTGCAACTACTTGGTTGGTGTCATGAGAAAGGAGAACTACTACTCGTTTATGACTTCATGGAAAATGGAAGCTTAGATAACCATCTCTTCAAAGAAAAAAGCTTATTGACATGGGCAATGAGGTGCAAAATTACTCAAGGCTTGGCCTCGGCAATGCTTTATCTACACGAAGAATGGGAGTAGTGTGTGTTGCATAGGGATGTAAAATCAAGTAACGTCATGTTAGATTCAAATTTGAATGCCAAACTTGGAGATTTTGGATTAGCTAGGCTTGTTGACCCTGGAAAAGATTCAAAAACAACAATTTTGGCAGGGACTAAGGGTTACATGGCACTCGAATACTTAGATATAGGCAAAGCTAGTAAGGAATCAGATGTTTACAATTTTGGAATTGTAGCATTGGAGATAGCTTGTGGAAGACAATCTGTTGATTTTAATGTCCCAAAAAGTCAAATGATATTGGTGCAGTGGGTTTGGGATCTTTATGGTACCAGTAGACTTCTTGAAGTAGTAGATCCGAAGATATGTATAGAGTTTATTCAAGAACAAATGGAACATTTGATGATTGTTGGGCTCTGGTGTGCTCACCCTGATCACAATTTCCGGCCTTCAATTAGGCAAGCAATTCAAGTGCTTAATATTGAAGCTCCACTGCCGAATTTCCCAGCAGAGATGCCTGTGCCAACATACGTTACCCCTTTGGTGAATGCTTCTTCATCTTTGGATTCTTGTACCCATGGCTCTATTACTTTTTCTAATAGTGGTCGATTTTAGTCTTCAAGTTATAGTTACCACGAGGGAGAGGGCTCCAGCTCTGGTCCCCTCTTTCCTCATTCAACTCCTATTTTCTTCTTCCATTTTCTTTGCCTTTTTACTTAAATAACCTTGGAAACTTTGTTTTTCCAACCATCTCCCTCTTTGTGTGGTGTTTCTTCACTAGATTTGCCTTCTCCCTCCTCCTTCGCCTCACTCCGGCGCCATCATTACCTCACCGCCACTTGATTTGCCACCACCCTTTAGATATGCCACCTCCAACCCTCTACGGCCCTGCCACCGCTTCTCTACCTCTTCATCTTCACTAGATCTACATTCAGCTACCGTTTTCACCACCGCCTTTCCATCACTGCCTTTGGGATTGAAGATTTTTCCGGTTTTGCTATCTTTTTTGTTTTTATGGGTTTGGTTGTGTGGCTTGGGTTCCATCGATGATGTGATTGCAACTTACTCTTTCTATGAATGTAGCTTATGTCTTCATTTTAGACTTATCCTATTGTCGAACTTTTATGATCGACGTCAACTTCGCAGTGCAAGCTTTGTGTCTTGATTTATTCATAGCTTTCCTTGGGCTTTCTTTTACTTTGTTTGATGTAAACTTGTATCTTGTTAGTATAGATCCCTTTGTAAGTGTCGTTTGACTTATTTTAATGAAAATTTCTCTTGATAAAAAAAAAAGACGCTATAGTTACCACACAAATTTCTCTAAATTCACCTCATTCTCTATAGTTGCATTAGTATTTTTCTTCTTGTAATGATTTGTGTTTCACAAGTGCCACGACCCAAACCCGCCCCTAAGGATTTAGCATCATAACCGGCCAGTAATCCATGATTACAAAAGGCCTGCTTAACAGTAATAACAATAATACAGTATAAAGGGGCTGGCGGAAGCCAATTAATAATAAGATGATGTGCAATGAGCTGTAGAGACTTGAATGGAAATAAAATTTCATGCACACAGCCGGATTCATAACCACTTATACCAAAAATACATATGCAAGACGATATGCAAGTTAGGGACATAATCCTATCATAAAAAACTGTATAAATAGGAGTTTTAAACATTCTTTACATTAGCAAAGACAAAAGGGCGAATTTGAGTCACCCAAAAAGCCTTAACTCGTGCAAGTTCGGAACCTCGTTATGAGGTACAACGGTTGGCTTGACAAAACGTGAGCTTGGGCTGACACCTCTAGTTTTGATCCGGTGCCTAGCCACCTACATATATACAATAAATTGTGAGCTAAAGCCTAGTGAATAATGAATGTGTAAAGGGGTTAATAATGAATGTCCTTTCAGAGTCTAAAACAGTCATTTGTATCTGTAGGTCAGTTATTCATTCAATGTCATATCATTCATTTAAAAATCATAGCAGTCATACGTGGTACATCCAATAGCAAAACAATACAGTAGATCTTAATAGACCAAACAGTCAGTTGATGGCCATCAATACAGTAACAGTAGTTCCAAGGATAGAAACTGATAGAGATTTTTGTAATAGTAGCAATAACAAGAATAAGATAAAGAGTAGTAACAATAACAGTCAGTTGCTATGGATGCCACGAGTACAGTTCATAAAATAGGACAAACATTCATTCGGTAAACAATATCATTTTAGAAAATAGTATAGTCAATTGTTCAGAAAATAATTATAATTGAATATAGCTTTACAACATTGTTACTCACAGATAACAGGGCTGTAAGCAGGCTATTCAGCTTCCTTGAGGTGCATAACCTACACAGTTACAGAACGAACGTATACTAAATTACACACCCGGAATTGATAACTTCGTCCTTTCTACTTGTTTTTGGTGTAGTTCTACTTCATTATCCTCATTATGATGTCTTAATCATGGCTTAGGAATGCCTAGGATGGAAAGAGGATGCAAAAATGTACTTGAAAATGTTTTTCAAACTTGCTGAAAACAGGGGTCTCGCTCAAGCGTAGCTTTCTTCGCTCGAGCGAACATACTGAATGTGAGTGGTCGCTCGAGCAAACACTCCTTCCCTCGAGCAGTCTGCAAAATGTAAAAAAGTTCTGGTTGCGTGCAATTTCCGCTCGACGGTTGCTTGATGCTCACTCGAGCGTGAGACACAGGTCCTCGCTTGAGCGCAAGTCTTGTCGCTCGAGCATGTTTCCAAACACGCAAACTTCTGAGAGCATGCAATTTACGCTTGAGCCAACCTTTTGTCGATCGAGCAGAAGTGTGAAAATGCAAGCTGTCGCTCGAGCGTGGAATCCTTTGCTCGAGCATAGAGGCGAAATTCTGGGTTTTCCAGATTTGCCTCCAAATTGTAAACCTTGAATTCAACACTCTAAAACTCATCCTTTTGGGCCAAAATTTTGGAAAACACTTAGAAACTCACGACACATCATGATCTAAAGACCATTTCATTAAATTAAAGCCCAAAAGCATGCCAATTGTACACAAATTCAACTTAAACTTTATGAATGTTTCAAGAATACAACATGCATGAATTCTCTTGAACTCCACCACTTCAAAACATGATCAAACTTGGCCAATTGATAGAAAACATGATGATTTCCTGCAATTAAGCTCAATCTATGACATACATGAGGGAATTCTTAGCAAACATGCTCCAAATGTAATGAAATGAACATGCATGCATGGATTAATCTTCCTTCATACTTCTTAAGCTTAATTCTTACATCTCATAGCTCAATTCACTTGAATTCATAGATGAATCAACTTAATTTCAAGACTAGAGACTTGACTTCTTACCTTAGATGTTCAATTTGGTCCTAGATGCCAAATTCTTAGGCTAGATGATCAATCTCCAAGGTCCCTTCTTCTATTCTAGCAATTCCTTTCAATTGATTTCAATTCTCATGGCTAAGACTAAATCTCGCTACTCTCCCCCTTTCTCACGTTTTTGAGCATCAAAGAGTAGGAAATGAGAGTGTAAAGCCAAGTAAAGGAGTCAAAGTAGCCTTATATAGGCTTAATTAGAGTGACTTAATTAAATTGACTTATGTTAATCACATTGGCACTAATTATTTTAATTTATTCGTTTTGATTCAAATTTTAATCGAACCCACCGTAAAATTCTATAAATCCTAATTAACATACAAATCAAGTCAATTTCTAAATCGGATGCCGATAAGGCCTTCAATTTGCAAATCGAAACTAAAACATGAACATGTCTTTCTACATCGAACAGATAAAAATGCATTTAAAGCAACACACTCATGTAATTAATTTAAGATTTCGTCTTAATCATTTACTTAACATCCTTAATCATGAATTAGCATTAATCATGGGTCGGGGTTGTCATAGTCTCTCCTCCTTGAAAGAGTTTGGTCCTCTAAACTCGAATTACCTTCATTTTGAAAGAACACCGGATTCAAAGGAAACTACTCAGGATATCTTTTCATTATGTCTTCTTTCCTCTCCCAAGTTGCGTAAAAACCACCATGATTTTGCCAATCCACCTTCACTAACGGGATTTCTTTATTTCTCAACTTCTTGATTCGTCGATTTACAATCTGAATAGGCTATTCTTTATAAGTGTAGTCGTCACTCAATACCACATGGGTAGGCTCAATAACATGAAATGGATCCCGAAGATAGTCCCGCAACATCGAAACATGAAAGACATTATGCATATGTTCCATTTTGGGAGGGAGTGCTACTTGATATGCCATTGGATTAATCTTTTCAATGATTTCATACAGCTTAACATACCTCATTGCTAGCTTACCCTTGGTTCCAAAGCGAGTCTGTCCCTTCATTGGTGTCACTTTAATAAAAGCATGATCCCCCACTTCATATTCCCTGTCTCGTCTTCGTACATCCGCATAGCTTTTCTGTTGACTTTGTGCAATTTTCAATCTTTGTTGAATTAATTTCACATTTTTTGTTGTTTCATGCACAATCTCAGGCCCAAGTAAAGGCCCATCTCCAACTTCTGCCCAACATATAGGTGATCGACATTTTCTACTATATAATGCCTCGAAAGGCGCCATACCAATGCTCGAATGAAATCTATTATTGTAAGCAAATTCAGCTAGAGGCAAATGAGCTTCCCAATTCCCTTGAAAATCAAGCACACACATACATAACATGTCCTCCAGCATTTGGATTGTTCTTTCTGACTAGCCATCGGTCTGAGGATGATATGCACTACTCAATCTCAATTCGGGACCCAACGCCATTTGCAGACTCTGCCAAAATCTTGATGTGAACTTCAAGTCCCTATCAGAAACAATGGACATAAGTACTCCATGCAATCTAACAATCTCATTGATGTAAATTGTAGCCAATTTATCCACATTATAGATTATTTTGATAGGTAAAGAGTGTGCAGATTTAGTCAAACAATCCATAATAACCCAAATTGAGTTCATATCTCTATTGGAACGAGGTAGTCCAACAATGAAATCCATGGTAATATGCTCCCATTTCCACTCCAGTATTGGCAAAGGTTAAAGCAACCCTGCAGGTCGTTAATGTTCAGCTTTGACTTGTTGGCATTGAAAGCATTTTAACACAAACTCAGCAATTTCTCTTTTCATTCTTGGCCACCAGAAGTTAAGCTTCAAGTCTTGATACATTTTTGCATTCCCTGAATGAATGGAAAGTTTTGAACTGTGAGCTTCCTGCAAAACTCACTTTTTCATGTCAACATCATTTGGTACGCACAATCCACCTTGAAATTTCAGCACACCATGTTCAAAAACAAATCTTGGCCTTGGTTTGAATTCCCGTTCATCAATAATCTTTTTCAAAAAGTCATCTTGTTGTTGTTTTTCTTTAATATCCTCAATAAGTGTCTGTTGAAAAGAAATAGCAGCCAAGGTTCCGCCTTGTTCTCGCAGAACAATTTCAACCTCCAATTTCTCAAGGTCGTGCAGCAATTCTCTTTGCCCGGTAAGTAAGCATGCCAAATTCCCAATTGATTTCCTACTAAGTGCATCAGCAACAATGTTAGCTCTCCCCGGATGATACAAGATTTGTAAATCATAATCTTTTATTAATTCTAGCCATCTCTGCTGTCTTATGTTCAACTCTTTATGTGTAAAGAAATATTTTAAACTCTTATGATCTGTGTACACCTCACATGTTGCCCCATACAAGTAGTGGCGCCAAATTTTCAATGCAAATACTACTGCAGCAAGCTCCAGATCATGAGTTGGATAATTCTTTTCATGTGGCCTCAATTGTCGGGAAGCATATGCAATGACTTTACCATTCTACATCAATACACACCCCAAACCCTTATAAGAAGCATCACTAAAAATAATAAATCCATCCATACCTGAGAGTAAGGTGAGAATCGGTGTAGTCACAAGTCGAGTCTTCAATTCTTGAAAGGCTGATTCTCTTTGAATGGTCCAGTCAAATGGTATTCCCGTTTGAGTCAACTAAGTTAACGGCAAAGCAATTTTAGAAAAATCTTTCACGAATCTTCGATAGTACCCGGCCAGACCTAAGAAACTTCGGGCTTCGGTAACATTAGTCGGTCTAGGCCAATTCACCACTGCTTCAATTTTCTATGGGTCAACTGATATGCCATCTTTACTAATTACATGGCCCAAAAACATAACACTATCAAGCCATAATTCACACTTTGTCAGTTTTGCATATAATTTCTTCTCTTTCAAGGTTTGCAAAGCAATCCTCAAATGAAGTTCATGTTCCTCTTTACTTTTGGAATAAATCAAGATATCATCTATAAAAACAACCACAAATTCATCAAGGAATGGTTTGAAAAATTTGTTCATAAGATCCATAAATGTAGTAGGCACATTATTAACTCCGAAAGGCATAACAAGAAATTCATAATGTCCATACCTTGTTCGAAAAGCAATCTTTTCAATGTCCTCGGCCTTGACTTTCAATTGGTGGTACCCGAATCGAAGATCAATTTTGGAAAAGACTTGAGCACCTTGCAGTTGGTCAAATAAATCATCAATGCGAGGCAACGGATACTTGTTTTTCACTGTCACCTTATTTAGCTCACAGTAATCAATGCAAAGCCTCAATGAACCATCCTTCTTTTTCACAAATAAAACTAGAGCGCCCCACGGTGACGGCTAGTTTTGATGAACCTCTTGTCTAACAACTCTTGTAACTGGATTTTCAACTCTTTCAATTTAGTAGATGCCATCCTATACGGAGCTTCGGAAATTGGCTGTCTACCCGGTATCACTTCAATAGTGAACTCAATCTCCCTGTTAATCAAATCCCCAAGCAAATCATCTGGAAAAACATCTAGAAATTCTTTACCTATAGGAATACTGTCCACATTAGCTTGTATCAGTAGGCACAGTCAGTATACAACATAAATATCCTTTACACCCCTTTTTAATCAATTTGGATGCTTTCATAGATGAAATCAAGTATGGGGGAGGTACAACACCAACCCCATTAAAACTAAATTCAGGCAATCCCAGTGGATGAAAAATAATTTTCTTTGTTACACAGTCAATGGAGGCATGATATTTTGTTAATCAATCCATTCCCAAAATTACATCAAAATGATCGAGATTCAGAGGTAGCAAATCAACATATAAAAGCACATCCCCAGTAACAATCTCACAAGCAGGATACACATAAGCACAAGTCATTGATCCATTAGCAGGTGAAGACACAACTAATAAATAGTTCATGGGTTCCAGTGGTCTATTTAATTTTCGTGAAAAAGCATGTGAAACAAACGAGTGTGTAGACCCCAAATCAATCAGAATATAAGCATTTTGAGCACAAATTGAAAGTATACCTGACACAATTGCCTTAGTATTCTGCACGTCTCCTGGTACAAGTGCAAACACCTGGCCTTGCCTCAAAGGTTCCTTTCTGATAACTTTCGAATTGGGTTTTGGTGTAACAGTTGATGCTGCAGCACTTGCTACGAGTCTACTAGTGCCTTGAGATGTGAGAGGACAATCTTTGACCATGTGGCCCACCTTGCAACACCTATAACATGCCCCAGAAATTTTGTAACAACCCCTTTATGTCTTCTGCCATATTCTGGACAAGGTGATATGGAATTATTTCCTTGACTGGAGCTACTTGTTGACCCTGTATTTTGCTTTTTATTTAATGAGTTGTTCTGGCCCTTTTTGAAACTGGAACTTTGTCTCTTGCCCCGCGATTCAGTCACCGGTGCCTTAGACTGTTTCAATGCTGCAACATTTGCCTTAGTTATGATCGCTCGGTCAAGGACATTCACATACTTGAGTAATTTCAAGACATTAATTCAATCGAGTATTTCCACATTAAGCCCACCTTCAAACTTTCTAGCCTTTTTATAGTCGGTATCCACTATGTGTGGTGTGTATCGGGCGAGCTCAGTGAACTTAGATTCATATTTAGCTACTGACATGGTACCCTACTTCAGTTGTTCAAATGCAGTCACTTTGCAGTCTCGGACACACTGAGGGAAATACTTCTCATAAAAACCTTCTTTAAACGAAGCCAAAGTCATAACATTGTTTGTATCACGAATAAGCATCCGCCACCGTCTAGCCTCTTCTTGTAAAGTAAAAGTAGCCAATAACACTTTATGTGCCTCTGTACATGGAAATACTTCAAACAGTTTTTCAGTTTTTAGGACCCATGCTTCGGCCTTCAGTGGCTCAAGACCTCCCTGGAATGTTGGTGGCTTCATTTTGTTAAACTTTTGTGTCAAAGCAATCACATCATCATTAGCATTTGGTTCCGGCTACACTAGAGGGGATGGGGGCTGTTGGTTCTGTTGTTGTCTTAGTGCCTCAGTCAATAATTCAACATTTCTTTCCAATCTTGCAATTCTTGTTTAAGATGATTCAGGTTCATCTGTATTCCTTGCATTCTCCATTGCACTATGTACAACATAGTAATAATAAACATAGGAAAAATAGCTTACTTATGTACATTAGTACATATATACATATCATGACCACACACACTTTCTTATGCTCATGCAATGCCCTAATTACTTTTCTAGGACATCCTATAGCTCATTCGGACACGTGTGTACGGTATAACTCATGCTCTAATACCACTTTGTCACGACCCAAACCCATTCCTAAGGGTTTAGCATCGTCACCGGCCAGTAATCCATGATTACCAAAGGCCTGCTTAACAGTAATGACAATAATACAGTATAAAGGGGGTTGGCGGAAGCCAATCAATAATAGAATGATGTCCAATGAGCTGTGGGGACCTGAATAGAAATAAACTTTCATGTACACAGCCATATTCACAATCACTTATACCAAAAATACATATGCAAGACAATATGCAAGTTAGGGACATGATCCCATCATCAAAAACTGTGTAAATAGGAGTTTTAAATATTCTTTACATTAGCAAAGACAAAAGGGTGAATTTGAATCACCCAAAAAGCCTTGACTCGTGTAAGTTCGGGACCTCATTATGAGACACAACGACTAGCTTGACAAAACATGAGCTCGGGTCGACACCTCCAGCTTTGATCCAGTGGCTGGCAACCTACATATATACAATAAACTGTGAGCTAAAGCCCAGTGAATAATGAATGTGTAAAGAGGTTAAGAATGAATGTCATTTTAGAGTCTAAAACAGTCATTTGTATCTGTAGGTCAGTTATTTATTCAATGTCATATCATTCATTTAGAAATCATAGCAGTCATACGTGGTACATCCAATAGCAGAACATTACAGTAGGTCCTAATAGACCAAATGGGATTGATGGCCATCAATACAAGAATAAGAGGTTCCAAGGATAGGAACTGACAGAGAACTCCTGAATAAAGAGCATAACAATAACAATAATGTGATGGGCTATGGATGCCACGAGTACAGTTCATAAAATAGGACAAACATTTATTCGGTAAACAATATCATTTTAGAAAACAGTACAGTCAATCGTTCAGAAAATAATTATAATTGAATATAGCTTTACAACATTGTTACTCACAGATAACAGGGCTGTAAGCAAGCTATTCAGCTTCCTTGAGGTGCGTAACCTACATAGTTACAGAACGAACGTATACTAAATTACACCTTCAGAATTGATAACTTAGTCCTTTCTACTTGTTTTGGTGTGGTTCTACTTCATTATCCTCATTATGATGTCTTAATCATGGCTTATGAATGCCTAGGATGGAAAGAGAATGCAAAAATGTACTTGAAAATGTTTTTCAAAACATGCTAAAAACAGGGGTCTCGCTCGAGCGTAGCTTTCTTCGCTCGAGTGGACATACCGAATGTGAGTGGTCACTCGAACGCACACTCCTTCGCTCGAGCGGTCTGCAAAATGTGAAAAAGTTCTGGTTGCGTGCAATTTTTGCTCAATGCTCACTCGAGTGTGAGACACAGGTCCTCGCTCGAGCCAACCTTTTGTCGCTCAAGCGGAAGTGTGAAAATGCAAGCGGTTGCTCGAGCGTGGAATCCTTCGCTCGAGCGTAGAGGCGAAATTCTGGGTTTTCCAGATTTGCCTCCAAATTGCAAACCTTGAATTCAACACTCCAAAACTCATCCTTTTGGGCCAAAATTTTGGAAAACACTTAGAAACTCTTAACACATCATGATTTAAAGACCATTTCATAAAATCAAAGCCCAAAAGCATGCCAATTGTACATAAATTCAACTTAAACTTTATGAATGTTTCAAGAATACAACATGCATGAATTCTCTCGAACTCCACCACTGCAAAACATGATCAAACTTGGCCAATTGATAGAAAACATGATGATTTCCTACAATTAAGCTCAATCTATGACATGCATGAGGGAATTCTTAGCAAACATGCTCCAAATGTAATGAAATGAACATGCATGCATGGATTAATCTTCCTTCCTACTTCTTAAGCATAATTCTTACATCTCATAGCTCAATTCACTTGAATTCATAGATGAATCAACTTAATTTCAAGACTAGAGACTTGACTTCTTACCTTAGATGTTCAATTGGGTCCTAGATGCCAAATTCTTGGGCTAGATGATCAATCTCCAAGGTCCCTTCTTCTATTCTAGCAATTCCTTTCAATTGAGTTCAATTCTCATGCCTAAGACTAAATCTCCCTACTCTCCCCCTTTCTCATGTTTTTGAGCATCAAAGAGTAGGAAATGAGAGTGTAAAGGCAGGTAAAGGAGTCAAAGTAGCCTTATATAGGCTTAATTAGAGTGACTTAATTAAATTGACTTATGTTAATCACATTGGCACTAATTATTTTAATTTATTCGCTTTTGATTCAAATTTTAATCGAACCCAAAGATAAAATTCTATAAATCCTAATTAACATACAAATCAAGTCAATTTCAATCGGATGCCGATAAGGCCTTCAATTTGCAAATCTAAACTAAAACATGAACATGTCTTTCTACATCAATGATAAAAATGCATTTAAAGCAACACACTCATGTAATTAATTTAGGATTTCGTCTTAATCATTTACTTAACATGCTTAATCATGAATTAACATTAATCATGGGTCGAGGTTGTCACAACAAGGCTGTAGGTAATTATCAATTAATGAGTTCAAATATCAAATGGTAGTAATTAGTCTACAAAATTACATAATGAGTTGCTCACTTATTTCATTTACATTAAGTAATATGGTATTACCATTGTGATTACCATTTGTTATAAGCTTCTAATTTTGATTAAAATAATAATGTGGCCTACTATTTTGATAACATTTTAAAAGTTAAAAATTTTAATTAAAAAAATTAAAAATATATCTTTTGGTTTGTTAATAGAGTCAAATCCTAGATTTTTTTTTTTTTAAAAAAATTCTATATTTTTTAATTAAATTGGATGAGACGTAATAAATTTAAAAATTCAGCATGTTTCCTATCGCCACTGGCAGTTGGCTTGATTGAGCCTACAGTGGAAATTTGATCACATAAAGTTAATTTTTCAAATAAATGAATGGATCACATCTTTTCGTGTAACGAGTTGTTCCTTGTTTTGAGATTAAGTCTGTCAATTCCCTTTATTATTTACCCATCTCTTAACATAAAGTCATATGTCTTATTTCTTTTATCAATTACAATATTTTTAAAACACAACTATATCCCATTACAAATAAATAACTTCTCACATCACAAAGCACAATGTGAGTTATAATAGGAGTTTTTTGGATGAATAAGTTATAATAGGAGTTAGGCCTACATGGTAGAAAATGTTGTGCCTATTTATTTTTTAAAAAATTTAGGATACTAATCATTTTATATGAAATGAGTCTTATAAAATATGTGAAAGGAAGGCCCTGCATCAACAACTTAGGCCTGAACTGGATTTTCAGCTCTGAGAATGTCCATGGATGCCCTCAAAGCTCCTGCCATCTCATGGGCTAAGGCCCCATGGCTCTGAACCCATCGCTCGGCCACATTGGCTCGCTAACACCCTCCTCTCAAGGCCGAATGTCATTCGGTATAAGCACCTCCTGCCTCCTAGGCCTACCTCGCCTACCACCACGTCCTCGTCTTGACATCCTAATAAAAGTAACGAAGAACATTAGCACATTCACAAATGTGCCGAAGCTATAACACTCACGTCCTAATGCAATAAACAATAGTAATTCACTCCACGTAAGCACATAATCACATAAGCACTTACGAATTTTATTTCTGGATAATGATAGTCTCGAGGCATTACTAGAGTTCCGGTTAGAAACAGCATTGATCAAGCGCTTTTCTAACAAGACTCACAAAAACCCAAGGATCTAATCAACATCCTAAAAACTAAATCTCATACTCAAATAATCACATAAACATGTTATCAAATAAACACATAATGTCATACATAAGTCTCTAACAAGCGAGACAAAGCCATTGTGGTACTAACCACTTCCCGCGTACCCAAAGTATTCGAACCCGGTACGCTCTGATACCAAGTTGTAACGTCCTCAAAATAATACATAAAACCCACATTCTTGCCAAGCATTGATATAAGAGAGATAAACACCTTTCTATTCATCAGAGTATTCATTATAAAAGTATTACATGTTGACAACAAAAGTAAATGCCCTATGGGCTTACAACTTTCCAAGCCAACACTTGGTTATAAAAAGAGAGTACTAACTCAAATACATATTAAGCCCTTGGCTTGAGTTTACATGTAATACATCAAAAGATAACAAAATAATCAAAAAGAGTCTTCAACTCCCAGAACCTTCCAAGCTATGATCTTGGAGGTGGCATATCACCTGGACCTGAAAATGATGTCCCATATAGGGTGAGCCACAACCTAGTAGAGATATACTAAACCAACTATAAGCAATGACTAAAATAATAGCATGTGATAGATGGTCAACACTTATAACAATTTATATCACATTACAGTTCCATGACAATCATGTCCATGTTACATTTCACTTTCCTTTACTTAACAATTCATTTCATAAACGTGGCTCAGAATCTGGCCAGATAACTTAAAAGAGATTACATCTCAAATTTTATCAGTTTCATACTTTGCAATTCCTATGAGATCACAACTCATATTAAACACTTCCAATACTTCACGTAATACACATATTTGTTGTATTAACACTTCCATTTAGTACATATATTCGCTGTACAAACATTTCATAAAGATACACATATTTGCTGTATCTATGGAGTCCATCCCCTATCTTCTCCCAAACTGGTTTGAGAGTCCATCTCCTATCTTCCCTCAAACTGTGGAGTACATCCCCTATCTCCTCCCACACAATACACATATTCCAAGTATATAAGCAATTATCATACACAATGATCAATCAATACACGTATTTGCTGTATTAATTCAATCGTCATATTCAATGACATGTTCACTGTGATTAGTGTCAGTTTTCCCTAATCAACATACAGTGTCTACAACAATCAAGACTATTCTCCACCGATAGTCCAAAGCAGTTATTTCTAAACAGAAAATAAATGTATTAAACTAATACAATATCAACAATTTCATCGGTGAGTGATAAATTAATCCAACTACACCATTCAATCCCATAATTTCCCAATTTCATAGATGTCAACTCAATTTCATATTTTCCCAAATTAATTATATTAATTAATTTATTTCCATAATTAGGGCATTTCCACCCTTTATCAAAAATCAACCCTAAGGTTCAATTTTCTCAATTTGACACTAATAATGCCATTTTCCAAATCTTACAAACACGTGGAGTTTAATATATGAAAAACCCCCTTTTGTTAAATTACAAATTAAACCCTAACTTTTCCCAAAATTACCAAACATCACCAACTAATCAAAATGACCAAAATCAAAGACAAAGCTCATAAGATGGAGTAGGGTATCCCTACCTTGAAAATAGAAGCTCAAAGGAGCAGATGACCAAAATCCAAAGTGCTCCAAATCAAAGATTTTTCAGATTAAAACGAAGCCCAAGCCACCCTCTATCTTTTTTACAAAGGACTTAGGGTAGGAACTCACTAATAGGAGATGAAACCATAGAGAGAAGGTGTGTAGAGAGAGAGAGAGCTTGGATGTAAGGTTTGCAAAATAAAAGAGATGAAAAAAGTGAAGTGTTTCCCGCTGCTGTCTACTGATATAACATAGGCTCACTCGAGCGAAGGATTGTTCACTCGAGAGACCAGACACAAAGAACCCTCGCTCGAGCGAAGAAAGTCTCCGAGCAGCTAACAAAGCTTCAGTGCGCAACCCAGAAGCACGCTCGAGCGACAGAATGCTCACTCGAGCAAAGAAACTTAAAACATACACCTCGCTCGCTCGAGCAAAGGAAGGCTCGCTCGAGCCAAGAAATGCAACTCTTAGGTCCAGAACCAAACGCAGACGCAGACGCAAGCTCGAGCGAAGGACTTCTCGCTCGAGCCACTAGAAACAAAATTCAGCTCTCGCTCGAGCGAACAAACCCTAGCTCGAGCGAAGGATCCAAAACAAAAAGCTTGCTCGAGCGACAAAAGTCTCGCTCGAGCGAAGGACCAAAATTCTGGGCAGCAACCATTTACTCCCAATCACTCCCAACCTGTAACAAACCTGCCCAAAACATCCTATAACTCAAAAATAAGGAATCAAAGGATAACAACAAGATATAACAACAGCCAATACTACGGAACATAAGTCTGGAACAATGTACACAAAGGGGTAAAACCCGGGATTTCTATATGCACAATTTCATTCCCAATGGAAGCCAATTACTCTATTAAAGAATCTAGATACCTTTAATGAGTTAACATGGTGTAATGAAATGCTACAAACAGATATTGCAACAAAAACAAAAAAAATAGTTTAAATAAATTAATAGGTACCAAAAATATATTGCTCAAATTCGCCCTAGCACAATCTATAAATTGTGCATTTATAAGTACGAAAGGAAAACAAAAGGTATGGAGTTTCAAAAGAAGAATAATATCAAACAATAGTAATTTTTCAAAAGGTGCATGAGAAACAACTGACCTTAGATACATTTCATTGGTACAAAGGAGCATGAATCCTGTTCTAAGAAAGAAATATGTTCTAGATGAGAAATCAAACACACCTAAAAACGCCCATATAGAGATGTCCCAATTTAACCTGTGCATCTTTAGACAAAAATAAAGCCATTAAATTAACTAGAAGAAAAAAATAAAATATGAATTGCCACTACATAATCCAAACAAACATTATATTAAATACACTTAAATCAAGCTTAGCTATACTGGAAATGCAAAAATATAAGGGAATAAAAGGCTTCACAAAAATATTTGAAATGCAACAAAGTCCACAAAGGTGGAAAGCTTTACAAAAAGTGGGTCATAGCTATCGTCTACTTTACAAAATGTGTATACTTTACAAAAATATGTGTTTGATAATGCCTTCAAATTTGTTCTTTCCCACAATTCTTATGAACGCCTCATCAATTTCCGAAAGGTCTTCATAACAAAACTTCAAGGTAAACAATATTTGTAGTGGAATCTGGCTCATCATTGGGGAGGAGGATACTTATACGATCAAAAGATGTGTATCTGGATAATGCCACGTATAGTTGCCCATGACTAAAAACAGGTGTACTCAAATCAACCCCAACAAATTTCACAGATTGTCCTTGAGACTTATTAATGGTCAAGGCGTATGCCAATCGAATTGGAAATTGACGTCTTGTCATTCGGAAAGGCATTTTTGCAGAAGACGGAGTCAATGATATCCTTGGCATAAATGTCAAATTGCCAAACTTCTCTCCAGTTAAGATTCGAGCTTCAATTATGCGAGTGTTGCACCTTGATACCATCAATCTTGTGCCATTACATAGTCAATTTTTTGATGTAATGTTTCTTAATAACATTATAGGACAACCCACTTTCAACTCTACCTTAAAAGCTGGTAGCCCAGGAGGATCCAATGAATTTAAAAACTCATTAGGATATCTATTTGTAATGGAAAGATTAATTTCATCATCTTCAGCCATCTTATCTACAGCAAGATACGTATATGTATTCCTTGGAAAAATATTCAACGCAGCAATATTGATAGCACTGGCATTATCATTTCTTGCAGAAAGAATTGTACGTTCCGTTAAGAATGATGGGGTTAATGTATCTACCACATCCAACTATGGATAAATTGCTGAGAGTAATTCCTTTAGATCTTGGCATTTGTGTATTATTGATGGAATTTTAATGATTTCTTGCGGATTGGTTCCAACCTAATAAATAAAATAAAATAAATTTAAAAAAATTGGTAAAATCAAAGAATCCTCAAATGGTATAATCAAAGTTCGAATGAGTATTACCTCCGTCAAGAATTTTGCAAAAATAGCATTTCCAAGGTTTGCATGATTCAAGCGCATATTCAAATCTAAAGATAAAACATGCAGATCCTTCCACAAAACAGAGTGTCTCAATGATGCATTCACAATTTGCTCACGAACTCATTTGGTTATAACTGGTAAGATTTGTCGAAAGTGTCACGCCCCGAAATAAATCAACATGAACCCCTAAATGAACAAACATTCACTTTACAATGACAATAACTCCTCCATCTTCATATATATAATAAATGGGTTTAAAACTAGGTTCCACATGCAGTATACATTTACAACACAAAAGAATATATGAATCTATAGCATGTGCAACATCTAGTCTCAAAATAATAGAATGCCCTTAAGGGCTTACATCTTCTAAGGCATAAGCCTGGTTACACAAAAATGGTTTTTACAACCCATACACATTAGCCTTTGGCTCACAAAAGAATTACACAAAATAAAAGAGCTATGTACTCTTCTCAAACAATATCCATGCCCTTAGTTTGGCAGGATCGCCACATCTTTACCTGCACCAAATCCCATATGGGTGAGCGTAAAGGCCAGTAGAAAATTCTCACAAAGTATATACAGTTATGCCATTCCAATGAAAATACAAATGTCAATGACATGCCATGCACTTTTTATAGCAAATCCAATACATGCTCTTTAGTAGATCATCATCTTTAAATAAAATTTGTAATCTCAACTTATTTCAAAACTTCCAATTTTTATCAATAGGGGTGGTAAATACAACACTAGTAATCCCTAGGCTAGTGTCTGCAAGTGGACTTTACAAGTACTACCAAACTGTTATTTTTACCGGTATTAACTAGAAGGCTCGACACCTATCCACGCGGGTTTCTGGTCTTTCATGAAGGACACTCAGGCCAACTTATCAATTTCAACTACACCCGTGTATTTACCCCATTCATATTACCATAGTTCTCATTTCAATAAAAATGTGCTTTTCTTGAAATAAATGTTTTCATCCAAAATTCACAATGCACAATGATAATAACATGAGTAAATTTGTAATGCAAGGATTTTTCGTACTTCACAACATTCCCATTTTCAATATCTCCACCATAATGTCCACAATCTTATTTCCCATTACCTCTTTTCAATGCCCTTCCTCAAGATAACCATATGTTATCTACACTTAGCCACAATTTCACTTTTCACAATCCTTAGCAATAGAGTTTCATCAAGATTTCATATAATGTTTTCAAACATTAACTCTCCATGTTTATAGTTTTCACAATTTCATCATACACAACACTTAACATTTTACACATAGATGTTTCCATGCATTCAACAACAAATTTAAATATAGGTCCACCCTTCTTTTGTCAAGAAAATTATCATTTCTTTATACCACATTAGAAAAATCCATACTAATTGACTCATCTAAACACAAGAAAAGAAGAATCTCATAATTGTTCCCATGTTTTCTAAAAACCCCCAATTTCTAGGGTTTTCATCAAAACCCAATAATCCTCCCATCCCATGGTGAAACCCAATCAAAACTATATTTTTGTCAAATTTAGCATAAAGAACATTCTTATAGATAAAAAGAAGTTAAGATTTAAAACCCCTCTTTGAAAAACCCCTTTTCTCTCTCTTCATTTAGTGCAAGATTAAAATCAACACAACAACCTCATGGAAGCTTTAAAATCAACATACATGAAGCAAAACATGTATATATGACTCAAGAATTCCCTAACTCAATGATTGATGGAGAAACGGAGTAGAAACCCTAGGATTCAAGGATGAGAGGAAGCTTAATCTCTACCACCACAAGTGGAACTCCAGCTCTAGATCTTCAAGGTTGTGAGAGATGATGATGATGATCAAACCCAATGGAGCAAGGATCAAAAGTTCTTGATGCTTTGGTTAGGGTTTTTAGAGAGAAAGAGAAGGGAAAAATGTTTTTAGAGAGAGAGAGAGAGAGATGTTAGAATGAGATACAAATAGCCCCAAAAATGTAAAAAAAAAAATAGAGTTTACGGATCTGCACCGCCCCGCACATGCGCACGTGCAGCTAGTCCTGCACTTGCCCTCTGCACCTGCAATTTAAACAGAATACAACACACTCGGACTCCTCTCTTCCCGCACGTGTGGCTTGGCCTCCCGCATGTGCGGCCCTGGGCCCCCGCACGTGCGGCCCCAGCCTAGTGGCCCAGAATTTCCTAATTTGACTCACGGGCGCTCCAAACCCAACCGCACATCCTCCAGAATAGGTGAAATCTCTTAATAAACAAGACAAAAATAAGAACTAAATCTCAGGGAGTATTTCCGAATACCTCAAACTCACTAAGAGTGAGAAGAAAACGGAGTGAGGATGGAAGAAAAGAAAAGGAAAACAAGACCCAGTCGTCACAGAAAGTCTCCACCAAGAACAACAGTGATACCTCCAAATGGCTTTTCACAATCACAAATATCTCGAAGTGTGCAATCAATCGCCTCAACACAATGTCTATGTTGCATAGGAACTTCATCCCAAATTATGAGTTTTGTTTCTCTAAACAATTCAGCCTGTAATGATTGCTTGCTAAACCCACAAACTGAATTTTCCAAGGCATCCAATGGAATGGAAAATGTTGAATATGCAGTGCAACTTCCTACTAATAGCAATGATGCAATTCTAGATGAAGCCACGGTAACAACAATATGACCAAGGCTGCGACATTTTAATGCAATCGCATTGTACAAAAATGTTTTCCCAGTTTCGGCACCCCTATTCAAAAAGAAAATAGTCCATTTACTTTCAAAGACTGAAGAAGTGATTGTGTTATAAGCAGTTCGTTGTCCATTATTGAGGCGATCAATAGTAATTTTCACATCTGTCTGTTGTGCCTCATTCTGTAGTTGTTGATGTTCGAATATCAATCGGTTACCAACTGTTGTACTCCAATTTGCTGTAGGTTGTGGCATAGGCGGGAAGTTAATTAAACTCTTTCCTGATTCTTGAAGCATTTGATTCAAAAGATACAAACCATAATCTTCAATTTGAGCCTCAGTTGGGTTAGAAATGGCCAACAATGTACGAAGCTTATGTGCAAGATCATCACAGATATGCATTGAAAATTGATTCCATAACGCATGTGGTTGTAGTGCAAAACATTGGGTCAGAATAATACAAAACAATCTCCTCAATTGATATTCGATTTTCATAACTGCAGCCTTTTTCAAACACTGTATCCATTTTTCATCATCTTCTAAGAGTCCTCTTGCAACACATGCTGATTTAAACGTCTCATGCAAAACATTGTTAACTGTATGTAAACATTGAAACGATCTTGGCCCTTTGACAACAGTTCATAACAAACGCAGATAAAATCTTTCACCATAATTAGGGCTAGCAAAGTACATTCTACCAATTGCATATCCATGTTCTCTTGGTTTCCGTCTATGTTCTGACTTGAGCCAAACAAAATGTTGAGGAAATTCTTGATAAGTGAATTGGCATTTATTTTCATTAGAAGCACAATAATAATAATAAAAAACCAGTAAGAGTCCATTTTTGTTGCGCAACTCTAGAAAGAATCATTTCCAATGAGTCATTAGGATTGAAAAGAACACGAAGCATTCCAGGTAGGTGGAGTGCCAAGCAAACAACTGTTGGCATCTCTGTATGCAAATGATGATCGAATATTTGCCAAGCAGCTTCTGGTGGTCCAATATACCTCGCATCAAGATATTGTTAGATCTCATTAAGTAATCCCAAAACCATTGTTGTGCGATCATAACCCTTGTAAATATACTTATGTATATACTTAACACATCTCACTCCAGCACAAACTTCTACATTTATATGACAGTTGAACCATTTAGAAAGATATGCATTGTATGGTACCATATCCCTGTTATCAACTTCCTATCCTATTACAGTATATACTTGAGCACTATTGTGACGACGATAGATTGGATATCCATCTTGGTCCATAGTTGTTGATTCTGCAAAGGCTCGAGGGTATTTCTTAGTACATCTACCATTTTCCATACATGGTGCTTGGGGATTTCGAGCACCACATGGTCCATGTACCATGCAACACTTGACAGTTTCAAAAAGTGTAGGATCATCTTTTGGATCTGGAAATTCTGCACAAACTAATTTGTCTACTTGAGCACATGTTCGAATTTTGTCTGGACCTTTAAGAAAGAGAAGCGCATGCATATGTGGTAGGCCTCATTTTTGGAATTCAATTGTAAAAACATGTGCAACTTTATTACCGAACACTTTGTTTGTCTCTATCTCCTTCATCAAACACTTTCTTTTTAGCTCAAAAACACAGGCAATCAAATCAAGATGATCAATGGCTTTTTGGTGTGGTAATAATGCTGAAGTAATTTCTAGCCAATTGGGATTTGCAGTCATGGTGAGAACAATATCTAGGTGCTGGTTGTATCGCGTGATAGCCATTGAATCTTGAAATATTTCAAACATATGTCTAGGACTACCAGTAAATAAAGATGACAAAATAAACCTTTGAGAAAATTTGATTAGGTCGCAAGTCATTTGGATCAATATCGCTTAAATCTTGGTAAAGTTCAGACCAAATTTTTCTTTGATTAAGCTTGTAGTACATCAACCGATTTTGCTCAGTTGCAGCCCATGCATCTACCAAAAATTCTTGGAATAGTTTTCCACCTCTCAAAATTGTTGAATACTCTGTAGGTCGCTCAAACAAACGATAACTATAAAAATCCATTTGAGTAAGCCGATCAGTTGAAGGCCAATCATGTTTAACATCCCACAATTTTAACTCAAGTTCCCATCCGAGCTCACCATACGGGAATAATAAAACATAATGCAATGGCAAATACGCTGAGTGACATTCATTAATTTGCATCAGTTCATTATTTCGCTGTAAATGTAAAACAACATCTCTCATTCCAGTAACCTCAGTTCCATCACCTGGTATTACAATTGCAATCTCATTAGCAGTTAGTAGGTTATACCATCGTCGGTCTATTGCTGAACTGTAGTGAAGATGAGCAGGTAGATTTTGTCCAATGAAGGCTAATTGATTCAAAATTGCATGAGCCTAGCGAAATTTGTCTACAAATGCATTAACTTGTAACAAACTATCTTGAATAGTTTTGAGAACATCCCTTCGTAAGTAAGGATTTCTACGATTTCAAACTTCTAAGGCTGAATCAGGATCATAAATTTACAACTGAGCATAAATTGCATCCTGACCTGGCTGTGGTAGAAGTGATCCTGTTCGATGTCATAATTCCCAATGGATAATAAATGGTTTAGGGCCGCTTCCCTTTATTACTCTTGGATCCAATGTAGCACCAAGACTTGTAAAAGCATTGGTTACATTGTATACTCGAGTATAACGTCGAAACGATCTTGCTTGATCATCATCCCCATCATATAATGCTTGAAGCGGTGGAAGGGGTGTCATAAGCAAAGGTAGCCTAGTCTTTCCTTTTAAACAACAAGTTCCAAATAGGGGACGCTTTCGAGATGATTGTGCTAATTTTTCGTCCATCGAATGTAAGGCTGAACAGTAAGGACATAACACATCCATCTTGCCGAGAGAATGACGACATAAATTCATGTGTGATTGAGTATTAATCCCAGTACTTATAGTCATATCTTCTAATTCATCATCTATACATAGATCCTCTTGAAGAAATGTGACTGTAGAATTAGGCCTACAAATATTTGTTGTGCATAAATTAAAATTTATACACATGTAAAAGTAAGAGTATTATTTAAAGAATTAAACATGTTTTACCAATTCCAAGCTAAAGATGTACTTTCCATAGAGAACAAACATGTGGATGCATGTGTAACAATTGTTCGTTTTTGTGCCAACAAAGTATCCGCAAGTGTTTTTGTACCCTGTTCTAGGCAAGCGTAACTGCGACGACTCGGTGTTAATAAAGTAAAGTCTTTAACATATGCTCCTAATCTCTCTTGTTCTTGTCGCAAGCGTTGTCCCGATTGATATGCAAAGCATGCATTTTCATTTCTTTCACGTTCTCGTCGTGCACGTTGAGCTAATACATCTCTTGATATAACATAACCATTGGGTCCCTAAAATATGAATATTAAATCATTGGATGCCTAAAATGCAAATATTATCAAGTACCATTTTCTACTGTCCAAAGAAAATACCATTTTCTATTTTTATATCCCCTCTTCCAAAAAAATGCATTATACTCTTGCCCATGACTACCCATAATTTTATAATAATAATAATAAATTGTGTGGTTTTGTTACACTAATGAACAAATGTTTGACCAACTTATGAGAATAATAAACGTTCAACCAGCAGATTGCGTGGTTTTGTAACAGTAATGAACAAATGTTCGATCAACAGATGAGCTTCATAAAGTATCCCCATTTTCTTGTAGGGTCCATGCACTTACAAGAGACACTATATATTCCTTTTTCACTATATATTCCTTCATAAAGTATCCCCTATATATTTCTTTCTTTCTAAGAATATATAGGAGACACTAAAAAATGTGCATAGTTTCAAAAATAAAATACAATTATGGCTAAATAAAATACAATATATGAAGATACAAAAATAAAAAAATAAAAAAAAAACTCTACAAAAATCAGTAACAACCATACCGCTAAACATGCATTTTCCTTTCGCTTGCCCTTGCAAATAGTCACCTTTGTCATTTATAATCTATATAATAAATTGTGTGATTTTGTTATACAAACAAACAATTGTTCGGCCAACTTATGAACTTCATAAAGTATGCCCATTCACGTAGCTGGAAAAAAAAATAAAAATAAAAAAATTGTTGCCCATTTTCTCCCTCCTCTCTTTATCTCTTTATTTCAAAATTTCTGCACACTTACATTGAAAAGTGGTGCAGATTTCCACATATATACAGGAGACACTTAAAAAAGTACACAGTTTAAAAGGTAAAAATACAATTATGGTTTAAAATAAACAATTGGACATGCATTTTCAAAAACACTCTACAATTATGGCTTAAAATACAAACATACGAAAACTAACAAAAAAAAAAAAAAAAAAAAACTCGACAAAAACTAGTAAGAACTATACCGCTGGACATGTATTTTCCTTTCCCTTACCCTTGGAAGCATAAGACACCTTTTCTTTTCCCTTCAACATTGCCTGTGCATTTTCATTTTCCGTTGCCTTTAAAAAATAACCAAAGTCTAAGAAATAACCAAAGTATATGAAATAAAAATTAAAAAAATGATAAGAAAATTATTTTTGGGCTGACCTTAGAAATACGAACGACATTGAAATCATGCTCATCACGAATCACTACAACAACATTTCTTCGTTGAAGAAACTGAACCTATACATACAAAAACAAATAAGTAGCTGATATGTACACAATGAAATTTTATAAGACGATGAGTAAAGGGAACGAATATTACAGTTTGTTGTAAGTCTACATCTAGCTATAAAAAATGAGGAGTTTTTTTTTTTTAATAATCAGAACCTATAATACAAAAGTTTTTTTTTAAATTTATGTACCAGTTTTTTTTAAAAAGACAACTTACATTATCCATAATGTTAAAGGTCGTTCCAGCTTAGTATTGCCAAAACCTGTAATACAAAAGTTGACTTCAGTAAATATATATTAATCCAGTAATACATAATACAAAAGTTAACCTGTAAAGGTTTTGGAATACATAGTTTATGAAAATACAAAAGTTATTTTAGTTCACCAAGTGAAACCAAACGAAGCCATCAATAGATACTTAAATGGAATCAAACCTATCAATGGCTTAAGCTTTGTTGAATTTAATTGAACTAAAAGAGGTTTAAATGGAACTGCAAAATTTATAAAGTTAATTCATATGATAAATTAATAAAAAATAATCAATCATTTTGAAATCCACAGTTAATTCATATGATAAAATATCTCATTCAAGGAATTAATAAAAAATCACACTAAAAAAAAATCACACCTATGACAAACTAATAACCCAACAATCATTTTCCGCCACCAAAATGAGTTGTATTTCTAAGAATGTATTTATTAAAAGTAACAAAAAGATTTGCAGTAAATCCACAGTTTGAAAATAATAATTCAATGCCAAACATTTTCAGGTATTGGTAACACAATCTGAATCCAAACAACATCAAAAGAAAGTAGTAATGAATCTTACTATTTTTCTTACAAATTAATAAATATTAAAATTGTCCGATTTGTCACATCATCCCAACTTGGCAAAGCGTGCAAATGAGTATAAACACATGTAGTAGTAAAGTCAACAAATATATATTGTTGCATCTGAAGTGGACAAACTCAATCTCACAATTTCAGAGGCTATGAAATTATCCTCTATAATTTAATAAAGTCAAACTCAACCACCCCAATCTCACAATTTCAGAATCTATGAAATTACCCTCTATTGTTTTCAATAATCAAACACCCAGAAAATCCAAAAACTAGCAAAGTAAGGACCAAAAAAAGTAAAAAATATGGGCATATTTGACTATCAAAGCCTATTGAAAGTTTATTTAGCAAAGTTGAGAGCTCCATCCACTAAACAGCAAGTTATAGACGTTAAAGGATAACTCGAAATTTAAAATTATATTTGAAACACATTATCATTATATTTGAGACCCATTATTCGGAATATATTGAACACATTATATTTGAAACACATTATCATAAAATTAAATCCCACTATATCTCATCACATTTAGACTGTAAATCTATATAAATATAACAAATGGCTGGAAATTTTAGAGATTGATGCAGCTTAGTATTGCCAAAACCTATAAAACAAAAGTGAACTTAACTAAATAAATATTAAATACATAGCATATTTTAATTCACCAAGCCAAACCGAACGAAGCAACCAATAGATACTTAACATATCGATGGCTCCTACATTATTGTTAGGAATCAAACATATCGATGGCTTAAGCTCTCATCAATTGTATTGAAGCTCATTCAAGGAATTAATAAAAAATCATATAGATATGCAGATGCCAAACTAATAACCTACCAATCATTTTCCGCTACCAAATTTTACTAAAATTAAACAATTTATCAAAATAAGTTGTGTTTCCAACAGAAACTATCAATAAAACACATCAATCACTTAGTACTTTGCTTCCAAGAATCTATTTATTAAAATTAACAAATAACAAAAACTTTGCACATCTACATAGTTTTAAAATAATAATTTGACTCAAACATTAAATAAATAAAAATAAATCACCAGATGAGGACATTTTCAGGAATTGGTAACACAATTTGACTCCAAACAACAGCAAAAGAAAATATTAATGAATGTTACCATTTTTATTAGCAAAGGGTGCAAATGAGTAGACATATATGTATTAGCAAAGGGTGAAAATATATACTTCTACACCTAAAGTGGACAAAGTGAACCACTAAAGTCAACCGCTAAAGTCAAAAAGCCAACAAATAATTTCATAAAAAATAATTCATCCACCGAGTGGTCAACCACTAAAATGTCTCCAAGATAGATATAACTAAGTTAACCTTTTTTTCACAAAAGACAGATATGATAAAGAAATATTTCAATGTATATAAGAAAATAACCTTAAAAGATATAAGAATTGACTTTCCAAGATTGTTTCATTTTTGGGAGAAAAAACAAAAAAGAAGCGGAAAAGATAAAAAATAAATTGGTTTACTTAATTTATTTATTTTTTTCCATAACCTTAATTTATTTTTTGCTTCCTCAATTTAAGAAAAGTTATAATACACTGCTTTAGGCATTGATGAGGCAATTGGAACTATATAAATCCCCAAAGATATCTTATGTTTAGCATAGGAAAACGTCTTAACCATGAACAACAATAAATAAAGCCAATCCCAAAAGATATGTTATATTTACCATAGGTCTTAATGGCACTTCCAAACACAATCAGACTCAAATCAAAATTGGATGAATTCCTGTAACGAAGCTAATTAATTATAGAACTTGAGATCCAACTCATGCTATCTAAGACCTGGAACACATCTTATAGAAAAGGTAAGAACTGGAACACATCTATGACATGAAACAAACAATAGAAACCAATACAGTTTATACAAACCAAACTGTTTTTTTTTTTTATAAATGTAGTGAAACTGTACGATTTCCTGAGCTAATAAATAAAATAAAATAAAAGATTCCCTAGGTTTATTACCAAACAGGATAGAATATTTTCCAAATCCTTAGAAACACAAACACAAACACATATGGAGGCCATTATTGGCCAAAAACTGTCTGATTTATTGATTAATCCCCAAAAACTATTTGACACAAAAATTTCGGATTTATTAAAGCTTGAACAATATGTAATACCACAAATTCAAACCAAAGTAAGAATTTAAGAAATCAAACAATATGATACCACAGAAAGACCACTACATGAAAATTACAAATCAATGATTTTGGAATCATATACAGGGGGTTTGGGGTTTGGAATCATATATATAAATATATATACATCCATATATATATATATATACATACATATTGGAATCATATGTATAGATATATATATATACATCCTCATATATATAGATATATATACATCCATAATCATATATAAAAATAAAAATAAAAGATTAATTTACCTTGTGTCGATATTGAAGGTCTTAAGAAAGTCCACAATGCTTCAGACTCAATGCTTCAAACCTGTTGTCAATATTATTGAAACAAAAGATTATTGAAGATTATTAAAGATATCCAATGCTGGTAACATTCATTAATATTTTGAAAGATTATTGAAACAAAAGATATCAAAAGATAGAAATATAAAAACCAAAGTCCAGGTTTCCATTTTCCCAATTGTTAGCTACTAATTAATACTTGGTTGGTTGTGTATGAATGACATTTAATAGCATTCCAAATGAAATTATTATGCATTACAAATTCATAAATCGTGGCGGTTATTTGTAAATCAAATTTGAATGTTATCAAAATGCTATACAAACTAATAAACGGGTAGTACCTTTGATTAACAGGTTAATAAAATGAATAACATGTTAATAAAATAGTACCACTAATACTACTAATCAAGCATGCCCTAAGTGTCATTCAAGGAGAAAAGAAAAAAAAAAAGAGATTAATTTAACTCCTATCTATTTTGGTTAAATTTGTTTGGGAATAGGAAAATTAGCTAAAAGCCAAAAACTAACACATAAAATCAACCCATTCTCTCTATTTAAAAAGCCACAAAAAATAAAATTAATAAAAGAAACAATATCACATACATACATACATAAAATACAATTATAGACTTGTATCCAAAGATCGAAATATAGATACTAAAGAAAAATCAAAACTCAGTTTTCCATTTTCCCCATTATTTGTAAATCAAATTCAACTGTTATCAAAATGCTATACAAACTAATAAATTCAAATGTTATCCAAATGCTATACAAACTAATAAATAGGTGTTTTATGCCCGTGCCTGAATGCACTATCTAATAAAATTCTTATATTACAATCTATGTGTTGCAAAAATGTTAACGACCATAAAAATGTTTTATGAAAAGTGTCTCAAAGTTGTGATCAAATAACCAAAAATGTTTAGGATCAATCAATCGACCAACAAAGGCTAGATGATTTTTTTGTAAAACTCTTAAGAGAAATTATGTATTATGTAGAATACCCAAACAAATATAGCCCTAAATAGTATATCAAAAAAATCATAGAAAGACCACTACATGAAACTTTTGATTGGTTCAAGATAACCTGTGAAAATACAATAAAAGATTCAAATCAAAAGTTACATTGATCACAAATTGTTCTAGGACCATCTCAGATGAAACAAATATAACTTTTTAGTAATCACTATTAAACTAAAAATAAAACAATCAAATTTAGATGAGTAAACCAAACTAAACCAAACCAAGCCTTAAGTCCCATCAAATGGGATCGATTGCATAAATAAAAATGTACAAAATAAAATAATCAATTTCAAATTAGTTTAATAAAATAAATAAATAAATAAAGCCATTGCCTATTTTGAAGAGTGATTATGGTTGGCCACCATGACAAACTAAGAAGCCACTTACACACGAATGCAAAAAAAAAAAAATATTCTTGAAGCCCTAAACACATTTCTCATGTGTGATGGCATTTTTGGGTGCCCAAACTATTAGAGTGATTTCATGTGGACAATGACACTTTTTACCAAGAAAGGTAATATATCTTGTATATAAGAATAGCACTATCACATTCTCTCTTCTTCTTTTTTCATCTTGTTGCACTCAAATGCCTCTCCAACTCACAGAAAATCATGCAGTGGAATAGAATGCATCTATTGATCCTCCATAGTCATTCTACTTTGAGATATTTAGACAGCAAATATTGCAAGATTGTTTCATAAAGTCAAAAAGCCAACAAATAATTTCATAAAAATAGTACCACTTTTATTAACAGGTTAATAAAATAGTGCCATTAATAATATTAATCAAACATGCCCTAAGTGTCCTTGAAGAAGAAAAGGAAAAAAAAAAAATTAACTCCTAATAAAATTCAAACTAATAATAGATTAATTTAACTCCTAATAGATTAATTTTACAAACTAATAAAATTCAAATGTTATCAAAATGCCATACAAACTAATAAATTCAAATGTTATCAAACTGTTATACAAACTAATAAACAGGTGTTTTATGCAATAAATAAAACTCAAACTACGGCCTTGTTTGATTAACAGGTTAATAAAATAGTACCACTAATACTACCTATCAAACATGCCCTAAGTGTCATTTGTCACGCCCTCAAAATAATACAACATTAAACCCATCAATTTAGACATGTATTGATATAAGAAACAAACATCATCCCATTCCACAGAGTAATTCCTTACAAGAAGCATTACATGCTAACGACAGAATCAAATGCCCTATGGGCTTACAGCTTTCCAAGCTAACACTTGGTTACAAAGAGGAGAGTACTAACTCAATTACATATTTAGCCCTTGGCTTGAAATTACATGTAATATTACAAAATACAACCAAAACCACAAACATCTGCCTGCCTCTAGCCTCTCAAGCGATGTCCTTGGAGATGACATGCTTCCTGTACCTGAAAATGATGTTCCCATATAGGGTGAGCCACAGCCCAGTAGAAATACGCTAAACCAACTATGAACAATGACTAAAAGATTAGCAATTGAAAGATGGTCAACACTTATACCTCCATTACATCTTATTATGATTCCATGACGATCAAATCTATGTTACAGTTCACTTTCCATTTCTTATTCAACTATGAGTTTGAAAACAAGGCTCAGTACTCCGCCCAAAACATTTGATGAGATTATAGTCCCTCACTAAAACTCTTTCGAAATTCGTTATAGATACACATGTTGGTGTTGTATCAATAACACATAAACCACTTCCATACTTTACTTATGATACACATGTTGGTGTTGCATCAACTTAACATAGAAGCATTTCTATACTTCACAAATGATAACGATATACATTTTAGTGCTATATCAAATCAAACAAACATTTCAATAGATAAGCATATGAGCTATATCATTACTACAACAGATAAGCATATGAGCTATATCAGCACTTCAATCGATAAGCATATGAGCTATATCACAACTGCAATGGGCGAGCATATGAGCTGCATCCCCAGGTTCATCCCCCATCTCCCCATAACCTTTAACCGATTTAGAGGTACATCCCCCATCTTCCCCTAAATCATTAACCGGTTTAGAGGTACATCCCCCATCTTCCCCTAAACCGTGGAGTACATCCCCCATCTCCTCCCATACACAAGCAATGCATATAAACACAGAATCATATACGCAATCAATCAATCAATACATAAAGTTAATGTATTCTAACAACCATCAACACATAATGCATATAAACACATTGATCATATGCACAATCAATCAATACATGAAGTTAATGTATTCTAACAACCGTCATACTCTATGACACATCCCATTGATTAGTTTTAGTTTGCCTAATCATCATGCATTGTCTACAACAATCAACACTACCCTCCACCGGTAGCCCAAAGCAATTATTTCTAAACATGAAATAAATGCACAAATGGATAATATATCAACATTTCAACAAGGTGAGCAATAAAAGATTTAACTACACCCTTTAGCCCCATACACTCCCAATCTCAACATTTCCACCTCAATTCCTCAACTCTCACAATTAATTATCCCAATTAATTAATCAATGTAATTAGGACATTTTCCATAATTAACATTACAACCCTTAGGTTCCATCTTCTATCAATGTTTCAACATCAATAACATTTCTCTATGCCAGACATGCAATTAGATTTATTACAAACAAAACCCTAACCTTTTGTAAATTTACACAAAAGCCCCCAAACTTTCACAAAATTACCCAACCAACCCCAACATCTCAAAATACTAAAATTTAAAGACAAAACCCATAGAGAGGAGTAGGATATCCCTACCTCGAAATTAGAGCCACAACGGAGATGAGACCAAAACCAAAATGCTCCAAAGTCCAAACTTTTCGGATCAAAACGACGCCCTCGACGATCAACACAACTTTTACAAAGGCCGGGGGAAAGGAACACACCCTAACTAGATCAAACCCTAGAGAGAAGGGAGTTTCTAGAGAGAGAGGCTCTCAAAATGTGTTTTTGGAAAGTAGGAGAGAGAGTGTGAAGGCAAAAAGTGATTTTAAAACGCCTAACGACATCTCCGCTCGAGCGGTGAACACAACGCTCGAGCGCATAGAACAAAAACTAGGTCCGCTCGAGCGCAAGAAGGCCCGCTCGAGCGCCAAGTACAAAAATAAAGCAAGTCCGCTCGAGCGCAGAAACCAGTTCGCTCGAGCGCAACTCTCCCCCTCCCAGAACTTTCACCAAAAATGCACTGTCCGCTCGAGCGCCAACAAGCCCGCTCGAGTGCAGGAAACCCGCTCGAGCGTAGAAATCACACCTGCAGAAGTTTTGTAGTGACACGAGATGCTGGAATGGCGTAAAACCCGCTCGAGCGCAAGTATGCCCGCTCGAGCGTAAAGACCAAAAACTGGGAAATAAGAAGTCTGACCAAGGCTCAACCCACCTGCTCGAAAACATGCCTAACACATCCTAAAACTCAATCAATAGGAATTAAAGGATGACAACACGGTAGGAACAACTACCAACTCCACGGAACCGAATCCGAAATACAACTGAACGGTAAAGGGAATACCGGGATCGTTATAGTCATTCAAGGAGAAAAGAAAAAACAAAAAAAAAAACAAAAGTTAATTTAACTCCTATCTATATTGGTTAAATTTGAAACATTAGATAAAAAGTCAAAAACTAATACAAAAAATAAACCCATTCAACACGAAAAACATGCCCTAAGAGGCAGAGGAAGGTATGTTTATTCTCTTCTTCCAATTTTCCATTTCTTATATTTAAAAAAAAAAAAAAAAGGCCAGAAACCCACTTCAGTTTATTGATTATTTGGCACAGGTTTTGTTAGACATGGCTTCTCAATATATATACATACTGGAATCATACATAAATAGGGAGTTTGGGGTTTGGAATTATATATATAGATATATATACATCCATATATATATATATACATATTGGAATCATATGTATAGATATATGTACATCCATAATCATATATAAAAATAAAAATAAAAGATTAATTTAATTCCTGTCTATATTGGTTAAATTTGAAACATTAGCTAAAAAGTCAAAAATTAATACAAAAAACCAACCCATTCTTTTCTCAATCCACAAAAAAAAAAAAAAAAAAAAAAAAAAAAAAAACTCATCCAACACAAAAAAATGTATGTTTATTTTCTTCTTCCAATTTCCAATTTTTTTTTTTTTAAAAAAAACACCCTCTGTTTTGTTATGTAAAATTAGAATTCTCTATTCAGAAAGACCCACTTCAGTCTTCGTTCCAATGATTTTATCAATCAAAAGCTTTTCAAAACCATAGAAAATCAACACCCATTTCTCATTAAAGAGTCAAACCCATTTCATAAATCAAAACCATGTGAGAAATCAAACATTTCAAATTAATTTTATAAATGCATATCAGATAGGGATCAAAATGCATATAAATAAAGTAGAACTCACTGGATACAAATGAAAGCACAATCAAAGTAAAGCAGAAATCACAATACACAACAAAGGTCCAGTAATTCAAACCTTGGTGCCAAAAGGTCCAACTGGATAATTCATGTCTAGAACATTCCTTCCCTAAATGAAAGAATTGGATTAAATTTAGATTCAATTCTCTCTCAAACTATCAAATGTATATGGTATTACACATATGTATCAGACACATGAATTGAACTGAACAAACAATAGGATACCTCGAGTTCGGCCTCAAGTTCTTCACGCTCATGACCAGAAGTAATTGGCATAACATCCGCAACTCTCTTCTTCCCTTCGTAATAATATTTGTCATCCATCAACAACTAAATGATATTTGAATCCTTACTTTTTTTTTTCATCAAATTCAATTGAAATCTTGGTTAAAAACTTAATTACTATTTTTCTCTTCTTTTTTTTTTTCCAGGAAATCTTTTTGAAAAATTCCAAAGTTATCCTAAAATTAGCTTTAACCATATTTAATAAAAGATAACCATCTTCAATCCTTACTCTCTTATAAATTAAAACCATCTTAAAACCCATTTCAAAACCATCTTCAAAACCATCTTCAAAGCCCACTTTAGATCAAGTAACCATAATCGTATCTATATATAAAAGAGTTGATTCAATATTTGGGATATCTCAGATTCTCAATATTTGGATTGTCCCTAATCATATATAACCAAATGTCACGTGGATTTGCGCTCAATTTTCAAGTTTTGGCCCAAAAACATAAAACTCATACACTAATATGGAACCAATTAAGGCCATAAATAAGTTGCCCACAGCTGAAGTTATTAAATGGGAAGACTTGCAACTTATTATGATTATACCACATGTAAATAGATACATATAATTGTTTTACGTATTTGATAATACATTTTGATATGTATTAAAAATTCATAAAATGGATGCTTAAATCTGTTCATTAACATGCTCAGATTTAGTGCACATTCATACACATTTATCAAAAGAAACACCACAAAAAAAAATGTCAATTATGTTTATTACTATCAACGGTGGCGGAAATGACTTCCATTTTCTCAAATAACCTATACCCTACAATAAATAAATAAAAAATGCTTAGGAACATGGCAAAGCAGCTTTAAAGATTCAAATGACATGGAAATTGCATGTTAGAGCAACTCTAATGGTGTGCTTCCCCTTCATGCGAAAGCCAAAATTTGGCAACAACACTTCCAATTCATGTGCTATTTTTTAGTGCCAAATTATAGCAATGCCAAAATTTGGCAAGAGCTCATCTCTCTATTCTCTAATGACAGAACCCTATTTGTCAACAAAGGCATTGTGATATAAGCTAATTGTTATTGTTGTTGTAGTTCTTTTTCAAAGTGTAAGAAAAATTCACCTAAATACAGCTGAACAAACATTAATTAACATGAATTCAACAAATTCAATTCAAACAACATGAAAATGACACCACATTTTCAACTCAAATTAGACAGTAAAATAATAAAGAAATGAGAGAAAACAGTGTACATGGAAATTTAGCAGCTAAAGAATTTTGATGGGTGTTTCCATCTTTGGGTTTGAAGAACCCTCCCAAATCCATCTTCCTCAACAATTTTTATAGAGAGAGAGAGAGGAGAGAGAAGAAAATACCTAAATTTAAAGGGCGGCCAAGGCCGATACATATCTATACATAATCATACACATATATATATATATATACATCCATTTGTGAATCTATATATAATACACACAACCGTATCTAAAATTATATATATAATATTAAAAAATGCATATATATACATACATCCATCTCTGAATCTCCCATATCTCTGATCTCTTTTGCAGTGGCTTCGTCAATATTGAAGGGGGTTTTGGGCTGCCACTGTTGATGACGATTAGGATGGTGGAGAGAGAGAGGAAGGGAGGAAGAGAGAAGATGAAGAGACTAATAGGGGGTTTGGGGTTCGGTCGCCAACATTGGGCTCCGACAGGGAAGCACGTCCGATGGAGGTAGAGAGAGAGAGAGAGAGAGTGTGTGTTCAAATTTTGAAATCAGAAAGAAAGAGATGAGAGTGTCTGTGAGAGAGAGGGTGGGCGCAGAAAATGGTCCATATTTTGGACCAAATAGAGAGGGAGACATTGTGAGCCCTTGGAGTGAATTCAATCTAATGGTTTATATTTTGACAAAGGGATAAAAGTCACATCTAAATTCAAAATCTGAGCTTCCTTGTTATATAGATTATTATTTGTAGAAATGGTATTGGACCTTTAAAAGTATCTCTTGGGACAAAGTTTGGCTCGTTAAAGAAAAGAACTTAGAGAAATCACAAATATATATATATATATATATCATAATTTGATTCTAGTAATAAACTAAGTTTTGATGTTTTAAAATTTTTTTTTTAATTTAAACTTTTATCTTTTGATTTGTTTTTAATTTAAATCATTTGTCTATTTTTATTAAATAAAACAGACATAAAAAATGTATTTTAGCCATCCAAATTAATGTAATTATACATGAAAGTTCTAAAATACCATTTTTGTTAACTTTAATGATCAAAATATTATTTTTTATTGGTTTTATTTAAAAAATTAGTGTTTAAATTAACAAAATTAAAATCTTAAGATTTATTTTATTATAAGTGTCAAACTTTAAATTTTTTTTATTTATTTATAATTTCCCCAGAAAACTTTGACCAAATGGTTATTGATTTTTTTATTTGTTGTATTTACAAAAATTAGGTTATGAATCACTCTTGGTTTAAAAATTAAATATTGTTAAAAAAGATAAAAATTTTAATACATGCTGTAAATATAATATTTTTTTTAATACAATCAATGATATTTTGATCAAAGTTTTTTATTTAAATAAATGAAGCGAATAAAAAAAATTAAGGATTAATTACATTTGATTTGGCTCGAAAACACATAATTCCTTATAGTTTAGAAATCTCTAGTACTACATGCATCAATTAGTGTACTAGTTAGTGTATCAACACTAGTTATGACATTATTATTGACCACACTCATTATACAAATTAAAAATACCAAAAACATTTTAAATTATGCCACATCATCAATTGATGCACTAGTTAGTATACTAATTGGTGCATATAGCATTATTTTTTGTAAATATATACTTAACTGTCCTGTAATTTGGACTCTGTCAACAATATTTATAAAAAGTCTATACTGCTCTTACCTTTTTCTCAAATTTTCTTTTTTATGCCATCACAATCTAAATAAAGAATTTCACTTCCTTTGATTCTCTTTCTTTTTCTTTCCTTCTTTTCCTTTGTTCTTTGCCACTAGCTATGGCCAATACCTCTTCTTTTACCTAAAATAATCAACCTAAAAGGATTTTCATTTTCAACGCACATGGCACTGCTTCTATTTTGTAGATCATAATGAAAATGTTTTCCCAAATTAAAACCATGCACCCATACATGCATATATATATACACACTCCTATGTACATATAAATACGTATTATATATATATATATTAGTTAATATATCCTATGTACATATAAATACGTATTATATATATATATATATATATTAGTTAATATATATGTGTACGTATATATATCATATATGTATAATTGAAACACTACAAGAAAATGCACCTTTGGTGACTAATTTTTGGCAACTAAAAATTAATTTTGTCGGCATTGGTTCAATATGTAGCTACTCAAATATTTTAGTCGATAAATATTTATGATTGGAGACTAAATTGAAATTTAGTTGGCAAAAATTTAATTTTTTAGCGACTAAACAGGATATTAGTCGCCGTTAGTGTACATTTTAGGCTAAAAAAATAAATTTAATCTGTAATATTGCTTTTTCCTAACTAAAATATAACTTAGCCGTGAAAGAGGACATTTCGTGACCAATATTTTCATCGCTGTTGAGTGATATTTGGCTACCAAAGCATTATAGTTGGCATGATTGATTCCTTAAAGGTTGAAACTTCAACGTGCGCCACTTCTTTTATTGTTGCGTGCGCATTGATCTGTAAGGCAACAGTGTATCACACACAACTTCACAACAGTATATCACACACACACCTCACCAAATCTCACAGAAATCAGCCCCTCTCTCACCATAGCCTACTATACGACCGACATTGCAACAGCCATCGCCATGGCCACCGCCACCGGTGCAAATCACCACCGTCGCAGCCGCACATCACAGGTTTTCTCTCTCTCTCTCTCTCTCTCTCTCTCTCTGCTTCTCAGTCTGTCTGTGCATCCGTCTCTCGCTCTCTCACTCGAGCTTTCTCACACAGTCTATCTGTCTGTCTCTGTCTCTCTCTAACTCTTTCTCTCTCGTTGTCTCCCCCTTTCTGTGTTTCCTCATTTTCTGACATTGTTGCTGTAGGGTTCATTCAAATATGTGGCCGTAATTGATTAAAAATTTCGAACATGATGTTTAATATGTGTGTGTCTATGTATATATAATGCTTTGTACACGTATTGCAGGCTTCTCTCTCTTTCTCTCTCTCTCTCTCTTGCTCAACCTCTCTCACTCACAGTCTCTGTTTGTGTCCGTCGCTCTCTCTGTCTCGCTCCCCTCTCTGTTTTCCCCTTTTGAATGATTTAGTTCTTGTGTTTTCTACACCTGCTTTGAATAAAGGCGCTTAAGGTTTGCATTGATTTATAGGATTTTCAAATTTATATCTATTTGAAAAATGACTTATGCCATTGATTTTTCTTTTATTGTCTTGTTTCACCACCTACTTGGATATACTTGAAAAATGACTTATGCCATTGTTTGATGAATAATTATTAAGAAACTAGTGAACAAGAATACTCGGTGGCATTAAACAGTGACTTATGTCATGGCTCACATTATCATAGTATATTTTCTCTTTGATTGTTCAAATATGAATTTCAAATAAAGAAGATATAGAAGAGGAAGCTCCAGAGGGCAAACCAAAAATGAGAGAATCCAAGCTTCCATTTGGCATTTACTTGTAAATTAACATTCTTTCGTCTTCATGGATGCAACATCCCAAAAGCCTAACCAGATTACAATGTTGAAGTTTAGCGATCAAAGTCACTTTTGAATTCACTAAGACCTTGTTTTGCGATAGTCGAGAGCCATTTGACAGCTATTTCCTTTCTAGTTGATAGCATGCCCTATGATAATCAATATGAAGATTTAGTTTGATCATCATGCCAAAGATTATGGTATGTCTTTCTTGTGAAGGATTTCATTTGTCCACTAAAATAGCTAGTGTATGAATGGAACAAACTGACCTTGTAAGACCCATTTTTCATTTTTCAGGCTTCGTGGTTTTGGTTAGAAATTGCTTTTTGAGTGAGGGATAATAAAATGTTCTTCTAAAATGCCCATACTGTCAATTTTTTATTTTTATTTATTATTTATTAAGGAAGGGTTGTTGGATGTTATTATATTATTGTTGGGTTTATATAGTCAATGGAATTGACTTAGCATCATGGACAAAAATTGGGTTCACTGACTTAAAATTGATATTATTGTTAGGTTTATATAGTCAATGGAATTGACTTAGCATCATGGAATTGACTTATGTAAGTTTTCAAAGACATTCTCCCAAAGTGTGATGAAACTGTTCCATGGACCCTTTATGAAGTGAAAAAGTTCTTACGTGAATTGGGTTTGGGATATGAGGTTATTCATGCACGCAAGAATGATTGTATTTTGTTTTGGAAGGACAACGCAAAACTAGAGAATTGCCCTACATGTAAGGAGTCTAGATACAAGTTCAACAATTAGAGTGCTAAAAAGATTCCTCACAAAATATTGAGGTACTTTCCTTTGACACCGAGGTTGAAGAGATTGTACATGTCGAAAAAAACCGCCGCAGATATGAGATGGCACAAAGAGAAACGTGTGGATGATGGAATGTTAAGGCATCCAGCCGATGGTCAAGCATGGAAGGACTTTGATATGCAGTATCCTATGTTTTCTGTGCAACCCTAGCATGTGAGGTTAGGGCTTGCCACGGATGGTTTCAATTCGTTTGGAAATATGAGGACATCGTACAAAGATGTGGCTGCATCTTGTTAATGCCTTACAATCTTCCCCCATGGAAGTGTATGACAGAGCCATATCTGATGATGTCAATTCTTATTCCCGGTTTATCTGCCCCTGGAAGAGACATCAATGTTTACTTGTAATCATTAGTGGACGAGTTAATGAATTTGTGAGAGCATGGTGTGCAAACATATGATGCTTCAAACGGTCAAATATTTAAAATGAATGTAGCAATCATGTGGACCATCAATAACTTCCCCACATATGGTACTCTCTCTGGTTGGACTACAAAAGGTTACATGGCTTGCCCTAATTGTAACATGGATGCATCATCTCAGCATCTGCGAAGTAAGATAGGGTATATGGGTGCCCGTCGGTCCAAACCTGTGGAGTTATCGGGAGAACAAATACTACAGCAAATTGATTCGAGGACATATAGGCTACATGGCAAGCATCCAAACAACCGAAAAAGACAACGGAATGAAAATCCACCTTCCAATTGGACAAAAAAAAGCATTATGTTCAACCTACCCTATTGGAAATGCTGAAGCTTCGACACAACCTTGATGTCATGCACATAGAGAAGAATATATGTGACAATCTGGTTAGGACACTACTAAGCATTGATGGCAAAAACAAGGAGACGGATAAAGCACACTTGGATCTAGAAGACATGCGGATACGAAAGGAGTTACACTTGAAGAGGCGTTCCAATGGCTTATTTGAGAAGCCTCCGGCATTGTACACATTGTCCTCGGTAGAGCGACAAGGTTTTTGTGATTTCTTAAAATCAATTAAGTACCCTGATGGCTATGCAACAAATATATCCAACTGTGTCACCGCTCATAGTGGAAAATTAGCTGGCCTCAAAACTCATGACTATCATGTCCTTTTACAATGATTACTTCCAATTGGGATGCGTGGATACCTTTCCAAGGAGATTGGGACCACACTTTTTGAGTTGGGAAATTTTTTCAAACAGTTGTGATCAAAGACATTGAGGGTGACTGATTTAGAGAAAATGGAGGAACAAATCATACTTATACTTTGTAAGCTTGAGAAGATTTTTCCTCCTGCGTTTTTGGATGTCATGGTCCACTTTGCAATTCATTTGCCTCACGAGGCTATGCTTGGAGGGCTTGTGCAATATCGATGGATGTATCCCATTGAGAGGTAGTACCACGAGTTCCCGAACATCCCTATTTACATATAGTAGATAATGTAAACATTAACATTCAAATCATATTGGCATGTAGGATGCTCAGACTTCTAAAAGGATTTGTTCGCAATAAAGCTTGGCCAGAAGGTTCCATTGCAGAGGCTTACATTTCAAAAGAGTGTATGATGTTTTGTTCAATATATTTAGACGGTGTTGAAACGGTGTTTAATCGGGAAGAAAGGAAGTATGACGGGGGTGACAATGGCCCGGGGTTGGCGATTTTCACTCAAAATGTTTGTCCATTTGGTCTACTAACAAGGGAAACTGATGTGTCTGTAGCCGACCGTGAAAGGGCTCATTGGTTTGTCCTGCACAACAGCTTAGAAGTGGAAGAATATCTAGAGTACGAGTCAAACTCGTGACATACTATCTCTTTGTTGACCTATATGCTTTTTTTTAGTAATCATTCTTCAAATTACTTATGAATCACATTGTCCTACGTAGGGAACACAAGATGTTGTTGCAACAACAACATGGAAGTGCATGCGACATTGTGAAGATACAATGCAAAGAATTTCCTAAATGGTTCAAAGATCGCGTATGCTAAAATTCCTTATAGTGTAGTTTACACATCAAGTTAAGTTATGTAAAAAATAACATGACAGTTTTTTTTTTAATGTAGATGAACCAATTGCGGCACAAAAAGTCACCCAAAGCAACCGATGAGATGTGGTCACTGGTAAATGGTCCTAACAGCTTAGTGAACACATATTCGGGATGCATTTGTAATTGCGTCCTATTCCATGCTCGCGACCGTGGCAACTGTTGTAAAACTCAAAGTAATGGATTGGTAGTGGAAGGGGACCATGAAGGCCAATTCATAAAGTTATACAGCTACATTTGCAAAGTTTGGGAAATGTCATATTTGTTTAGGCACCATGTTGTTTTATTCCAATGTGAATAGTATAACACTGGTAGTAACAGAACTTTGTGTGTCGAACCACATTTCACTACTATTGATGTAAGAAGTCGATGGTATAAAGATGACCCGTTTGTGTTACCAAGTCAAGTGCAACAAGTTTTCTACGTGCATGATATGAAGTTAGGTGCCAATTGGAGAGTAGTAGAAAAGTTTCAACATTGAAGAATTTGGGACGTGCCCGAGGTGGATATGCCAGAACCTTATGATGTGTTCCAACAAGATGAAAGCACTGATGTTGTACCAACTGAGCCTATGGATGACGATGTGGTGTTGCGTCAAGATGATATTGATGCTGAAATTAGTCCAATGGAAGTTTTGCAGTCTGATAACCATGTACAACCCAAGGTTGGTATGGATAATGACTTCATATGTGATGATGAAGATGAATCGACAATGGAGGGTGACAATGAAGAAGAAGATGAGCTTGACAGTAATTTTGATATAGATATGGACATAGAGTGTTGATGTATGGGTTCTAAATTTGGATGTGTGATAGAGTCTTGATGTATGGGTTCTAAATTCCGATGTGTGTTCTTGGTAGTTGTTGTTTTGTCTTTTTGTCGTTTTGTTGATGTAATGGGGAAAGGGATGAAGGAGATTGTTGTTCTTTATGTGTTACGTAATTAGATGAGAGTTTAGTCCTTTTGTTTATATTGTTCTTCATGTCATCATGATGAGCTATATTCTAACCTTTTTCACAATGTTGAACCAGTTAAATTGATGAACCTTTTCATTTGACATTTATGCTTAACATTGGTTTATGTACAACACTTTTATTTGACAATCATTATCAATTATTTTTCTATTGTTGTCTTGTTGTAATTTTGTGAATGCTTTAGCTTCTCTAAACAATCCATATTGGTCATAATATCGATGATGCATGTGATGTTTTTACTTAATATATCACGTTTGTAGTTACTTTGCAAGTACCAGCATGGTTCCTAGGACGAAGACAGGGTGGCGTAAGAAAACAGCAACTGACCCCATAGCATCACCCTCAGGAACATCTCCATGTAATTGTCACACCACAGACTTTATCCGATGAGACATAACCACCGGATGACACACAAACATTTGTGGAAGAGACACAGGCGCACGACGTAGGTAAGACCATTGTATGGTTTTGTTACATCTTCAGGGCTAACTGACTGCAGACTACAATGTTTATTCTTCTTCTTGGTAGTTTTGTAGGTGTGTTTCGGCCCCTAAAGATCACTTTATTGAACTTAAGCAAATGATTTTTCTTCATCTAGAAAGACAATTTTCTTGCATGTATAAAAAAATTATAATCCCTTAGAAAATTTGCTTGGATGATTGTTAAATTTAATATTAATTATTGTCGATTATATGTTTGGGGCACTATTTACAATTTGAAGGCCTTACACTTGTTGCCCCTTCTTGACCAGGGAAAAGTACGTCAACTCATGTACGCGGTCTTACACTCGGAAAAGGAGTGCAAAAAAGGATTGCGAGCAAAAAATGGGAGAAACTGCTTGTATGTGTCAATCGCATGCTGAATGCACTCACTGGAGGGAATGCCACGCCTGCAACAAATGAGTTGGGCTTGCAGATAAGGCAGTTGTGCGCTTTAAAGGGAGTGAAGTCATGGAAAAAAATTGATCAGAGCATCAAAGATGCTGTAGTACAAGCTATGCTAGTAATTTCTGAACTTAAACTAAATGTCTTCGTTATGTAAAGTTATAATTGCTACATTCAATTTCTATAATACATCACACACTTATGCTTGCAGGACAAGTTTGAAATTGGTGAGGATTTTCATACTGATCAACAAGCTCAAGAGATCGTTGATACGAAGGCGAATCTTTTTGTAGACACCCTATTTTTGACCGACCTTAAGACTTAGATGTCATCGTTTGAGCGCTCGATGATTGTGCATGTTTGTGCTCGTTTCGAGTTTCCGAGGTTTTCGGCTAAGTGCCTTGCCTCCGAGCCTCTGAACTCTTCGTGTTTTGGCTTGGTTTGTTGACCATGCCTTGTTTTCCCTTGCCTGGAGGGAGAGAGATGTCTGTAGACCAATTTTTGTGGTCGTAGACCACTTTTCCCTCTTGTAGGCTAATTTCCAGTTTCTAGAGCTTTCGGCCGAGCGCCTTGTCTTGCTTCCTTTTTGGTTTGGTTTTGAACCAAACCTTGTTTTCCCTTCCCTGGAGAGAGAGAGAGGTCTTGTAGACCACTTTTCCCTCTTGTGGACTAGTTTCCGGTTTTCGGAGCCTTCGGCCGCACCTTGTCTCGGGACCGCTTACCGTTCTCCTTTTGGCCTGGTTTTTGAACCATGCCTTGTTACCTTGGTCTAGAGGGACCCAGAGGTCTTGGAGACCACTTTTTGTGGTTGTAGACCACTTTTCCCTCGTAGACCACTTTTGGTGCCCGTAGACTAGTTTTCGAGGCTTTCGGCTGCGCGCCTCGACCCCCAGACTCTTGTCTTGCATCCTTTTTGGTTTGTTTTTGGCACAAACCTTGTTTTCCTTACTTGGAGGGTGGAATGAGGGTTGGAGACCCGTTTCTCTCCCTAAAAACCACTTTTCTTCCCCACCAGCCAGTTTCCTGGTCGGCCAACTGGTCTTGGTGGCCTTTGGACCACCAAAAGTGGTCGGCAGCCATGCCATCACTTTGCTTTCTTGGTGCAGACCACCTCTCCCCCCCTGCCGACCACTTGGTCTTCTTGCAGACCACTTTAAGTGGTCGGCCGACCAGTACATGTGTGGTCGGCAGCTTTCCTGCAGTTTCCTACAGATATTTTGGTGCCAGCTGTGACACCTGGTGAGCACAGAACCATCCTCCATAATTGCATCTAGCTTCAAGCTTGTTCAACAAGCTTGAGACTTGTTTTTCTATAAAAGGGAGGCCCTCTCTCCCTTCTCCAGGTTCAGAAAAAAGTGCTTTGAGCTATATATATCATCTATCTCTATATTTCTTCCTTTCTCTCTTGTTTTGTGCTTAAAAGTCCCTTTTCTTCTTACTTTTGCACACAAACACATAGTGAAACACCATACTCTTGGAGCTGAGGCACTTAGAAGTTGGTTTTGGTATTTTTGGATTGGTTTTAGCTCAAAAAGGTTGCTAGAGTTGCAGCCTTGAAGTTGTTCTACAAGGGTAAGTTTCTAACCCCTTAAACCTTGGTTTTTGTTTAAGCTTTTGGCCCTATTTGCATGCTGATTTAGGCCTAACTTTCAACTATAAAAAGTTTTGATTTCAAGTATTTGAAATGTTTGTTTAAGGCTTTGTTGGTGTTGGGGGTAGTCTACCCCCCTCTTGTGCCTTGTTTGGCCTTGTTTTGTGCTATCCTTTTAAGCTATTGGGACCACCTCTTTTTGGCCTTCTCACCACTGAAACTTAGAGGAATTTCAGTGGTGAATGTGTGTTTTGAGGTCCCAAATAGGAGGGGCTCATCCCCTCTCCTTGTATCTTGGATGCTTGCCTTATTGGCCTCATGTTTGAGCATGGTTTTCTAGCATGTGTTGGCTTGTTCTCAACTTGTTTTTGGTGTTATTTTGACATGGCATACCTCTATTTTAGCTTGGTTGAGTCACCACTTGCATGCATTCTACACTTGCAGTGTAATCTTGCAATCTAGCCTAATACGCATCATGCTTTGGACCATCATTCTAGCATGACTTTGGCTCCACTCCAGCAAGTTTTTGGTCATGTTTTAGCATGCTCTAGGTCTGATTTAAGTGTTTTGGGTCATGCATGCCTTGCTTTGTATAGCCATATTGCATTCTTGCTCACTAGCTTTATGTATTGAGCCCACTAGCATGCATTGCTTGGGCTATTTGCATGATTTGGCATTATTTGTTATGTGATTTCAGAGCATGTTTCATTGTCGTGCCCTCACATCTTTCACTCATTCAATGCTTTGGAGGGTTGGTTCTTTATGCCTTAAGTATGAACCATTGTGCATGCCATCTTGCCTAAGCTTTTGGGTTGCCATATCAATGTGTTTTGGGTGTTATTTTGTCATGATATAACTCTGATTTTTGTTGGTGAAGCCACCTCATGCTTGGTTTTGATAGGTGTAGTGTAGTCCTTCTTATTGGCCTTGCATATTCTATGCTTCATGCCCTTCATGCTAGCTTGTTTTGGCTTTGCTCCATATATGTTTTAGCATCATTTTGGCATGCTCTAGGACTGTTTTGGGTTGCCTTGATCATATGGTTCATGCATTGCATAGATGTAGTGCAATTGGCCTTGCTAGCCTTGAGTTTTAAGCATCATAGCATGCTTCATTTGTGATATGTGCATGATTTGATATCCTTTAACATGTTATTTCAGAGCATATAGCATTGCCATGTTCCCATTTCTTGCACCCTTTGAGTGCCTTTAAGGCTCATGCATTGTTGCCTTGTTTGTGGCCTAGCTTGTATGCATGAATGCCTAGACTTTCGAGCTCCCATCTTAGCATGTCTTGGTCTTTGTTTTGACCTATTTGAGCTTTGTTTGTGGCTGGTTCATTCATTTGTACCATACATTGCATGCCTCTTGTATAGTCCCTTTTGGTAGCCTTGTGTTTAAGGGCTCTTGCATGCCATACTTGTGTTGTTTGAGTGGTTTGGCACCATTTCACATGATTTTAGAGCTTATAGTATTGTCACACTTCCATGTTTTTCACTCTTTAAGTGCTCTTGAGAGTCACATCTTAATGCCTTAATTCTTGAGCCAATTGGCATGCATGCTTGTATATGCTTTTGGACTACATTTTTAGCATGTTTTGGCCATTGTCTTGGCATGCATGAAGCTTGTTTGAGATTCGTTTGGTCCATTGAGTGTTGCATTACATAGCCCTTTCCATGTCCATTATGTTTACATGCTTGTTGCATTGCATTATGTTTGCATACATTACATTGAGTTTGCATGCCATTAGATTTGATAAGTTGATCATGCATGCATTGCATTGTGTTTGGATAGGGTGTTAGTCCAAACATGAGAAACGAGGGACATTTCATACTGGAAATGATGAAACGTGCCTCATTTCTCGGTCGTCGACCCTCTTGATCATGCATGATAGAGGTTAAGGCCCCTTAAGTATTATTTGTGCATTCATTTACATTGAATTGTGCAATCTTGGCTTCTCGGCCATCGTGCATTGTAATGCTCGATTGGTGGCCCGAGAGTCGAGAACCGCACTCCCTTGAGCTCATGAAATGATAGGAAAGGTGGTTGTGCACACATATCCTACAAATACATTGCCGTGCCCTTTTTTGTTCTCTGTTGCAGCAAACTGGAAGTGTGCAGAATTTTCTGGTTGGCAGACCAATAAAAGTGGCTGGCCGACCACTTTTTCTGGTCTACAGCAAAGGTAAGTGGTCGGCAGGTGGTCTATACCACCAATAAGTGGTCGGCAATGCTCCCGGAGGTCTCCATGGTGGAGTAAAAGCTATCTGGAGCTTTGTGCAGTGTTCTGAAATCAAATGCAAACAGAGGCAACTTGGGGCATAGCGATAGATTTCCAAGCAAGGCGATCGAGCATGCATACACTTCTCGCCCCGAGGCTCCTCTTTTACTGCTTTACTTAGCTTCTTTGCTTAGTTAGCTATTTGGTTCTGTACTTAAGTAGTTAATGCACTTAGCTATTCAATTTGTGTTGTAATAACTAATTAGTTAACTAGGATTAGTTAATTAGCTTAGATTAGCTAGTTAGCTTATTATTCGGACCCTCCTGCAAGAGGGCGTAAATGTTGTAATAAGGGTGCGTGTGTGTGTGCATGTCTTCTAACCCCACTTCTTTCTCCCTTTTATTTATCCGCTTTCAGTGGTTAGTTTAGGGCACGTTTCAATTAGCATCCTTATGCTTCGCATGCGTGCATCCATTTATCTGTCTTGCATGCACGGGGCTCGGCGCATCATACAAAATGCATTGTATTTCAATTCCAATTTAAATACATGTGTCAATTGTTGCATTTCATATGCCATCTTAGGTAGCCGAGCCTATCTCATTGCATTTTGCATATGTTGCATTAGGCATTGATAACATAGCTAGGATCATGCATTGATTACTAACTAGCTTTTGTTTTGGCTCGGTGTACTAGGTAAGCTTTTATGCTTTAGCATACTGCATAAGATGTGTATGTTGCGATGTTAGCATGCTTGCCATGAGGCTATTTGCTTAACTGATATAACTGCATGAATGCCTGTGGATGAAGGCTTCATTGCTTGAATTGGAACAATTCATCGAAATGTAAGTTTTAAGCCCATTTGAAGTGGCAAATCACCGTGTTTTGTAAGCCCACTTACGGGTGGCAAAATCCACGTCTTAGCCTACTTGCGAGTAGCACCTTCAAACCATTTTCAAAACAAACAAACATGAGATGTTTTGTTCCAACTTGAGCGATTTAGTTTATACTTGTATGCTGTGTGCATCACATAGCAATTTTAGATTAATAAACTGAAATAAGGACGCATGTGTTTTCAAAAACAACATATCATGTTAGTAAAGGCTTATCTTTGATCGGGCGAGCGGGGGTGCTCATTGCATGACCTTTACCTCTCATACCTAAGTTCCCGAGTCGAGACAACTTTGGTGATGACGGACACGCGGCCTTAGGCACGAGTCAGGGTTTCAAAGCTTCAAATTTAAAAATTGATGAGAAAATCCTTTCAAAACTTTTAGACTTGTGTAAGAAATGTGCATAGAAACAAGAATGTCTTGAATTCATGGCATGCACGTTGCTAATTCAAGTTAATATCCACAATTCCTTCTTTATGTGATCATATGAAATCCTAACATTAATTTACACCCCTAGTCTCATAATTAATCATGATCTTTACTTAAAACAACTCAAAGTCTAAAGGATTACCAGGGAAGCATTTCAATTTCATGAAATTTGGTGGAAATTTCTTACCTTAATTGGTTAATTGGTGAAGATTTCAAGTTTCCTTTCACTTTCTCTTCTTCCTAGCTTCCTTCTCTAGCTGAGCTCTCTCACCAAGTCTTTTCTTCCTCTCTCTGTACGTGTGTAGTGTAAGACTACCCAATAAGATCCACTAGCTCTATCTTCTAGATTCTTTTGATGAGTAAAATGCATGAGACTTAAAATCAACTTGACTCAAATTAAATTACTCTCATCATCGAATAATCTTAATTACACTAGATCAAATTATATTAAGATAAATTAGGCTCTAATTCTTATCCAATTTCTAAATTCTAACTTGTTAAAATTAACAAAGCAGACAGGTCTAAATCATGCATATCCGCATCTGTTCATAATCACAACACAATACCAATCAATGCAAGCATATATCATACGGCACAATTAACACATAATCACATAATTAACAATAAGCATATAATTAATTTGCTTAATTGAGGAGGTGGTCGTCACAAAATCACTCTGCTCTTTTTTTTTTCTTTTTGGCAGGAATTTGAGCTGGTTGACAAGAAGCTATCCACACTATAAGAGCTTATATTTGTAGAATCCATTGTTCCTCATCAAACTTGTTGTGCACTTAGTAAAATAAGAATCAACTATCAAGAAAATTCAATAAGAATCCAAGAAGATACATTTCAATTACAAAAATAAAAATCTCATGAAATAATAAAAAATCACATACGTGAAGTGCAAACACAAACTAACCAAAAAAAATGGTAATCCTATATTAATATTGGTCATATTAAACATCAAATTAGGGGAAAAAAACAACAGAGTTTATGAAAATTAGAATTGAACTTACAGTTTCCGGAGTAAAAGCAAAGTGATTGATGAGAACAAAAAGAAACTTTCATTTAGTAATTTTGTCAAACACCTGTTGTGCAACAAAAAATAAATAAATTAGTTTGAAAACATTCAAATAGACATTCACAAATGTTGAAGAGTTGGACAACATAATAAGAAACAATAGATAAGAAAAACAAAAAAAAGTGAAGCCGTAATTGATGTATAATGTACGGGTAAAAATACGACAATTAAAAATTGGATAAATTACACTTACACCCCCTGATGTTTGAGTTTAATACTTATTACTCCTTGACGTTTGGAAAATTACACTAACCCTCCTGTCACTGTAATTATTTAGATGGAATGAAAACATTGAACTCATACACTTTCTCTTTTCTTACTTTGCTTTATTTCTTCTAATTTTTTTTCCCTTTCCTTTTCTTTATTATTTTTTTTTCAACTTAATTTCCTCTATATTTCTACTAGGAGTTGTTATCTTTTATATAAGTAGGGGGTTTGTGAAATGAAACTATTAACCATAAGGGTGGAAATGTAATTTTCAGAATGTCAGGAGGTAGAATGTAATTGGATCAAATCTCAAAGAGTGTCAGTGTAATTTACCCTTAAAAATTTGATGAATGATTTGATTTATTTGTAATTTAGTGAAAATTTTGACTCACTCTTAACTTAATAATGTTTGATGAAATAATTCAATCTCACTTTTATTTATAAATTTAAATTCAATAGAAAAAGTTTTAATAACGGATTAGAGATATTTCTTCATGTTACGGTTACAACACAAATTCCTACAAATTCACCTCATCTTCTGCAACAGTTCCTTTTTTCCCCTTCATTTGTATAGCTTTTTGGGGTGGTAGTATTGAAATTCAATTCCATTGAAATGAAAGTAAAATGATAATTTCCTTCACTTTATAAATAAAAACAACAATATAACGAGAGTTTTTATGTAGTCAATAACCACTCAAGAATTTTTGAGACTCGAGGTTAAACGTAAAAATGAGGTTTTATTTTATCGTGCCTATTAAAATTTAGGGCAAAACATACTTAACTCCCCATGATTTTAGGTTATTGCAGATGACTCCTTGACATTTAGAAATATATGGATACCTCTCTTATCGTTTTGGATTAATTTCTAACTATTACATTTTCTATCCAAACAAATGGCAAGTGGACTACACGTGCTCCATTTGTATATATTGTTACCTTTTACAACTTTTTCTCCAAAAATGGTTTGAGCAAAAGACCAAAATGACCAAATATCTTTCACTATAAGACAATGCTATGAAATAGATATTATATTCCACCCAAATTAGAGAGAAAATTGGAACAATCCTGGAACAATTAGTACTCCCTCTCCCTTTTCATTTTAATTTTTTTTAATTTGTTTATTTTTTAAATTATATTTTTATCTTTTATTTATTTATTTATTTAATCAAATATTTATTTGTTTAATTTGACTTCCACTCTATAGTGTCTTTTTCATTTTTTAATTTTATTGTTTATTTTTTTAAAACTTTATTATACAATATTAGAAATATTGAAATGTCTTCTGCAAATAATATTGGAGGAGAAACACTTGATTATATTTTATTAAACTTTATTATTCAATTTTTTTTCTATTATATTTTTATCTCTTATTTATTTATTTTTATTTTTTTATTTAATCAAATAAATTTATTTGTTTAATTTATCTTCCACTCTATAGTGTCTTTTTAATTTTATTGTTTAATTTTCTTTAAATTTTATTATACAATTTGTTAGAAATATTGAAATGTCTTCTGCAAACAATATTGGAGGAGAAACACTTGATTACATTTTATTACACTTTATTATATAATTTGCTAATAGAATCATAAGAAAATGATCTTTTCTTTACAAATTAGTTTTATTTATCTTTTTAGAAAAATAGGAGACAGAATTCAATCAAATATGATGAATTGGATTTCTCAAGACATAATTTTTTGAAACTATTTTTAATGCTACAATATATGTGACTATTTTTTGATTATTTTTAGTGAACTTTTTTTTATATATTAATTTGTATTATTTTTATTGTATGATTTGAGTTAATAAAAATACAAAATAAAATTTGTATGATTTAATTATTATTATTTGTATAGTTTATTAGTATTTTTTATTTGGAGTTTTCTTAGGTGTGCAACCCACAAAAAGTGTAAGTGGGTTGCACACCATGTGCCACTTACACAAAAGGTGTAAGTGTAAGGTGTAAATGTAAGGTGTAAGGTGTAAGTAAGTTGCACACCATGTGCCACTTACACAAAAGGTGTAAGGTGTAAGGTATAAAAGGTGTAAGTATAAGGTGTAAGTGTAAAGAATAAGGTGTAAGGTGTAAGTTGCACACCATAACCAAACCCTTTTTATTTATACAATTTAAGTTAAAATTTCTGTGGTTTGGATATTATTATTATTATTAATTTTGTACAATTTGAGTTAATATTTTTTTATAAGTCTTTACGTTTTTTTTAGTAAACAAAAATAATATTTTTCTATTAAAAAATAATTCTAAATAATTTTTATTTGGATTAATTTCAAATTATACAAATTATTTTAATTATGTAAGTTTATATTATATATTTATTGAATTATTAATTTAAATTTTTGTTAAATATGTTAAATATTAGTCTTATTTTAAAACAAATTTGATATTTTTTTGAATAATATTAATTTGATAAAAATTGAATTTATATATAAAAAATTATATGTATTTTATTAAAATAAAATTGAGTCAAATTTGTTTTGTTTTTCAATTAAAAAGGTGAGAGAGAGAGAGACAGAGAGAGAGAGAGAGAGAGAGGAATCCGAATCCTCGGCCGCCCTTCTCGGCGGCCATTCCCAGCAGCCCCCCAAAACGACGTCATTTTGGGGGTTTTTTCTTTTCTTTTTTTTTTTTTTCTTCGCCAGGGTTGGAGCCGCCATGGCTGCTCGGGGCGAGCTCGCCGTCGCAGCTTGTCGAGCTCGTCAGCCGTCCGATCGTCGCCCGATCCAGCTCGTCGCAGCAACTGCACCGCCGTCGCCTCCGCCTCCTACTCCTCCTCCCCCGGTGATCATGGCCCCCTCCAGTCCGGCCCACCGGCGGCTCCCTCTTCTTCTCCCTTCCTCTCTCTCTTCTTCCCCTTCCCTCCCCTCCCCCTCTCTCTTTTCTTCCCCTTCCCTCCCCTCCCCTCCCCTCTAGTTCTGTTCGAACGAACGAGGAAGAAGAAAAGAAAAAAAAAACCAAAAAAACCCCCAAAACGACATCGTTTTGGGGGGCTGCTGGGAACGGCCGCCGGGTAGGGCGGCCAAGAATCCGGACGAGAGAGAGAGAGAAGAAAAAAAAAAAAGGAGAAAAGGAAAGTGCATGTGTGTGTGACGTGTGTGGGAGGTGAGTGTGTCAGTGTGTGTAAGGGTAAATTAGTTTTTTTGGTAAATCAGTCCAAAATTATAGAAGTGTGCATATTTCCAAACATAGGTAGCCGTCTACAACAAACCAAACAACAAGGGGGCTAAATGCTTTTTGCCCCCAAAGACCTTCAGTAATAAGAATATTTTGAGATATTTTTTGTGGGTATTAGACAATTGGCTAAGTAATCTAATAATTGAGCCACTCAATTTCATAGATTAATCCTTATTAATTAATACCATAACATTAATACACAAAAAAATAAAAATAAAAATTATATTACATTTCTAACATAATATTGCAATACTAATTATAATCACACCATATTATAATATGATCTAACTTAATATTGTGTACCCACCATGAGTCATGTGGTGGGGTACGAGTCTAAGCTCCATATTCGTGTCTCCACTGGCATGTTAGTTACCTTTCGACGAAAGGCTTTCGTTTCCAATAATGAAGATGAAACGTCTTGGGTTTTTTTTTTTTTTTTTTTTTTTTTGTGGAGAATCATGAAAAGCAAAAACAGTTACATTAACAAGAAAAAAATAAATAATATACAGATTAAAAAGAAAAATAACAAGATCTTAAAAAACCAAATAAATAATCAAACTACAAATAACAAAAATAAATCTGCTAAAAAACAATCACGATATAAGAAAAATTATCAATTTTCTCATTGCTATGATTTAAAGAATTAGATCCGCGACCCGCAGTCACTGTGAACTAATGAAACGTCTTGTTGGATTGGTCAATTCTTATATTTGGAATTTGAAGATGACTAAAGAGTCAATTTTTCAAATAAATGAATGCATCATTCATATATTATTTTGAAAAAATTCATTAGCATTAGCTTTCTTTTTCAATGGAAACCAAACGTCTCGTTGGATTCGCCAAAAGTCCACATCGTAATTGGACCTAACAAATACTTGATTTTTGGATTTGGATTCCTAAGTTATCTTGAGAAAACGTTTGGATTGGATAAGTTCATTTTTAAATTGACCTTAGTGGTTTGAATTATTTATTTTTGAGGATCCATTAAATAAAATATTCATACAAATTTTATTTTCAAAAAATTGATGACAATTATAATTTCAAAAATAATTATTCATTTTTGTAATACAAATATAATTCAAACATATAACTATCAATGTCGGATCATATTTATTTTTTGCATGAATATTCTACTAAAGGAATCCAAAAAAATAAACGGTTCAAATTATTAAGAGTCCTACAAAATGAACTGTTTAGATTATCAAAAAAAAAATCAATAATAAATTCACTTGTAGTGTCAAAATAATTTCATTCCAAAACTGTTTAATTTTTTACACGAAAAATTTAGCCCCAACATGATAGTAATTCAACACTAAATTTCTAATTTTATTGCTAAAAATACAGTAATGACACTTTTATTTTTAAAATCTTAATTTACTGTGTTGAGGCCAAATACTAATCCAAATCAATTCCAAAAACACCAATCAAGCAGTTGAATTTCTAGACAGATTGGACCACAATGATCCAAGAGATGAAGCCAGTTGGCCAATGAAAAATAGAAAAAACAAAATAGAGAATAATTATAAACACAGCTGAACTAGTGTAAATAAAAGATAATTCCTAAAATTTTAGACTAACAGGCAGTATTTGATACACCAATCAAGCAGTTGAATTTCTAGACAGATTGGACCACAATGATTCAAAGAGATGAAGCCAGTTGGCCAACGAAAAATAGAAAAAGAAAAAAAAAATAGACAATAATTATAAACACAGCTGAACTAGTGTAAATAAAAGATAATTCCTAAAATTTTAGACTAATAGGCAGTATTTGATTCACTAAAATAAATGAAATTGAATTATTATTTTATCAGAATACAATTGTCACACGTTTGGTCAGCGAGAAATAATCGTGAAAGTCGCAAAGCCAATAAAACTTTACCAAATCAAATGAAATTTTGCATAAGAAAATGATTATTTTGTCATCAAATTCTTTTGTAATTAAAAAAGGAGGTGGATTCTCTTGGGTCTATAATCTGTATTGGAAGGTATTGTTTGGGCTCGTAAGATCTACCACGTGTTTTGTTTTGATGATCTGAATCTTTCATTTTGTCGAACACTTCGTATGTTTCATCCACTCAAAAAATTAGGCCAATCTGATAATTGTAATTTATTCAATTCATCACGTTTATTTTTAAAAAAAAATGGATGACAATAATATTTTTGAAAACAAACCGTTCATTGTTTTGGTGACAAATGCAATAAATTAAATATAGGGTAAATTACAAATACACCCGCTAAGGTTTGCTTAAAATATTAATTGCCTCCTGTAGTTTGAAAAATTACAAATACTTCCCTGTCAGAATTTTTTATTTAACAAAATTAATTGAAAAAGTAAAATTTCTAACTGTTCACCCATACAATAATAAAATTATCTGAATTATTAATTGAAATAAAATTTGAACATTATTAAAAACTATTAATTAACCTGATGATTTATTAATAAAAAAAACCTATTTGTTATGAAATTAGAAACCTTATGGGGCATAATGTAATTTCTAGAACCACAGGGATAATTTATAATTTAAGTAAAGCTCATAGAGTGTGTTTATAATTTACCCTTAAATTTATTATGATTACCTTTTTTTTAAAAAAAAAAAAAAAAAAAAAAAAAAAACTGACAAACTGATATGGGAATGAATAAATAACGGAACAGAGTTGATTTTTCTTCTTCTTATAGAATAAAGTAGGAAAATCTTAGAAAAGTGATCTGAGTGTACAATAATATAGCATAGAGGAAACAAAAGCAGGGGGACAGAGAGAAGAAACACCGCGATTCCCGCAGAAATGCCAGTGAGATAATGAACAAGGGTTTTTAAGAAAGAAAGACACTAGCTAGTTTGAGAACATCAAATTGTTTAGTACATAAACTATGAAATCCCTAAAAATAACAACTATACAATAAATGAAAAAATAATTTACCTGCAGAATGGTCTTGTGCTGTCCATGGCACTGTCCAAGGTTCTGCACTAAAAACTGCATCTGCAGCCTGTAACATAAATAGCCGATTAACCACTAATCATGAGGGATTAATTGACAATGATTATGTCTCTAATTACTAAGCTCCTCTTAGAAACTATTTCTTCCACAAAAAATGTCTCCAGCAGTTAAACATGTTCATGTCCCTAATTACAAACATGTAAACCTACCATGTTCCCTATAGCAAAGAGAAACCGAATCTTATTTCCATATCTGAAAAGAACTGGGTTAAGAGAAAAAAAAAAAAAATTACTTTAAATGGGAAAAAAAATTAAATTGATTTTGAGTTCCAAAACTAGGAATTACTGTATTTGGGGTTTGAATTTTTAGGCATCATCGGCGTCTTGGCTAGGAGGGGATCCAGCAAGCCAACCCCACATGCCGCCCAAGCTCTGCCTCTGTTTTGCACTCAAGGCAGTTTGTTCAGAGGCAGCCTTTTGTCTTTGAAGAAGTGCGAGTTCATTTTGTAAGGTCTCCATCGTTTGCAGCTTTTGCCGTAGCTCTGCCACATCAGCCTGGTGAGATAGCAAGTGTTAGAACTAAATTCCAATGAAGACATTTTACAAGAAACCACCAAAATTAATCAGATATCACTCAAACCAACAAAATTAGAGAGCATTCAGTAGGTACGGTCCTTTCTCTTTGTTTCCTTCTTTGTTGGTGCAAGTTCAACTTTGCATTGCCAAAAAAATTAGCCAATTTTTTGCCTTCTTCCAATTTATAGGTCAAGTTTTTGGCTGAACTAATAACAATGTTTAAAAAAAGAAAAGAAAAAAGAGAGACCATCACCTTATGCATACGCAAAGTCCAATTTTCAGTAGAATCAAAAAGGGTAATTCAAGTATATATGCAGCTTCAACATGTGACAGTATGTAAACAAAAACAAGAAAATTGGCTGATGAGCAACAATCTAACTTCTGAACTAGATGTGGCTGCCTTCTCAAACTACTGCATTTCTTGCAAACTCCACAAGCCCTAATTAATCCAATGAGTTAAAGCAAGTTTATATGATTACTTTCAACATTTCACATTGCACCCCACCCCAACATAACATAGATACTATAAGTTCATTCATAAGTCATGAAAAACCACTTATTTTTTACTTCAATTTGTCATGAACGTAATAATGCAAAACACCCAAATATATATATATATATATATATCACTAGCTCTATTGCATACACCACCAGATGCTCCTAAGACTACATTTTATGGTATGTAGTTTTAGTGCAAGGGACTGTTGCAACGACATGACATTTAATAAATCAACAAAACAAGAATAAGGCTCTTGTGCTTGCATCTTTAGAAACACTAATAAAGTTGAAGGAGAAGAGAATGATGTGGGAAATGACTGAACTCTTACATTGGAAAGTCCAAGCTCTATCTCTTCCTGCAAATCATTCAATATAGAAAACAAAAGTTTGATGTTAGTATTAATTTGTGCTCCGTTAACATAATGAAGAAACCAAAAGTTTTTGCAATGCTCTTGATAGATTATGATAGATTCAAGAAATATATTGCTCTCTTAAATCAATCAATAAAGACCAAACTATTATGCCTTCAAATGAAAGCAAGCACAAAGAAAGTCAAACTTAAAAAAGGAAAAAGAAAAGAAAAAGAAAAGAAAAGAGAGGGATCATAGTAAACTGCACCAAACAGAGCCACCAACCTACTTGATTTCAACTGATGCATGCAAACACAAAAAATATCCTGCCAAGAATATGCATGTAAATACAAATTTCAAGACAATAAACTTGTAGTTGTAGACATTCCAGTCCAAAGAACATAGAAGAAAACCATGTCATATGACTTCATGGTTTTAATTACACTGAAAAAATGGGATCCAAGTCATGTAGACTTGTGTAATTATGTCAATGTTCTAATTAAAACACTATAGACCACAAATAGAGAAATATATAGACCAGAAGTACATTTATATCTGTCACGCCCCGTATTTTATTACTCGGATAACCTTAGCAATATTCATTAATTAAGTCCATTTACAAATAACATTTTATCCTTGGATGAAATAATGAATAATTAAATATACATATTCCCTCTCGTTATACAACAATGACATTTACATACAAATAAAATAAATGCTCTGAGGCTTACAATAAAAGAGAGGACACTACTCTTTACAAAAGGATAGCACTCAGCCAAACAACAAATGAAGTAGTACAATCCATCTCTACATTACACTAATGAAATGGTAAAACCCATTGTTTGATCTTCACTTCCGAAAAGCATTCCCTGTACACATGTACAGGCAGGGGGTGAGCAAAACTCACCGAGCAATCCCATATTAAAACATTAAAAGATGTGCGAGTACAAAGATACTCATACATATTTGTGAAATCATATCATGTCAAAATCATAAAGTTTTATCACATAATCTCTTAAATCCATTTTATTTAATTAACCACAACTAGTTAACTTAAATAAATAAATATACTTCAATAGTAACATGACATCCTTTTTAATCCATTCAAATCATCCAATTATTAATTGAATCAAATAATTAAACAATTCATCAAATCCATTTTATACAGTCTTATGAGATGAATGCATATGTCATGCTATGTCTTTTTTGAAGATAAATCACATTTTCGTCCTTCGAAAACCATCATGCTCAATGATGTCATGCAATTTTAATTGTTCAAAACTTAACAATTTATTTCAAGGGCAGTAAATACAACTCTGGTAATCCCTAGGTCAGTGTCTGCAAGTAGACTATACCAGTACTACCAATTTGTCATTTTTACCAGTATCATCTGGAGGGCTCGACACCCATTCTTTGTCATTTTTACCAGTCACAAGCTGGAAGGCTCGACACCCATTCCGTCATTTTTACCACTCACAAGCTGGAAGGCTCGACACCCATAATCCACACTACCTGTCAAGACTTACCACCGTATTTACCCAAAAACCATTTCATGAAAACTCATTTCTCAACATGTTTTTCTCAATGCAAAGTTTCCAAATCAACTTTCAAAGTTTTTCATTTTCAATGAATTGATATGCCAATGTATCAACAAATGCAATGCAACATTTTATCCATTTTCCATTCTTCCACACAATATTTCCATTGTGATCAAAACTTCCATTTCTCCTTTCAATACAATTTCACAAGATGAATAAATTCATTTACTTCAATTCACCAAGGGATAACTGTCACGACCCCAAACCGCCCCTAGTAGAATGGTGCCGTGATGGCCAGTAATCCGAGATTACCGAAGGCCAACTTTCAAAGTTCACACACAATCAGAGTATAATATATGGGGCTTACATGTGCGGAAGCAATATATGTAAATCTAACTAGTCCATAAGAGCTGTGCATATGTCAAATGAAATGGCATACATCTTAATTAAAGTCTTACAACTTGACTACAAATAAAATAAGGTACATATTACATCTTGATCAAAAGGCTTCTCAAGCCGACATTTACAAAATACATGAAATGCAACTAAGAAGCATAATCTTCAAGATTGCTGACATAACATGAATCCAAAACATCTTGCAAAACACACACATCTCGGCGTAGCCGACTTCTTGCTTGTTACCTACATACATATAGAGAGGGTGAGCTTGGATACTCAGTGAATGGTACAAGTAATAAAGGGTTTAATGAATGATTCCCGAGGTCTTGTCAAAACAATACATATATCATAGCTTGTTCAAAACATGTACTTGGCATAACTTGTATCTAAACATGTACTTGGGGTGATGACATTCCGAGCAAAACAAAAGCATAACCTCGCATCGAGCACACCCGCTCATAGTTAAATTCGGTGGCTGATATCTTAACAAGGGTGCTACTTGGGCTTAACGTCCCCTAGCACGAAAGGACGGTGCTACCTGGGCTTAAAGTCCCCTAGCACGGAAGGACTATGCTACCTGGGCTTAAAGTCCCCTAGCACGGAAGGACTATGTTACTTGGGCTTAACGTCCCCCTAACACGAAAGGACGGTGTTACTTGGGCTTAACGTCCCCTAACACGAAAGGACGGTTCCAAGAATGTCATCCAAAACAAAACTTATACTTGATACATAAAATAAGGGTAATCATTCATACTTAACAAATACTTTCAAAACAAAGCAAAGCAAAGCCTTTATCAAAACGTATAACATAGCTTTATTAAAAATACCACTCACATAGTTCTTGGGACGTCGAGATCAAAGCAAAGGTCCAAGTCCTACAAACACATGGCAAAGTCTATTGAATGCACTCTTAAAAACAAGCTTCACATGCATGCAAATGATCTAGGGAAAACATGCTGGAAACATCTAGGCAAAACATGCTGGAAATGACCTAGGCAAAACATGCTGGAAATGACCTAGGCAAAATATGCTAGAAATGACCTAGGCAAAACATGCTGGAAATGACCTAGGCAAAACATGCTGGGTACCAACCAGGTCCTGGAATGGATGCACAGAAATGATCTAGGCAAGAGTGGTCTCGGTGATCACACCTAGGGAAAAGAAGTCTGGAAATCTGGGTTTCCTCCTTGAAGAACATGAAGAACATGAACATGAAGAACATGAAGAACATGAATGCTAAAATCATAACTTGTTATTACAAAATCTGGGATTTCATGCTATGAGTTCGAAAACATGGACCTTGGTACCCATACTTGAAGATCATATGAAAACAAACATGAAAACATGGACCTTGGTGCAAACTCTTGGATCAAAACATGACTTTTCTTGAAGAACACATGAATACCACTTTCTCTTTCTAAAATCAAACTTTGAATCAATGCATGGCTCACAAATCGTATTCAATCATGCAATGCAATAACATGATCATAAGGAACAACATGAGCAGATCAAGAATCTAACCTTAGAACACGGATCTAACGGTTCGATCTCTAGGAATCAAGCTTGGAAATCTACCTCTCTCTAGAACTCCTCTTCCTCTTCCTAGAGCTTCTCTCTCCTCTTCAAAAACAAGGGTATAACAAATGATAGGTTTCTCCCTCTGCCGGCTGATTTAACACTGTTCGGACACGTGGCAACGGCTGGTTGGTTCTCCTCAAAAGGTGGTGATTGACAAGACATGACTATGACAAAGCGTACACAACAAGCTAGACGTCAAGGCATTCCGCAAGTAATGATCTCGCTAAGGACATAGGCTTCGCAACTAAGGTCTCAATGACCTCGCTAAGAAGGATAACACTTGGCCAAGTCGTACACCTCGCCTAGATGTGCCACACCTCGGTCCAAGTCATTCCACTCCCAGAACAAGATCACTAGGTACAAGGACTAAGGATCTAGGATGCCTAGATGATAACATCTCGGCCTAGATGATGCATATCTCGGCCTAGGTGATGCACACCTCGGCCTAGATGATGACATCTCGGCCAATATGCCTAGGTGATGGTGGAGGTCAACCAAAGTGGTTCTAGGATGGTCCTAGGCTTAAGATGACCTCGGCTTGACATGACCCAGGCTTGACATGACCTAGGCTTGGCATGACCTAGGCTTGACATGACTTAGGCTTGGCATGACCTAGGCTTGGCATGACCTAGGCTTGGCATGACCTAGGCTTGGCATGACTTAGGCTTACCATGACCTAGGCTTAACATGACCTAGGCTTGGCATGACCTAGGCTTGACATGACCTAGGCTTGGCATGACTTAGGCTTAACATGACCTAGGCTTAACATGACCTAGGCTTGGCATGACCTAGGCTTGGCATGACCTAGGCTTAACATGACCTAGGCTTGGCATGACCTAGGCTTGAGACAGCAAGGAAGGAACAAAGCATGCATATAATACTTAGGCAAATCATATACGTACAAAACAAGGCAAGATTCATGAATGCAATTTAACAAAAACATGGTTATGCAAATGCACATAAACATGGCTATGACATGAAATGTGGGTCCTTACAATAACATAATTCCCACATTTCCAACATTTCCAAAACCTCAACAATTATCTTATTCCATGGAAACCATCATTTTCATGAAATAACTAAACAATTTTCAAACATCATTTATTTTGGCACACAAAATAAATATAACAACACATTCCAAAGATTTTCAACATCTTTCTTAAAAATCCTCCAATTTCTAGGCTTTCTTACCAAAACCATTCATCTTCAAATATTTGAGAAGATCTCACCGAAACATCTTTCTTTCTTCAACATAATTCAAAAATATAAACTTCTATTTTTAGAAGGAAAAAGAAAGTAAACCCACTTTCAAAATCATTCACCTTCTTGAATCAATGATATATTTTTCAAAACAAATCAAAGGATGATTTCTAAAATCATTTAGATCTTGCAAATATATATATATATATAACTCAAAGAAAATCCCAAAAGTTAAACGTAATTCCTTTGTCTTCTTTAAAAATACTCTTTTGGCCACAAACCGGTAAAAATTTCCAAACTAATTGAATCGAAGTCCGTTTTTATTCAAATTAAAAACATAACTCACTCATAACCTTACAAACATATTCCAAGTTTACACTTTTGCAATTTGAACATCAACTTTTTATTTATTTAAAAAAAAACAACCATTAAAGCATATTTAATTAAATAAATTCAAGGATTTCAATCCAAAACCAAGTCATCAACATCACACTCTAACATGCTTATACAATCCAAAACTAATTTTAAACAACACTTACAACCCATTAAAGTCAACAATATCAGCCCCCAAAATCAAAACAAATTCCAAATGTTTTTAACGAAAATTTCCCAAACATTCCTAAAATTCCAAATTTAATACTAAACTCATCAATCAACCCCAAGATACCAAAAATATATTAAACCACATACATAGTGTATAAAAAAAATCCCGTATAAAATACCAAGCTATCAAGATTACCTCCTAACATGATTTAGGAGCCCAAAAATGAATTACATACTCGATCCATAACCCATTCAATCAGCCCCAAACCGTCCCTAAAACCAAAACGTGATTTTTCTCCAAAATCAACAAAATAGTAATTTTAAATGCTATAAAAATTACCACAAGTCTATCTATAGTGAGGTATTGAAAAGAAGCTCAAGAATCTCTACTTAACAATTTGCATCATATTCCTCAATATCAATTTATTTCTCTCAAAAATAAATTCCAAAACTCAAAGATGAGATAAATATTTCAACCTTAATTTCTCAAAATAAATTACCTAACCATAATATGATGTAGATATAATCCATACAACTATTAAATCTCTACTTAACAATTTACACAATATTCCTCAATATCAATTTATTTTTCTCAAAAATAAATTCCAAAACTCAAGGATGAGATAAATATTTCAACCTTAATTTCTCAAAATAAATTATCTAATCTTAATATGATGTAAAAATAATTCATACAACTATTAAATTCTATTTTCAGATTTCTTTTATAAAATTAACAACACAAAATGATTTTTCCAAAATCATTCTCAAAATACCAATTTTCTTAACATTTCAACATAATTTTTCTTCCAAAAATTACCAAACAAAAATCTGAAAATATGCCTATATGCAATACCTCTTATAATGATATATTTTCTCAAAATAATCATAACATAGCTTTAATGTAAAAATATGAAGAAAGTCCCTACTTCAAATATGAAGAAAAACAAATATGAAAATGCAAACGTCGCTCGATCATGAATCCGAGAACACCATTGCGAAGATTACGACGAGTCCTCCAACTTTCATTTACAATACTTTTACAAAATCTCACTCTAAACACTCCCACTTTAAGCTTAAAGCTTATGTCAACAATGGAGGAAAATAAAAGAGAGAGAGAGAGAGAGAGAGAGAGAGAGAGAGTGAGTGAAAGACGGCTCTGTCAACAAAAGGGAAAAGATGAAATGAAGCTTAGGATCTTAGACCCTATGGCATTTTGGAATTATTTGTGTTGGCCACCCATTCTTCTTTTCCTTTTTTTTTTTTTTAATTTCTTTAATCACACTCATGTTCCCTATTATCATCATACCTACATTTTTCTTTTTAATTTCCAAGCATCCCACGTGACTCCTCACATAATTTAACATCAAAAATTAATATATAATACATTATAAAATATCTAAAAATTTTATAATATAAATTATAAAAAAAATATATTTTTTTGTCATATGGTACACACCATAAAATTAACTATCAAATATTTATTATAACCCTATATAATAAATAATAGCAACTCCCAAGGTGGTTACTACCAATCATATAATTAAAAAGGACCAAACATCCAAAACTCACTTTCAAATTCTGCTGTAAATTAAACTGAACACCAATCAGTCCGTGAATTTTCATAAAATAAATACTTATTAATAAATCCTGAAATTTTTACTCGACGTGCTAGACTCGTATGTGAACAACATACAAAAATTTCATAATTTTCTAAGACCGGTAACTATTTTTAAAAAATACAAAACCGAACTGTTTTCGCACAGAATTTACACAGCACTTAAATTCGAAAATTTGCTCAATTAAATTATGCACTGGCTATTTAAGAAAAAATATTCTAGGTCATTACAATATCTCCATAAAGCGATCAAACCTCGTTGAAACAAAACTGAGAAATTGAATCGCCAAGTTACCAACAAAAACATACAGTACACTTAATTGAAGATAATTACATTTCAACAGTACACTTAATTGTCACTTGTAACCTTGAAGCAATGGATTTATATCTTTGTTTTCTTCAAGGAACTTAATTGTTTTATAATTTAGTGAATTGTTGAACAGAATTGATAGATATAATTCTTTGTATTTCATCTATTGCATGGAGAAAAGAGTAGAAATGGAGGAGCAGAGTAATGGGGAAGAATAAGTAGAAAAAGGCTATAAGAGAAGTAAGCAAAGCCATATTGTTTTTTATTACTCTTGTCTCACACTTTACTTGTTTGGAAAATAAAACACATAATCTGATTGCTCCATGCAATATATATGTATAATTTGATTCAAAACTGTGGGCCTTTCATTTGGGATTCAAATTCCCAATAAAGACATACTCTGTATTCTTTCCCATAACAGAATCAACTATAAAGTAGGTAAGATTCAAATTTTGTTTATTCACATTCAGAATATGGTATCCAAAAACCTAATATATGTATGTAAAGACAAACAGATACAAATATATGTCAACATTTATATATATTATAGATGCAACATAGATAAACTACAAAAGGGAAAATCAGATAAACTACAAATTTGTCTATCACTACAACTAGATTTACTAGGTTTTTTCTAAAAACTCCTTCAAAACGCTGATTGTAAACCCTGGGAGAAGAATCGACGGGAAGGAAGAGCTTGAGAGACAGAACTTCAAAATCGAGAGAGAGAGAGAGAGAGAAACGGTGGTGCTCACCTCAGTAAACGATGGTGCTGGCTCTCCTCGCCGGTGCAGATGGTTCGAAATCGAGAGAGAGAGAATTTCATAATCAAAATCGAAATCGCCAATAGCTCTGAGATTGGATCTGAGATGAATCACCAATCGCTCTAAGATTGGATCAAACGGGGCTGAAGAAGGTTGATTCGATCGGTTGAGAGAGATTAGGGTTTAGAGAGAGATCGGTTGATTCGACCATTTTATCAAAACGGTGTCGTTTTGATTTGAAAAAACGAGACGTTTCCAAAACCCCGTTAAATATTAGACAAGCATGACGTTTAATAAACGCCGTTAAATTTTACTTTTCTTGTAGTGATAGTGTGTTAATTGCCGCCAGCATTTTAGCTAGTGTGTGTGTGTGTGTGAGAGAGAGAGAGAGAGAGAGAGAGAGAGAGAGAGAGGGAAGTGTTGTGGGGAAGTCTGGCCGGTCATCCCCCGAACATTCGGATCCTTTAAGAGAGAAAAAAAAATTGCAGAGTTGTTTTTGGCCGATCGAATGATTTTATGGCCCGCCGACTTATTTACCAAGCAAAGATGCACTACAAAAAGAGAGAGGAGGCACTGACAGTGCAATGGAGTCGGGGCCCACTGCACTTTTCCATTATTTTATATTTTATTTATTATTTATATATAACTTAACACACACCTTAACACACCCATTGTATCACCATTCACTCACTAAATTAGTAAACTCTTAACACACGTTTTTTTATCTCACTTTTATCACTTTTGTCATATAACACACTTTTAACACATCTATTGTGGATGCAGTAATGGGTGGTGATAGTGTGATGAGAGAGAAACAAAAATAATGAAAATAGAGAAAGTGGGTTTGAATAATTTTTAGAGAGAGAAGTGGCGGTGATAAGAAATATAAGGAGAAAAGAGAAAGTGAGTTTGAACTATTTTGTAGAGAGCGTGATGGTGGTGATGTTGGTTGGTTGTGGTTTTGCATAGAAGGTGATGGTGGTGAGTTGAGAGGAGAAATAAAAGGTGATGGTGGTGGTTTTGCATGGAAGGTGATGGTGGTGCATATTTATATAATGAGGGAGAGAGAAGGGTGGTTTGGTTCAAGAGTGTAATGTTTTTGACGGGAGAAAGTGTTGCCTAGTATTACACTACACTTTTATGCTCGTGAAACTCACGTTGTATTCAAACAAATGGATCCGTTAAAAAATTCAATTTGGTATTAAATTTAAGAATTTTAAGTGTTACAAATGAAACTACAGGAGCTTCGTGTTTTTTCGGTAAACCACATGAAGTTAAATGTAATTTACCCTATTTTTTTTAAGAAGAGATAATTTCAACTTTGATTTTCTTTTTGAAGTATTTCTCCAAGATTGCTCCAAAAAAATATGAAAATCCATAATCAAAATTATAATTTTATCTCAAATTATCACAAATCAAAATTCCTAATTATAGCACATCAGAATTATCAATTTTAGCACAAATCACCACAATTCACAACTTAGACACATTATTATGTACAAAAATACAACAGATTCTTAGTTCAATAATTTGAAAGTGTCACAAAATAATTCTTTTAGTGACATTTTTTAATCTTTTAACGTTTTTAATAAATGTCATTGATACACATGCCATGGTAATACTAGTGGCAGTTTAGTGACATTTTTAAGTGCTACTACAACATCAATGCTAAAGATTTTTACTGACACTTCAAGTGCCTAAAATTTTATTTATTTATTTTTTAATTCGTGTAATATTAGTAACTCAAAATTGAAGCATAGCCTAGCCAAATATCCATTAATTTCACAACAGAACACATAAAGACCCCCACCCCCCCCCCCCCCCAAAAAATATATATATATATATATAATAAAATAAAATTTTAAGGGTCCAAATCGTATTATAGAATGTATTGGGTCAAGTTTGTAAATTACAAAATCTTATCAATTTGATTTCAAGTGCAACACATGGACCTCACGTTATATAAATTCAATATCAACCCTACAATTCTCATTCGAGATACATTCGAGATTTGTAAGGTGGGGTTTATAACATTTTTCCCCAAGTTGTGCCTTGAATTTAATTTTAAAATTTATTGCTCTTTTATAATTTGAGAACTTTATTTATGACTCTAGTATTTTTTTTAATTATAATTATTGAATTCACTTCTCTCTTTATATATATATATATAATTTGAGGACTTTGCTATTAATTTTGATTTGTGCCTTTAATCTAATTTTGTATTTTTATTTAATTCAAACTTTGCCATGCCTTTGTTTTGTCTGGATCATATATTCTCTTCAATTGTTCATAAATTTTTGTGGGTGCTCTTTGGATTATGGATTGAATTTCTATTAGATAATGTCCATGAGTTGAATATTACAATCAAGGTTCGTAATAAGTATATTAAAGAAAAAGAAGTAAAAAGTATAAAAATTAATTTAATTTCAAACGGGAGCTCTAAATAATTTTTTTAGTACCAAAAATAAATAGAGAGTTCAAGTTCAGTTGATAATAAAAAAACATATTAATGAAAAACGGTGGTGCAACATGCACCAATTAATGTACAAACTTTTAACGCCCTCAAAATAGTACAATAAATATAATCCAAAGCATGCATAATTGATAACATAAATTAAAGTAAATAGTCATTTCATTACATGAAGTAAACATTACAAAAGAGTTTGACTGAAGCAGATCTCCTATTGGCTTACAACTTTCGAAGTCTTTGACTTGATTACAACAAAATAAGTTTCACTCAATAACAAATTTAGCCCTAGGCTATACATAATAAACAAAATATGAAGCTCTTGCTTCCCAAAGATTCCTTCAATGCTATAGCCTTGGTGGATGCATGCCATCACTACCTAAAATGTTATTCCTAATAGGATGAGCCACAGCCCAATAGAAATCATCTAACACAGTATATGAAACTTAGCAAAGATATAAGTACAAGTGCATAAACAATGCTCGTGGTAAAACTTTTCACAACTTTATATGCTCATAAGATATCAATTTCAAGTCTTAATCCATTTACTTTCAATTCACATTTCGATTACTTATCTTTCTCAATTCATGAGTCCATTTCATTATTTCACGACAACCGAACTGACGTTACAACTCAATGGTCTTCAAATCATACAACACATATACATAAACACTTCAAACTTCTTTTTCATGGATATTTCGTCCGCGGACAACCGTCAAACGGAACCCATGTAAACGTAGGCTATACAAGCACTGCCATTGCCATTTTACAAATATTTCGTCTGCGGGCTAGGCACCCATATATAATTTCGGGACTTTCACCCAGGCCACTCCGGCCAACTTAATTATAATGGGGTCCATCCCGTTTCTCCTCCCAAACAATCATCCATACATATGCAATGTATTTAAACATATAATTGGAAAGTTAATTGGAAATTTACTTTGCCTGATTTGTTAAGGTATGTTTGGGTGGTTAACTTTGTACTGCAAATTGAAAGCCTTAGAGGCTTCAGAAACCCGAACAGAGTACATAGTTACGATCAGCGTAATTTTTAGAGTCATCTGGAAAGTTTAATTGAAATTTGATTTCATACGATTCGTAAGGGTGTTCTTGGCTCTCCTTAACTGTGATAAGCTTATATATAAATATATATATATATATAAGTGATATATGAGTGAACTCATTATCTTTGAGTCAAAAATATCTAAGGGAGAGAGAGAGGACGATGAGAGAGGAAAAGAGAGAGAGAGAGGGCAAAGAGAGACCAAGCTTCTTTAGGAGAGAGAGAGAGAGAGCTCAATATTCATGGGAGTTTGGAGATAAATTGAAGAGATTGAAGAGAAGAAGGAAGAAAGTGTAGGAATGAAAGAGGAAATCCAAGATTTGGCTTGAATTCATCATGGTTATGCAAGAACAAGTGGTGTTAGAGGCTTAAGGTAAGATTTTCCTTCTCAATACTTGAAGATCATGAGTTAAAGAGTGAGTTTCTTGGGCTATCTATGATTATATGCATGAGTTTTGTTTCTTCAAGCAAGAAGATGTTGAATCTTTGTACATGGCATGAATTTATGTTACAACTTAATTCCTTGAAGGAATTTTATGGCTCTTAAAGAGGCTAAAGAGGAACTCACCATCTAAGTGAGTTTTGGACCCCCAACCATGTCTATTTTATGCTTTTGTGTTCTAATTCTTAATCTTGTTCTTGTAATTGGGAAATTGAGTAGTATTTTGGAGTTATGATTTTTGATGGAAGCTAAGAATGTGAAATTTCACATGTGTTAAAGAGTTTTGGGCTTTGATTTACATGAAATTGAGGTTTAATTTTGAAAATGAGGGGTTCCAAGTCAAGAAGCCATTTTCGGACTGGTTTTTGCCCAGAGCCGCACGTGCGCCGCACGTGCAGCAGTCCATTCCAGCACCCAAAAATGAATCTGAAATAAAAGCACCTTGTCCCGCACGTGCGGCTCAATTCCCGCAGGTGCTAGACAGCCCTGTTTCAGGCAACTTCAAATACGCATATCTCTTGCATCCGGACTCCGTTTTAAGTGATTCTTGAGCCTAAATTCAAGCCCTAGAAGTCTAGTTTCCAATGGTGGTGGTCTCACTCACAAATTATTAATACACAAATAGAAATGCCCAAATTAGTGAAGATGGTTCACTTTTTGTCCAACCATTTCATGCTTTTTTCTCATCTAATCCAATCTCTTTTCATTTCTTCCTATCTTCCCTGACATGAATTATGATTCATTGAAGACCTATGAGTTTAGAATCAACATAACTAATTGATCAAAGAGAACAAGTAAAGGATCGATTATATTCTCATATTATGCTTTGCTCATTGTGTTTGTAGGTCAAAGCGAGGACACCGTCCAATTGCTAACAAAAGCCCATCACTGTGAGTAATAGTAGTGTAATAATATATTTTACTTACTTCTTGTGATCATGATTTATATATCGTAGTTGGTGAATGGCATGTACTCTTGTCATTGCGCTTTGCTTGAATTAATGGATATGATTAAACGGTAGCATTGATATGGACCTAAGGTCGTTTTGTTCCTATTAATAAAAGTGGGCCCGAGGCTGTTATGATGTGAATTGTTTATGACTCACGGCCCTAAGGCCGAGAGAGATGGAGACATGCCGATGTTCCATCTAACCCATGATGATATGAATTGTACATGACTAATGGCTTTAACGCCAAGGGAGATGGAGACATGCCGATGTTCCATCTTCCCTATATTGCTTTGGATAGCTGTCGTTATGTTGGGCCCAAGGCCATTTCGTATTATGCATGGGCCTGAGGCCGTTCTGTATTACATGTGGGCCTGAGGCCGTTTTGAAATATGGCTATAGTTAAGACCTGTGTATGGTTCGATATATGTATATTTATTGTTCTCCAAGGCTATACTCATTCAACTAACCTCCTTACATTTCTATTATTCACTGAGCCTTGCTCACTCCGTCTTTATATATATTTATGTAGGCGAGCCATCGGGAATTGACACTAGAGTTATATTGAGGTCCACCTGTCTGCCAAGCCGCCTAGGGTACGCCTCCGCATTGAGGCCTTAATTTTGTATTGAGAATTATGTAATTTATTGAGTCTTATGTAAGTGTGTGTGTGAGATCTGTATAATTCTGTGATTATTGTAAATATGGAAGCGTATTTAAATGCTTAAATTAACCTAAATTTTCATGTATGCACAAGCTCAATGGACATTTTATCTATGTTGGTATTTGCTTCTGCTTAAGGCCTCGTATTTGAATAAACATTATTTTGAAATTTTGTTTTCAAGCCTAAACACAGGTTGGACATGGAGCAAACTTTTAGGGGCTGGTTTGGGTTGTGACAGGTCTTGAATGTAGCGATCCCAGTTGTGATCCTTCTTTTATGTTTTGCCATTTCGACTAGGCCGGTCGGGGTCAAGGGGGCAGCGTCCCTTCACAGGGGTCTAGAGCATAGTGCCCCTTCGTGGGTTCCAAGGGCAACTCCCTGGCGAGGTTGAGGGGCAGCGCCCCTCAAAACAAAAATGCAAAATGCATTCGAAGTTGCTTCTCTGCTCGAGCGGCCATTTATGCACTAGAGTGGAGAATGTTTAATTTTAGAAGTTTGACCTGTCTGCAAAAGTACTAGGATAGTGTATTTGACGCTTGAGCGGGGCTTTCCACGCTTGAGCGGACCATGTATTATATCAGTTCGTGAATCTGATATTTCACATTACTTTTGTATATCTTTCTCTCTAAGAACATTTCCTCTCCATTCTCTCTACATTTCCTACCAAAAACCTAACAAGATCTTTGATTTTTTCAAATCCTTTGAGATTTGGACCTAAGTTCTTCACCAAAGTCGGTTATCTAGGCGAGGGCTACGTTTTGTGCGGTGGAGATCAAGTTTAGGCATCATTGATTTTTGGGGCTTCAACTTGTTTCTTTTTCAAACTTGAGGTAGGGATTTTCTACACTCTAATATGATTTTTAGCTTAGTTATTTGCTATTTTGTATAGATGATGAGATTTGGTTGTGGTTTGGACAAATCTAGGATTTCGTGGTGAAATGAAAAGAGGGGTTTTGATGAATATGAGGTAAACGAGTATGTGGCTTGAATATAAGATTATGTTGTGCCAAAATAGTTGATTTTGGTGTTTGGGTTGATATTTGGTGAAAGGGGGGATCTTGTCCTAATTTTGATTAAATTATTATTTTGCATAAATAATTGGGATTAACATTGAAAACGTAAGATTAGAAGGTTGTGATTATAAATGGTGATATTGGATATGTATTATCTCACCTATAAAAGTTTTGAATAAACTATTTATTTTGATATTGAACATCTCTTCAGAAATAATTGCATTGGGCTATCGGTGGAGGATAACTATGATTGTTGTAGAAATTACATGAGGATTAGGCTATTTAATGCTAATCCATTGTTGGTGTCATTGAATATGACCATGTTATAGATACATTGTATATGTAAAGGGGATGTACTCCATATGTGATTATGTTTATAAATACATTGCATATGTATATTTGTTTGGGAGGAGAAAGGAGATGGACCCATTTAAAGCAAGTTGGCTGGATTTTCCTGGGTGAAAGACCCGAAATTTTATATATAAATGGGTGTCGATTCCTTCAGACGAAATATTCGTAAAATGGCAAGTTTGAAGTGTTTATATGAGTTTTGCATAATTAGAAAATCATTGAGTTGTAGTCTCATTTTGATTGTTGAAAGATAACGAATTTAACTCATGAATTGAGTAACATATATGAACTGGAAATAAAATTAAAGGAAAATGGAATAAGGTTGGTCTTAGTGGCATATGGATATGCAGGTCTTGTGGATGTTTCAGGATCGGTATTGTCTATGTACGTGGTATTTATACCTTTTTTAAACCTCATAAATTGTGTTAAATTATTTCTACTGGACTGTTGGCTCACCCTATATGGGAATACCATTTTTAGGTATAGGTGAGATGTTTCCTCTAAGGCAATAGCGTAGATGGAGTTTTGGGAAGCAAAAGCTTCTTAATTATGCCTTATGTATTTATGTTTGTTATTTATAAAGCCAAGGGCTTACGATGTAATGAGCGAGACTTAATTTGTGTAACCAAGCAATGACTTGGAAACATGTAACCCTACATGGAATTTAACTGGTTGTTAAACAGTGAACTCTGATATATGAAAGTATGTTGTTTCTCATATTTATTCTACATATGAGTTATCTTTATTGTATTATTTTGGGGGCGTTACACCAAGCAATGACTTGGAAACATGTAACCCTACATGGAATTTAACTGGTTGTTAAACAGTGAACTCTAATGTATGAAAGTATATTGTTTCTCATATTTATTCTAAATATGAGTTATCTTTATTGTATTATTTTGGGGGCGTTACATTGAAATCTATCATGATTCCACGGGTTCGTTTATCTCTCAGGCTAAGTATACCTCTGATCTTCTCACCCGCCCTGGTCTTACCGATTGCAAGACTACCTCCACTCCCCTAGAGCCTCAATGTTTTCTTACTCCTCTTGATGGCATTCTTCTCTCTGATGCTACCCTATATCGTCAGCTGGTTGGAAGTCTTGTCTATCTCACTGTTACTTGTCAGCTAGTATATGTCGTCTCCTTGTACTCCTCATTATGCTGCGTTAGTTCATATCCTTCGCTATCTCAAAGGCACGTTGTTTCATGGTCTTCATTATTCCGCCCACTCCTCTCTCCAGCTTCATGCTTTCTTTGATGCTGATTGGGCTGGGGATCCTACTGACCGCCGCTCTGCTACAGGGTTCTATTTTTTCTTGAGCGATTCTCTTATTTCTTGGCGCAACAAGAAACAATCTCTTACCGCCCGTTCCAGTACCGAGGCCGAATACCGTGCTGTTGCTGATACTACTCAGGAGCTTCTCTAGCTTCATTGGCTTCTTGCTGACATGGATGTTACTCCCTCTGGCGCTACTGCCCTATTTTGTGACAATCAAAGTGTTATTCAAATTGCTCACAGTAATGTTTTTCATGATCACACCAAGCACATTGAGATTGACTGCCATTTTATTCGTCAATATGTCACTAGTGGTACTATCCATGTCCATCTGATCTCTTCTGCCGATCAACCTGCTAATCTCTTCACCAAAGCTCATCCTCCTGGCCGCTTCATTGAACTTGTTTCCAAACTCCAATTGGTTGTTGTTTGTCCTCCTTGAGTTTGAGGGGGGCTATTAATATATAATATTAATGTATAATGATGTGCATAGATTAATGTATAGATAGGTTAGTCAGTGGCATTTTCCTGTAAGCTTTTCCTTTCGGCCACTTTATATAATGGCCATGATAGTGTTTGTATCATGATGGTGTTTATATCACGATGATGTTTGTATCATATTTTCTCCTATATAATGGAGGCCATAACATTGATTTAATATATATAATTACAGAGACTTCCCTCTCTCTCTCAAACTCTATCCCTCTCTCAACTTATTTTACAATTACAAATTTTTACAACATTAATCACAAAATTTTAATAATTTAAATGATTTTCATGTATGTTAGACTTATTTATTTTGATGATTTATTTAATTTATTTGAAAGAGAAAAATAGAATCAAAATTTATTTTGATGATTTTATGTTTTAATAAAATCAAAATCTATTTTGTCCCATTATTTCTCACCTAAACATTTATCCTAAATGTTGTTAGAATGTATTTAATATTTGATTAAATCAGGAGTTCAAACAGCCCAAAAACATTGGTTCAAACAACCCAGCACAGCAGCAGTTCAAAAGGTTCAAGTGGAAGATATTTAAATTAGTAATGATGGACTACAATGGCTATAAACGACTATAAATTCAAATGACTAAAAACGGTTATAAACGGCTATAATTTTAATTATATATACCAAAGCCTCTAATGTAAACAAGTTACAAAAACCTAAAAATATTCTTTGATCTATGATTACTCACATCTATTTTCAGAAATTATACACTGAGCCTTATAGCTTTAAGCCTATATTTCCTGTATGAAGTTTACAAAAAAACCAGAGCTTCATTTTTATATCTATCTTTGAGAGATAATTCTTGTAACTTTCTGTGAAAGCAAAAAGACCTTCTTTTCAACCTTGTAAGAATGTAGTACACTCAGTGTTCTTGACTTAAAAAGTTAGTGTAAAATCTGAGAATGATTGCTCCATCTGTGAAAAGGTTGTTAGCACCCTGTGAAGCTAGAGTATAGTGGAAAATCTCAAGTGAAGCTTAAGGAGTGGACGTAGGCCGAGTTGAAGCCGAACTACTATAAATTTGTTTGCCTCTCTCTCCCTTATCTCTTTATTTTATTTTCAATTGCCGTAGCTATATTTCACATTTTTACTGTGCTAAAATCATTAACTAACATAGTTGTTAAGACACTTGTTTTAATTATTTTTATTTCATTAATTATATTTATCTATTGTGCTAGTCATAATTTTTATTAGGGTATTATTAATTTTAATTATAAAACCTAATTCACCCCCCCTCTTAGGTTGTCTTTTGGGCAAGGTTCTGAAAAGCGGTTGCGGTCCCCATAACGGTGGCGGTGGCGCGGTTGCGGTTGTGGTTGCGGTTGCGGGGTGTAAAGGCCGTAGTGTAATGATTGCGGTAACTGGAACCGTGAATTTTTTTATTTTTCGCAGAATGTGAAAAAAACTTATCGATACACGCTTTTTTTTCCATGATCATATTTATTGGGTTTTAAAATAAATATTGATCAATTTTTATAATTTTTTAAGTTTGATCCAATATATTTCATATTTTTAAATCACTATAACTGAGTTTTTTTACATTTTCTTTTAATAATTAATGACTTTATGTTATACAAAAAATCAATCACTAACTATTATATATAAGATAAACAATGACAAAAGTAAGAGAATAAATAAAAGCCTATATATATATATTAATCAAGCCAAATAGATAATGACAACACTTATTATTATTATTATTTTCAAACAATATATAGATAGGCACACACAAACAAAATGATTGAGTGATAGCAACTGAATAGAATAGTATAGGTCTTACAGCTTCAACAAATCAATAACATGTTCTTCATATTCCCTCTTCTCTCTCTATATCTCTTGTTCCTCCATCTTCCCTCTTCTCTCTCTATCTCTCTTCCCTCATTTTCATTTTTTTTTTGTGTGTTTTTTCAAAAGAAGTAATTTGGAACCGTTACGTAACGGTGCGTAACAAGCTATTACGGCCGTTGCAGCACCGTTACGACCGCTATAGCAGTCGCTATGGCCGATACACCTGTGAATCTCAATCACACTGCAAAATCGGCCGTAACGGGTGGCGGTAACCACAACCGTTATGTAACGGCTGCGGCCGCTTTTTAAAACCTTGCTTTTGGGTAACAATTGGTATCAAAGCCTAGACTCTTGCTTTAGATTTAACCTTCTAAGAGTTTCGATCCATGGCAACCTTAGCTAACACTAGCACTACTGAAAAACAAGCCACCAATAGGCCACCATTATTTGACGGAAACAACTATAGTCATTGGAAAGATAAGAAAACCCTATACCTACAAGCCACTGATTATGTGTGACAACCCTCACCTCTGATTAGCGTTAATTTGTGTTTGAGCATGATAAGTAATTGATTAAGATGAAATTTCCAATTTGATTACATGAGTGTATTGTCTTAATCGTATTTCTATCTGTTCGTTACTAAATGATATGTTCATGTTTTAATTTCGAACTGCGAATTGAAAGCCTTATCAGTGACCAATTCAGAAATTGATTGGTGTTACATGCTAATTAGGATTTATAGAATTTTATGGTAGGTTTAATTAAGATCCAATTTGGAATGATTAAATTGGAATAAATGTTGCTAGATTAATTGAATATAGGTTATTTACATTTTTGCCATTGAGTGGGCCACCTTTACAAACATTGTTTGGGGCTTAATTCACACATTTGTTACATCATCTTTTCCTTCCTCAAGACCAAAACATGAGAGAGAGAGAGAGAGAGAGAGAAAGAGAGAGAGAGAATTGGAAAAGGAATTGGATTCAACAAGAGTCTTGTTTGAACTTAGAAGAAATTGAAGAAGACTTGAGAGATTAGGCTTCTACACTTGGAATTCAAGACTTAAGGTAGGAAATTCATTCTTTTGATTGTGAATTTACGTTGTTACATATATGGTTCATGGAAAAATTGGTTATTAAACTCAAGTATTAGCTTAAAGTGTTGATTTGAGAGTCCATCCATACATACATGAGCATATCAAAGAAATTTTGAAGTTGTCTTCATGGGATTCACATATGCATGTTCATATTTTAGTTGTGATCAAAGAATTCACCTTGTTTTTTAGTTCAATCTTGCATTTGATCATGCTTTGGAGCATTAGAGTTCTTAAGAACTCATGCATGTTATATTCTTGCGTTGTTCTTCAAGTTTACATGAAAATTTGTGTTCAATTGTCACACCTTTGGGCTTGACTTTATGAAATGATCCTCAAAACATGTTGTATTAGAAGTTTCTACGTGTTTTCCAGAAAATTGCCCCAAAGGAATGAGTTTTGGCATGTTTGATTCTTGGTTTGACCTTTGGGAGCAAATCTGGAAAACCCAGATTTTGGCTTCCACACTCGAGCGAAGGATTCCACGCTCGAACGACCACCTTTGTTTTCAGAGTTCCACTCGAGTGACGAAATCCTGGCTCGAGCGTAAATTGCAAGCTCTCAGGTTTTTGCATTTGCAGACGTACGCTCGAGTGACGAGACCTACGCTCGAGCGAAGAACTATGTCTCAAGCTCGAGCGAGCATCGAGCGGAGAATTTCAACAACCAGTACTTTTCATATTTTTGCAGACCACTCGAGCGAGGGAGTCTATGCTCGAGAGACCTCTCTGTTTCGATAAGCTCGCTCGAGCGGAGAAAGCAGCGCTTGAGCGGGACCTCTGTTTTCAGCAAGTTTTGACAAATGCTGTTAAGTGCATTTTTGCATCCTCATTCCATTCTAGGCATTCCTAGGCCATGTTTAAGGCATCTTAATGAGGATAATGTTATAGAACCACACCAAGTCAAGATAGTGGCTAAGTTATTAATCCTGAGTGTGTAACTTAGTGTGTGTTCGTTCTGCAACTGTGTAGGGTTGGCACCCGAGGACGCTGATTAGCCTGCCTATAGCCCAGTACTCTATGAGTAACAATGTTATAAAGATATGTTTAATTATTATTATTTTCTGAAAGATTGACTGTACTACTTTCTGAAGTGACATTGTTTACTGAATGAATGTTTGTCCTATTTTATGAACTGTACTCGTGGTATCCATAGCAACTTACTATTACTATTATCGCCATTGTCATATCAATTCATATCGCCATCTTGTTACAAAGATCTGTGTTAGTTCCAATGTTTGGAACCAATATCACATCGCTTCGATGGCCATCAATCGATATTCGGTCTATTAAGACCTCTCAGACTATTTTGTTATTGGATGTACCACGTATGATTGCTATGATTTCTAAATGACTAATACAGCATGAAAAATGAGCCACTAATTGAATAACTGATCTACTGATGTAAATGATTGTTTTAATTATTAAAAGGACATTCATTCTTAACCCCTTTACATAGTTGTTATTCACTGGGCTTTAACTCACAGTTTATATCTGTATATAGGTGGCCAGGCACCGGACCGAAGCTAGAAGCATCAAGTTAAGCTCATGTTTTGTCCAGCCAACCGTTGTGCCTCACTTCGAGGTTCCGAGTCTGCTCGAGCCAAGGATGTTTTTGGGGTGTTTCATATTCACCCTTTTGTTTATGTTATGTATCGAATGTTTAAGACCTGGTTGTACAGTTATGGTATAGGGATTGGATCCCTAATGTGCATGATGTGTATCTGATATGTATACATATGTATATGGCTAAATGTGGTTATGTCCATAAAAGTCTTTTGCCATTTAGATTCTCACAACTCATTGGACATCTTTTTATTACTGTTTGGCTTCCGCCAGCCCCTCTTATACTGTACTACTGTTATTACTATCAATCAGGCCTTCGGCAATCACGGATTGCTGGCCGGTTACGATGCTAAATCCATAGGGGCGGGTTTTTGGTCGTGACATTATGCTATGTGGATTATTGTCATCAAAGGTCCAAAAATTTCTACCAAATTAGTAGACAATATTAGTGTACCTGAAACTGAAGATGAATGTGATGAGAGGTGTTAGACTTATTTATTTTGATAATTTATTTAATTATATTTTAATTTATTTGAAAGAGAAAAATAGAGTTCAAAATTTATTTTGATGATTTATTTGAAAGAGAAAAATAGAATGAAAATTTATTTTGATGATTTATTTGAAAGAAAAAAATAGAATGAAAATTTATTTTGATGATTTATTTGAAAGAGAAAAATAGAATCAAAATTTATTTTGTCCCATTATTTCTCACCTAAACCTTTATCCTAAATGTTGTTAGAATGTATTTAATATTTGATTAAATTAGGAGTTCAAACAGCCCAAAATAAATGTTCAAACAGCCTAGCACAGCAGCAGGCCAAAAGGTTCAAGTAGAAAATATTCAAATTAGTAATGATGGAAGTACAATGGTTATAAAGGTTCAAAAGGCCAAAAGGCTCAAAAGGTTCAAATAGAAGATATTCAAATTTATAATGATGGAAGTACCTCATGGTATTTTTTTTGACATTACTAGTCCAGCAACACCAACGTCCCATTAAGTTTAATTTCTGCTGGTATTATTTTATTTTTATCTTTTTTTATTTCGCTATTAGGCTTAATTTCTTTTATTATTTTTTTTTCTCATTATTTTTTTTGGGCTTAATTTTCTTTTTTTTTCTTTTTAATTTCATTTTTCAGTACTTAAACATAAACACAACAACAAATCAAAATACAAATATTTACATAAAAAAAAAATAAAAAAAAAACCTTCATTTTTTTCTGGCCATACGCCGATCTTACTTACTCACATCTTCCATCATTTTCTTCTTCTTTTTATCACCTTAGCCGACCCTTGATGCCCCTGCCCCCGTGTTTTCATCGAGAGCGATGACGACTCCTCGCTGACTATCAAAGGCCAAGGACGACGTTGCTCCAAATTGGGCCATGGAGGCGGTCTTCCATTTAAGCTCTTTATTTTCGGCCTTCAATGCGCCTATTTCTGCTCGCACATCCTTGTACATGCACTGAAGCAGAGCGAGTTGGGCGTTGACCTGATGGAGATCACTCGTCCTGTTCTGCAATCGGTGAGCCAATTTTGTGACTACAGTCACCGTCTCCATACAAGATGCCAGTGTGAAATGATTGGTTTCAATGTCTGATTGAGCTGCCATTATTTGCTCAATCGACATCATAGGAAGGTTGGGAAGAGTGAGAGTCGGGGCACTCGGCCCAGCAGTGCTTATGGGATCATTCAGGACCGGAAAGAAAGTAAGGGAACGAGACGAGGCCATGTAGTAGGAGAGAGAGATGTAATCGAAAGGAGAGTAGTTTTTGGCAACCTTTCTGCTCTACTCAATCTCTCTTTTCTATCTCTCTCACAAAGTGAATAAGGAAGAAGAAGGCGAATAGAGTGATTAAGAAGAAGATGGAGGAGAAGACGACAAGTGGGAGAGAGAGCTGAGGCAACTGATTGACTGATTGACCCGTCTCGCTTTTGTCGGTCAGCTGACGCAAAAGCGAGGATGCGTGTCTGACGCGATTTTTGACGAACAAAAAAAGAGACGCGGGCGAATCATATATATATTATATATGTATATATCTTTTTTGATTATATATTTTTTGATGCCATTTATCACTATCATTTTCCTCCTCCTCCTCCTCCAGATTCTGAGTCATAATTTCCTTTTGATAATGTCATAGAAGGAGAAATTTATATGATGTTATGTATTATGGTATTATTTTCAAACTAATCGGATGTTATGTATTTATAGTTTGATATCTTAATCTTATATCATGTTATTGATTAAAGCTTATTTATTACACATGTGCTAACCTATGTATTTAGAAATGAATTCAGGCAGCATGACTTGAGGGGGAGCCTTTATTACTCACAAATCAAATCAAAACATCATTGTGTGCCATCATTAAAAAGGAGAAGATTGTTAGACTTATTTATTTTGATGATTTATTTAATTATGTTTTAATTTATTTGAAAGAGAAAAATAAAATCCAAAATTTATTTTGATGATTCATTTGAAAAAGAAAAATATAATCAAAATTTATTTTGATGATTTATTTAATTATATTTTAATCAAAATTTATTTTGTTGATTTATTTGAAAGAGAAAAATATAATCAAAATTTATTTTGATAATTTATTTGAAAGAGAAAAATAGAATCAAAATTTATTTTGTCCCATTATTTCTCACCTAAACTTTTATCCTAAATGTTATTAGAATGTATTTAATATCTGATTAAATCAGGAGTTCAAACAGACCAAAACAAAGGTTCAAACAGCCTAGCGCAGTAGCAGACCAAAAGGTTCAAAAGGTTCAAGTGAAAGATATTCGAATTAGTAATGATGGAGGTACAACGGCTATAAAGGTTCAAAAGGCCAAAAGGTTCAAAAGGTTCAAGTGGAAAATATTCAAAATTGTAATGATGGAGTGGAAGATATTCGAATTAGTAATGATAGAAGTGCAACGGCTATAAACGGCTATAAATTCAAATGACTACAACGGCTATAAATTCAAATGAATACAACGGGTATAAATTCAAATGAATACAACGGCTATATACCAAAGCCTTTAATGTAAACAAGTAACAAAAAACTCGAAAATATTCTTTGATCTATAATCACTCACATCTATTCTCAGAAATTATACACTGAGCCTTATAGCTTTAAGCCAGTCTTTCCTGTGTGAGATTTACAGAAAAATCAAAAGTTCATTTTATATATCTATCTTTGAGAGATATTTATTGTAAGCTTTCTTTGAAAGAAAAAAAATACCATTTCATCTTGTAAAAGTGTTGCAAACACTGTGTTCTTAAAATCTTGAGAGTAATATCTTGAGAGTGATTGTGAATCACCTAAGATTTGCAAGGGTTTGGACTTGTGAAGTCTGTGTAAAATCCGTGGAGGATTGCTTCATTTCTAAAGAGGTTGCTAGCATCCCTGTGAAGCTAGAAGATAGTGAAAAATCTCAAGTGAAATTTGAGGAGTGGACGTAGGCCGAGTTGAAGCCGAACCACTATAAATTTGTTTGCCTCTCCCTCCCTTATCTCTTTATTTTATTTTAAATTGCCATAGCTATATTTCACATGTTTACTGTACTAAAATCATTAACTGACATAGTTGTTAAGACACTTGTTTTAATTATTTTTGTTTTATTAATTATATTTATCTATTTTTCTAGTCATAATTTTTATTAGAGTATTATTAATTTTAACTATAAAACCCTAATTCACCCCCCTCCTCCTTTTAGGTTGTCCTTTGGGTAACAAGAGGGATTACAAATTATTGCAAGCCAATGCTCAAGCCAAACTCACCCTTGTTTGTGGATTAGACTCTAAGGAGTATAATAGAATTTCAAGTTGTGATTCGGCAAAAGAAATTTGGGACAAGCTTGAAGTAACTTATGAAGGTGCAAACCAAGTAAAGGAATCTCATATTGATATGCTTGTTCATAGTTATGAATTGTTTAAAATGAACTCTGATGAATCTATTTCAAGTATTGTAGACTCGACTTTCTTCGCGTCCCTTTTTGGAAGGCGCGAATTGGTCCTACAGTTCGAACTCCTGTCACGGTTCTGAATCTAATATCACAAAGTGCAATGTGAGACTGATAAACACCAAAGAGTCTAATCTGGCAAATCATTTTGGAAAATCGATTTTGAATCAAATAATGCCAAAACTGTACTACTTTGCCAAATTACAGAGTCGCCACCAAAATATTTTATTTTTGGGAAATTAGGAAACCCTAACTCGTACCAAAGGCCATGTGTCCGTCATTACCAAAGTTGCCTTGGCTCGGGAACTTGGGTACGAAAGGAGAAGATCCTAAAATGATCACCCCCACTCGCCCAATCAAAAGATCAGCCTCTACTAATATAATATGTTGTTTTACAAACCTTATGTGTTCTTGTTCGGATTATTAGCTAATTTTACTATGTGACGCGCACAGCATACAAGTATAGACTAAATCGCGAGAATTGGAACAAATCAACTCATGTTTTGCTTTCGAAAATGGTTTGAAAGTGCCACTCCCAAGTAGGCTAAAGCGCGGATTTACCACCCTCAAGTGGGCTTAAAACATGATTTTTCCACTTCGCAAAGTGGGCTTAAAACTCACAATCATCGAATTGTTCCAATTCAATCAACAAAGCCTTCATCTACAGGCATTCATGTAGTTTAATCACTTAAGCAAATAGCCTCATGACAAACATGCTAAACATGGCAACACTCACACTCATGTAAGTATGCTAAATCGTAAAAACTTACAGTGTACTCTAAGCCAGGAAAGAAAACAAAGTTAGAAAAATGCATCATTCCTAACTATGTTAAGATGTCTAATGCAACACATGCAATGATGCGTCTAAATAGGCTCAGCTATCTAATATGGCACATGATTTGCAACAATCTGATACATGCTTTTAAACACGTATTCAAATAAGTGTATTGAAATTTGCAATGCAGTTTGAATGATGCGTCGAGCCCGGTGCATGCAAGACAAATGAATGATGCAAACATGCAAGCATAAGGCATGCTATTTGAAACGTGCCCTAAACTAACCATTGAAAGCGATTAAGTAAAAGGGAGAAAGATATGGAGTTGGAAAACATGCACACACACATGCACCCTTATTACAACATTGCGCCCTCACAAAAGAGGGTCTGAATAAATAGGCTAAGTTACACTAAGCTAAGCTAATTATTACAAACCAACTAATTAACTATTAATTACAATACAATTGAATTTGACTAACTAGTTACAAAAAATAATTAAAAAAATTACAACACTTGAATAATTAGCTCTACTAACGAATTAACTAATTAAAGCAAAAAACTGGAGCAGGTAATGGCCTTGGGGGCGAGGGAGACATGCATGCTCGGTTGCGTCCTTCCAAAAATCCGTTGCCTTGCCACCGGTTGTCTCTGTTTACACTTGCCTTGGTCTCTGAACATTGAACCAACATTCCAAACTGCTTTTGTTTCAAAACAGGAACACTTTGCACAAAACTTGAACTGGTGGCCGGTCGGCCACAAAAAGTGGCTGTCGACCACCTCAACTGGCCGGCCAGCTAGTGAGAGTGGTCGGTTGGCTACCTCAAGTGGCCGGCCGGCCACCTGCTTTTCCAGGCTTCTGGTTTTGCTGTAACAGAGAACAACAGAGGCACAACAATGTATTCTTCAAGGAATGTGTGTATTGCCACCCTTCTTATCATGCCTCAAGCTCAAAGAAGTGGGGCACTGGGCTCTCAAGCCACCAAGGAAGCATTTTCATGCATGATGGCCACAAAAACCAAGCTTGTACAAGCTTAGTGAATGCGCACATAAGACTCAAAGGGTCACCACCCTATCATGCATGATCAAGGATGACAACAACCAAGAAATGCGACACGTTTCATCACTTTGAGTATGAAATGTACCACATTTCTTGTGTTTGGATTAACGTCCGATCCAAACACATGCAATGCAACATGAATGCTTATCTTGTTCATGTTTTACTTTGCTCAATTCTTGTTTACACATTTTAAGTTACCAAATCATTCTTCAATTGATTTGTCCAAATGTGAAAGTCCTCTAATGAGAATGATGGTCTAAGCCACAAGTGCCTTGAGTATGAAAGAGGTCTCATGCTGTTGACTAGTAGAAACCCTCAAGAGAGGATTAAAGCCATTAGGCACGAGAACCTCAAATTCAAGCTCAAGCCAACAAGGGGCTCAAGACCACTTTCAAAGCAAATTGAAAAGTGAAGAAGAGAGGGAGATGGTAGACTTTTCAATGCTGAAATAGCATGCCAAAGACACTAAATCATGCAAGCAACTTCATGTACAACATGTTAGAGACTTAAGCGTTAAAACTAGTGAAGAGCTTTGCACTAGAACCATGCAATATCTAACTCAAAGGACCAAACCAACTCTGGATAGACCTCAAACATGTCAAAACAGAGGCTAAAATATGCTGAGATGGTAGCATGAAAAATAAAAAAATCATGCTCATGTATTGGCTCATAAAAAAGGCATAAAGCACAACTCTTAAAAGTAATGAAAGAGTGAAATATGTGAGAGTGTGACTACATGCTAAATGATGCCAAAACATGCGATCATCACATGCACAACATGTTAAAGGCCTTAAAACTCAAAGCTAGTCAAGGCCTTTACACGATAGCTATACAAAGCATGAGCCATATGACCAACACCACTCAAAATAGAGCTAAAGCATGTCAAAACATGAGCAAAAACATGCTAAGATAGAGCTAACCCAAGCTGAAATGATAGGCTAACTCATTCGGCATACTAAGCCAGTAAGCATGATTACACTACAAGTGTAAGAAACAAGCAACAAGTGACCTAACCAGCTAAAAAAAGAGCTAAAGCAGGTTAAAAAAAGTCACAAAAACATGCTGAGATCAAGCCATGAGATGGCAAAAAAACATGCTCAAATGTTAGGCCATCAACACTTGTAAACAAAACACAAGAAGGGGAGACCACCCCCTCCCATTTGTGACCTCAAAACCAAAGTTTTCATCACTGAAAATCCCCTAGATTTCAGTGGTTAAAAGCCAAAAAGAAGTTGTTTGAAAAGCTTTAAAAGGTAGCACAACTCTTAGCAAACAAGCAACAAAAGAAGGTAGACTACCCCTAACTCCAAAGGGGCCTTAAACCCACATTTTTAAACCTTAAAAATAGAGGTTTTTGCAGTTGAAAGCTTAGCCAAAAACAACATGCAAAGATGGCCAAGCAAGTAAATGAAACAAAGCGTTAAAAGGGTTAAGGCCTTACCCTTGAAGAACAGCAAGAAACAGCAAATATTCTAAGCTAAAACAAAGTTTAATACCTCAAACCAAGCTTCAAGGAACCCCAACTCCAAGGTAAAAGTGTTTGGCTATGGGTCTCTTCACAAAATTGTAGAGAAAGCTCACTTTCAAGCACAATATAGAGAGAGAGAGAGAGAGAGAGAGAGAGAGAGAGAGGGAGAAATCTAGAGAGAGTGAAATTTTGCTTCCAAAATTTCTGAACCTCCAACAAGGGGGAGGGACTTCCCCTTATATAGAGGGTCAAGCCAAAAGCTTGGCTCCAATCCCTCTATACACGTGTATGGAGGATGCATTCAGTGCTCACCAGCTGGCTCAAAAGATCTGAAAATATCTAAAAAATGAGAAAATTTGCCGTCGGCCACTTCAGGTGGCTAGCCGGCCACCTCCCCTAGCTGACTGACCACTTCAAGTGGCCTAAAGAGAGAAAAGTGGTCGACAAGTGCCAAAATTAGCCGGCAAGGCCTTTCTCCCCTCCAGGCAAGAGGCACCAAGGTTTGGCCCAAAAACAAGGCCAAAACACAGAGGTTTTAGAGGCTCAAAGACAGGGCGCTCAGCCGAGACCTTTGGGCACTCAACACGAGCACAAACATGCACAATCATCACGTGCACAAACGATGACGTCTGAGTCTTAAGGTCGGTCAAAAATGGGGTGTCTACAGTTGCCCCTCTTTGACAGAACTCGGAAGTCATGAAATGACGAGAGTGAATGTCAAAGCCCAGAGATGACCCATTTTTGACAAGGCCGAAGACTTAGACAAACAAGCGAGATAACAATATAGATGCGCCCGCAGGCAGGGGCAAAATGCAACTGACATGCACAATGCAGAACATAACTTATGATCATGCAATGAGAGCTATAAGAAAACATCTAGATGCAAACTCTATGCAAAAAAAAACACTATAGCAAATTCATACATAAACAAGTAAACACGAACCAAACCACATCTCATGGAGAAAGGATGTAAGAAAATTATGCAATCTCAACTGCGGCTCATGCAGCAAAGACAAAGAAACACAACTGTCGGGCGCACCCAAGGCGACAAACAAGATCCCAACACGTGGCACACGCGAGGAGAGAGGTGGTGCGAGCCTAGGGACACACCCTAAGGTTCTGAGCCACAGAACAGCGATAACAAGTGAAACACATTCAACTTATTATGTAATCAAAGCAAAGAACGGTATAAGCATTGGAGTTCATCCAGATGCATTTAACCAAAGCATCCTAAAGCGCCACACGCGAGAGGGAAAAGGGAGCGGTGTACACACCGAAGGGTGGAATAAACGTCAGAACACGTTCCAACGTTTCTAACCAAAACAAAGAGGTATAAGCGTCAAAACTCATTCCAAAAGCTTCTAATCAGAAGAGTGGTATAAACATCGGGCATGCAACTGAATGCTTCTAACCAACAAGTGAGGTATAAGCGTCGAACACATAATCCAACACTTCTAACCAAAGGGGAGGTATAAGTGTCAGACACACGATCCAACACTTCTAACCAAAGGGGAGGTATAAGTGTCGGACACACGATCCAACACTTCTAAAAGCGTCGGACACACGATCCAACATTTCTAACCAAAGGGGTGGTATAAGCGTCGGACACATGATCCAACACTTCTAACCAAAGGGGTGGTATAAACATCGAGTACGCAACCCAAACACTCCTAACCAGAGGGCGTAGATGCCCCATTTTTGACCGCCCTTAAGACTTGGGCGCTATTGATAATCTGCTTGGTGATGAAAGTTGTGCAGTGCAAAGGTTGATTTCTTTGGGAAGGAGAGAGTCAAATCCAAACTTCATGCCCCTTTTCGACCAAAACGATCTTGATCAAAAGATTTTGAGACCTTAAAACCCTCTCTTTCAAAATAGTTTTTGAAAAAGTTCCTACAATGTTCCGACGCTCGCATTTTGTTAAATGCCGCGCTTTTCGATAAACTGAGCAAGGACAAAATAGAAATGAATGGAAGAGAGATGAAATCTTTGAAAAATCTTTCAAAACACCTTGTTTAGTGGTTTGGAGTTGAAGAAAATGGAAGGGAGAGAAGAAAACAAGTTGGAGAAGAAGTTCGGCATGAATCCCGGTAGGATCGAAACTGAGCGGCTTCACCAAAACAAGAATAAATTTTTGCACACTTGGAATTTTGAAGTGAGGGTTACATACTTGGAAATAATACTTCAAGGGATACAATTTAGGCTCAAGAATGACCTGAAAATGATTCCAGATGAAGGAGTTATGTCCATTTGAATTCGGCCCCAAAAAGTAGATTTTTCTGTCCAACCAGAGGTGGAAGTTTATGACCATGAATGGGATTTTTTGGCCAGGTGCCGGCCATGAATGGCCAATGCCGTCCCCATGCCGTCCAAGAGTGACCCTTTCCGGCCATGGATGACCAACTGCCGGCCAACAATGGTACAGTGCCAGCCACAGATGGCAGAAAGCAGTTTTTGGCAGATATTTTGCTCCAGCTTACTCCAGCTGTCCCTCTTGAGATATTTTCGACCTAAGGCTCTCTTTTTGCTATATATTGAAGCCTTATATCTCATATTCAAGGGTTAGAACATTTGAGAACAATTTGGCAAAAGGTTTGGGAGCCTCTCTCTCTAAATCCTCTCTCTAGATTTCACTCTCTCTAAAGATTTTGTGCTTGAAGGCTTGCATACAACCATCTTCAACCTATCAACCCTTCACAACAGTGGATCATCTTTGGGCTGAGGTAGCTTGGGACTTTGTTTGAGCTCCAAAAGGTGGTTTTGGCTCAATAAAGGTGGTTGTTCTTGTGCTGTGCTTCAAGTGTGAGCATCTCCCTCTTTTAAGCTTATTTTCATACTTGTTTTTACCACCTTTCCAAATTGTTTTTGGCTTGGTTTTGAACTGAAGAAAACTCTGTTTTTTAGTCCTAAAAATGGTGGTTTAGGCCTATTTTGTGTTACGGGATTGTCTCTCCTTTTTGTTCCTTAGCTTGTATAGCTTTTTGTGCCATCTTTCAAAGCCTTTCAAAACAGCTTTTCATGGCCTTTTAACCACTGAAATCTAGAGAATTTTTAGTGCTAAAAACCATGTTTTGAGGTCCAAAATAGGAGGGGGTGGCCTCCCCTCCTTGTGTCTTGTTAAATGGGTTGATGGCTTAACATATGAGCATGCTTTCCTACCTTTTTGTAGCTTAGTTCAAGCACATTTTTGTGACTTTTTGGACCTGCCATAACTCTATTTTTGGCTGGTTTGGTCACCTCTTGCATGCTTCTCGTACTTGTAGTGTAATCCTACTTGTTAGCCTTGCATGACTCATGAGTTAGCCTATTATTCTAGCATGTGTTGGCTCCACTCCAGCTTGTTTTAGCTACTATTTTGGCATGATTAAACTCTATTTTGAGTTGGTTTGGTCACATGAAGCTTGCTTTGTATGCTTGTAGTGCAATTGCGCTAAATTGCCTAACATGTGCTATTGTTTTCGCCTCTAAGTCTAGCCATTCTTAGCTTATTTCAAGCATGTTTTAGAACTCCATTTACGTTGTTTTAGGACTATTTTGGGCTGTCTTGGTCACATGGCTCCTGTTTTGTATAGCTATAGTGCAAAGGCCCTCACTAGTCTTGAGTTTTGAGACCCTTAGCATGCCTTATTTGTGATGTTTGTGTGATATGGCATCATTTGGTATGTAATTTCAGAGCTTATACATGTGTAATGTTCTCACTTCTTTCACTCCTTAAGAGCTTTTAAGAGTTGTGCCTTTATGCCTTGTTTGTGAGCTAATACATGAGCATATCTTTCTTGCCATCTATGCTGCAAATCTAGCATGTTTTTTTTTTGCTACTGTTTCGACCTGCCTTAGGTCTATTTTGAATGGTCAAGGTCATTTGAGCATTGCTTAGTATGGTTGCAGTGTAAAGGGCCTTGACTAGCTTTGAGTTTTGAGGCCTTTAACATGTTATGCATGTGATGTTTGCATGGTATGGCACTATTTAGTATGTAATTTCAGTGCATATAGTGTAGTCATACTCTCATATACTTCACCTCTTCATAGCTTTTTGAGGGTTGTGTATTATGCCTTGCTTATAGACCAACATGTGTGCATGTTCCTCTAGCGTTTTGAGCTTCATTTCTAGCATGTTTAGGCCATTGTTTTGGCTTGATTAAGCTCTGTTCATAGCTGATTTGGTTGTTTGAGCCTTGTATGGCATGCTTCTAGTGTTGTTTCCTTCACTTGTTTCACTGCTTAGGTCTCTAAACATGTCTTGCATGCATTGCTTACATGATAGAGTCTTGTGCATGCCACTTTACCTTTGAAAGATAACATGTTGTGCATGAGTTGTTTGCATGTTATAATCTTATTTTCTCATGCCAAGATAAGCATGTTGTATGTGTGCATTGCATTGTGTTCAACCGGACATCATATTGAACACAAGGTGAATTTGTCCATTTCATACTCAAAGTGATGAAAATGGGCCAATTCCCTTTGTCTCCATTGCCTTTGATCATCCATGATGAGGTAGTGGATTTAGAGTCTTGTTTGCATTGCATTTATTGAATGTGTAAAAGATTGGATCTTTAGCCATCAAGCATTGTATGCTTGATTGATGGTTATGGATCCAATGGTGCCTCTCCATGGATGTTTTGAAATGACATGGAGTGGCACAGTACACACATGCCCTAGGGAGACCCTCTATTTCCTCTGTTTTGTGCTCTGTTGCAGTTTGGTGTCACAGCACACCAGTGGCCGGCACCCTTTCATTGTTGGCCGACACCTCACATCCTTGGCCGGTAGAGGCCCACTCTTGGCCGGCAGATGGCCGACAGCAACTCCTCATGGCCGGCAGGCCACTGGTGGACTCCCCAGCATTGGTTTGGTAAGTTTCAACAACAAGTCCTTGAAGACACCCTGCAAACAGAGCCTCTAAAGAGCATTTGGAGAGCTTTTTGGGACGGGAGCCGAGGTATGCATCTCCTAATTTCCAACAGAGCTGAGGCAGTATTGTTTAATGCATTTTCTTGTTAGTTAGCATGAATTTGTAATTTAATTAATTTGTTAATTAATTAAGTGTTGTAATAATTAAGTAGCTTAGTTTAGCTATTTCTTTATTGATTTGTAATAATTAGTCTAATTAGATTATTAGATTAGTTAAGTAGCTTAGCTTTTATTCGGACCCTCCGTCGATAGGGCAAATTTTGTAATAAGAGTGCATGTGTGTGTGCATGTCTTCCAACCCCATTTCTTTCTCCCTTTTACTTATCAGCTTTCGATGGTTAGTTTTAGGGCATATTTCAATTAGCATACCTTATGCTTGCATGTGTGCATCATTCATTTGTCTTGCATGCACCAAACTCGGTGCATCATACAAACTGCATCGTATTTCAATACCTATTTGAATACGTGTATCAAAGTGTTGCATTCATATGCCATCTTAGATAGCCGAGCCTACTTAGTTGCATTTTTGCATGTTTTGCATTAGGCATTTTAACATAGTTAGGATCATGCATTGTTGTAACACGTCCACGGAGGGACCTTGCTACAGCTCGGACTCAATTTGTGTCACGGTTCTAAATCTGAACCAAAGAGTCCAAATCCGGCAAATCGTTTTGAGAAAAACAGATTTTTGAAAAGTAGTGCCAAACATGGACTGCTTTGCCAGATACAGAGTCGCCACCTAAATATTTTAAAATGGGAAATTTAGGAAACCCTGACTCGGTGCCGAAGGCCACGTGTCCGTCATCACCAAAGTTGTCTTGGCTCGGGAGCTTGGGTACGATCAGGGAAGGTCAGCTATGAGCACCCCCTTTCGCCCGGTTCGAAGACCGGCCTCTACTAACCGTGATATCCGATTTTGAAAACTTTATGCGTTCTTATTCCGGTTATTAGCCTAGAATTACTATGTTATGCGTACAGCAAACAAGTATAGACTAGATCGTTTAATTTGGAAATAAGCATTGCATATCCGTTGGTTATGAAAACGCTTTGGAATTTGCTACTCGCAAGTAGGCTAAAATACGGATTCCAATGAGTTTTTCCAACTCAAGTAATCCAACCTCCACCCACAGGCATTCAGGCAGTTTATCTCATATAAGCATTTAGCCACATGGTAAGCATACTGTCATGTTAACATCCACACGCATGCGATATGCTAAAGCATAAATACTTACATTGTACTCCGTGCCAAAACAAGAAACTGGTTAGCAAACATGCATGGCCTAGTTCATGTTATATGGCTAATGCAACACAGGCGAAGATGCAATCTAGAGTAGGCTCGGCTAACCCTAAAGATGGCATGTGAAATGCACTTTATTCGATGCACGTATTCAATTTGGAATTTGAAGATACAATGCAATTTGTATGATGAACTGAGCCCGGTGCATGTTTAGACAAATGCATGGATGCACGCATGCATTACATAAGGTATGCTAATTTAGACGTGCCCTAATCTACCATCATAAGCAGGTAAATAAAAGGGAAGAAAGAAGTGGGGGTTGGAAGACATACACACACTCACCCACACTTATTACAAATGTGCCCTCACACAGAGGGACCAAAAGAATAATATAGATTAATTAATTACGCAAACTAATTAAAATATTACAATCCAACTAAATTAATCAAATAAATTAATTAATCTAATTAAAGCAGTAAACCGCCTCGAGATGAGGGCCGGATGCAACGCGTGCTCGGGACTTGCTCGGAATTGCACTGCCATGCTTAGATTGCCTCTGTTTTCCCTGCTTTGCATCTCAGAAGACTGCCAAAGTCTCAGGAGTGCCTCTCAGGACACTGAGGGACATCATCGGCTGAGTAGGACTTCCACCGGCATCAGAATGAGGTCACCGGCACAAAAATTCACCCATCGGCCATCAATAGACTGCCGGTCGGCATTATATACTGCCGGCCGGCACTGAATGTCTGCAGAACCTGCAACTCACAGCAGCAGAGGGCAAAAACTTGCATGGCAATGTAATTCCAACAATGTATGCACCAAACATGGCCCTTATCATATTTGTGACTCAAAGGGGCATGTGCCTCGATTCTCGGGCCACCAATCACGCATTCCCATACATGATGGCCCAAAGGATCAAATGTGCACTTTCAATCTCAAATGCATGCAAACCAAACAAACATAAAAGGGTGCCAAACCTCCATCATGCTCATCTCAAGTGGCCAAGCATGTGCATTGACGTAATGCAATCCTAAACATGTTAGCTAGCATGCAACATGGACAATGTAATGTAAGGATGTTAATATGCAAACACACCTACAAGACAAGCATGTAAACCAAACAATGGGGTGGACTTAAACATGACTTAGGCCATTCCAAATAGGCCCAAAATCAGTAGCCAAAATGCCCCAAAATGAAAGCCAACACACACACACACATGCATATGTTAAGACTTAACACCTAGGCACTAAGTGAGCAACCCTCAAGCACACTTGAAAGGGGATATCATGGGCACTAAGCATGCATCATAAGCTCTGAAAATCATGTTATAGAAGGTTCCAAACCAACTAAATAAACCAAGTAAAGCATGCAAAAAGGCCCAAGTACTCAAGGCTCACCAAAGAGGTAATGGACAATACTTAACACAACCACACATGGCATGTATTAGGCAACCAAAAACAGAGTTTTAACACATAAAACTAAGTCCAAAAGGCCACTTGGATGGCACCTAAGTGACTCAAATTTAAAGGCATGCATGATGGCCAAAACAAAAGGCATACAACACATGCTTTCAAAGCAATAAAGAGGCGACTAAGAGAAGCATATGGGCATGTCAAAGGGACTGAAATTACATGGCAAATGGTCTCAAACCATTGAAGTGATGCAAACAAGGCATGCTACACATTCATGCTCAAGGCTAGCAAGCCTAAAATGCAAGGAGGCTATACTAAACATGCCAAAATCAATCCAAACGACCATGGACAGACCTAAAGCATGGCAAAATAAGCACAAAACATTCATAAGTCTAAGCCTAAATCATGCTCAAATAAAGGCTACCAACCTAAGACATGTTAAGGGCATTACAAGGCATTACATGGCAACTATGCTAAGCATGCATAAGGGACCAAAACCAACATACAACATGATTATATTATGGCATAATAATCATGAAATGGAGCCTAGACATGATCAACACACACTTGAACATAAGGCTCCTTAAGAAAGCAAAATAGATCCTTTTCAAGGACAACAAGGAGAGGGGGTGACCCTCCCCTTTTAGAGACTTCAAGGAACCATCTCCACCACTGAAATCCCTCAAGATTTCAGTGGTGAAGAGGCCCAAACACCAAAGTCTCGAAACTTGCACAAAATGGCACAAAATGAGGCCTTTCAAGGCCTAAGAGGGGCCAAACTTCCCCAAAGCACAAAACACTCTTAATAAAATATCAAGAGGGCCTAAAAAAAGAACTTTTTTATGTTATACACTAAACACAAAAACAGCTTTAAGATAGGTAAAAAAGGGATGCAAAAAAGGGGAATAAAAGGCAAGTTTCTCACCCTTGTTGACCACCTTCACAAATGTTGATGTTGTTGCTTCCTTGGGCTCAAATCCAGCCAAGAACCTCAAGAACAAGCTCTAGTCCTTGAAGAAACCAAGAAAAAGTGAAAGACTAGGTGCTTGTGTGCAATAGTAAGACACAAAGCACCTAGAACACACACAAAGGAGATATAGAGATAGGATATGAATGGCACTCAAACCCTAAAACCAGAGCTTGCTCTGAGTTGTTTTCTCACTAAAAAGCCAACCCTAAAGCCAAGGGGGAAGGCCTCCTCTTATAGAGGAGGCAATCTTGTAATGCTTAACTAGTAAGCAAACAAGAGGTCCATCCCTCCATACACGTGTATGGAGGGGAAGTCAATGCAAGACAGCTGCCTTAAAATATCTGAAAAAGCAGCTGAACAGTAGCCGGCTAGCCAAAAATTTCATTTTGACAAAATTGACTGCCGACCGGCACAATATAGTGCCGATGGCAACACCAACCAGCCGATGGCCTCTAGCCACTGCCGGTGGTGTGTAGGGATGCCTCACAAGGCATTCCTTGCCCCTCCAAGGCAAAACACAAGTGTTTGGTGCAAAACCAGACACAAAATAGTCGAGTTCGGAGATCCTAAGGCAAGGCGCATGGCCGAGGACTCCGGGAACTCCAAACAGACACGAACATGGATAATCACCGAGTGTTCAAGCGGTGACGTCCAGGTCTTGAGGACGGTCAAAAATTGGGTGTCTACAGTTGCCCCTCTTTGACAGAACTCGGAAGTCATAACGATGACGGGAGTGAATGTCAAAGCCCAAAGACGACCCATTTTTTACCAGGCCGAAGACTTAGACAAACATGCAAGACAGGCAAGATATGCGCCCGAAGGCAGGGGCAAAATGCAACTGAAAATGCACGAAGCCGAGCATACCTTAATGATCATGCAAAGAAAGCTGTAATGAAGCACGCATGCAACAGTTTTAAGCTAGCATGCACCAAACTACACTACAATGCAGAAAGGATGTAAGAGAATTATGCAATTCTCAATACGTCTCACTCGGAGGATACAATACCTGTGCGGCTCGTCCGGTTGCACCGGCCTCAAATGAGCCGTACATACAATATCGTGCCTGCAAAGAAAGCAAACTTAACAGGTACAATGTTGTTAGCAATATGAATGACAATGCGAAATGAATGCAAGATGATATGCAATATATACAAAATGATATATAAACAATGCAAATGATAATGCAATGCAATTGAAACTAATGCAATGCAAACTAAATGCAGAGCAATCGAATCATGATTCAATCGTGAGCGGTTCGAAACCACACAAATGTCAAATAGGTTGATGGAAGTAACAAGTCCGTCTACCATAGAAAAGGTGCCGCTACCCTCAAACCAACATACCAGCGTGGAATGACCAAGGTGCGTACACATGCAGAACTATGAGTGATGCAGACGGACACAAGAACAAGTATTGGGTGGAATGACATAAGTGGGGTGACGACCCGCTGAGGAAAGAACAATGATCCTAATGCCGGATGCAACAATTACACTACAATGTAATAGAAATGGATATGGCATGTAGCCAAAACCGTATCTTGCCTAGGAAAGGCATGTACACGTACAAGCCATGTCTAACACAGAAAAGGTGCCGCAACCCTCAAACCAACATACCAACGTGGAATAGGCGCGTACACATGCAGAACTGTGCTTTGACGTGAAAAGTAAGGGCACATACCAGACCAAGCCCAACAAGGAAAGGCACAAGCCATAGATGGAGGATGATGCAGTGGATGCATGCAACTACAATGTAATGGAAATGGATATTTACAAAAAATGCATGACAAATGCACTATATTACAATGATGATGCATGACATATGCACGTTTTGGAATGCATGACATATGCACTATATACAATGATGCATGACATATGCATGTTTTTTGTTTTGAAATGCATGACATATGCAATATTTAGGATGATGCATGACATAAGCAGTATTTACAATGATGCATGACATATGCACGTGTTTTTTGTTTTTTGGATTTTTTGAAATGCATGACATATGCAGTATTTACAAATGATGCATGACAATGCACTACGATGCAACAACTATGATTGCAGCTTTCCCTATCTTACCAACAGGGCGATATACTAGGTTGGTTCAGTATCCAGGATTGAGGCGTAGACACGCCGCCTCAACCTATGGGGCTGCCATACAGATTTCAAGCCGAGGGTTGTAGACACCCCATTTTTGACCGTCCTCAAGACTTGGACATCACCGCTTGTACACCCGGTGATTATCCATGTTTGTGTTCGTTTTGAGTTCCCGGAGGTTCCGACTGCGCGCCGTGCCTCAGGATCTCTTAACCGGTTTGTTCTGTGCTTGGTTTTCCACCAAGGCTTGTGTGTGTTTGCGTTTGAGGGTAGGGAAAGGCTTGTTAGCCATCCCTAGAACCCACCGGCTTCCCCACACCTCCACCGGCTATCCATAGTAGCCATCGGCACTTTTTTATCCAAATCCTTGGCCGATCGGCACTGTATGATGCCGGCCGGCACTTTTTTGTGCCGGTGATTGTTTTTGCCGGCCGGTGACCCTTCTGAGCCCCTCTGAGGATGGTGCATGCCCGTGCCGGTGGATTACACCATCACTCCTCCGTGCATAACATTGCACCCTTTGCACCTTTGCACTTAAAGCTTCTAGAAGGGTGACCTTTTGGCCAAGCTTCTTGGAGAAGCTTGGCGGTATCTTGGCTTCCCTTAGAAGCTAGGAACCCTTTGCACCCCTTGACCCCTTTGCTCTTACTTAGTCTTTAAGCTTAGAGCCCTTTTGTTGCCTATTTAAGCTTGTATTCATCTCCTTTGTAGGGGGTTAGCAATTTTAGGTCAAGAACCAGAGATTATACATACATTCTCTGATATACATCCATATATATCTATATCTCCCTCTCTCTCCTCTTGTGTGTGTGTTTTAGGCCCCAAATAGTGTGTTTTACCTCACTTTTGCACCATTACACACACTATTACACCTAGCTCCGAGATTGGGAGACTTGGAGGTTTGTTTTGAGTGATTTTGGACTGGTTTTGATCTCTTGAGGAGGGCTGGACCACCTGTTCTTCATTGGATCTTCAAGGGTGAGCTTTTCACTTTAGTTTCCCCATTCTTGCAACTCATTTCTACCCTCTTTGCTTTGAGTTTTTGAGCTTGTGTTTAACATAAAAAAGTCTTGTTTTTACTTGTTCTTGAACCTTCTTTAAGGTCATTTTATGGTTTGAGTTAAGCCTCATTACTTTAAGCCTTGTTTGGCCATTTTTGGTGCCTTTTTCTTAGGCCTCCTTGTTTTGGTGTTCTTCAATATTCTCACCACTGAAAACCAGTGGGTTTTCAGTGGTGAGGATGATATTTTCGAGCCTCATATAGGGGGGGGGACACCCCTCTCCCCTTGGTCCTTTATTTGCCTTTGTATTTGGCTCATAGCATAACATGCATGCATGCTCTCCTTAGCTTTCATTTCAGAGCTTTATTGTGTTTTAGGTCATGTGTGACCTCTGTTTTTAGTTGATTTCATGGCCTCTTGTACGCTTTCCATGTTGGCTTTAGAATGCTCTTTCATGCTTATAGGTAGTGTCATGCTTTGAGCCTTGATTCTTGCATATTTTAGCTTGGTTTCATGAGGATATACGCATCTATTTGCCATGTAATAGGGCTGTGAGCCACTGTTTTGGACACCCTTGGTATGCTTGATGTGCATGTTTTGCATTTTAGGCTTGTAAACTTTGCTTCCATGGAGTTCTAGCATGATTGACTTGTTTTGATCTAGTGATTTGGCATCATATTAGATCTCATTTCAGTCCATTAGTCATGTTTGCATGTTGGCATACGTGGCTTAGTTCATGTTTTAAAGATATGCTCTTGAATGCTTTTAAAGTAGACGTTGTGCATGCTTTCATGTTTGGTGCATTTTGGGGGTGCCATGGGGGGATTTGGGTGTCATTCCACATGCTTAAAATCTGTTTTTGTTTGTTGAATGCATGTCATGAGTGGTTGTATGAATGATGTCAAATTATTCTCTTTGGTGTCCTAGACTTGGGCCCATTGAATAGCATGCTTGTGTGGCATTTTCATCATGTTGTGAGGCTTGTTTTGCCACTGTTTTTGGGGAGTTTGAGGGCTGCCCTCTATGGCTTAAGTCCATTGTTGCATGCTTACTTCATGATTGTTGCTTGCTTGGTCAATATAGCCTTGAATGTATGCTTGTTAGTTCCATGCTAATTGGCCCATCTTGCATGCTAGTTGTATCCTACATACTTTAGCTCTTTGCATGCTTAACATGATAGCTTGCATTGCATTTGAGCCTTGCTTGCATACTTGCATCTCATAGCTTGGTTTGGGGTTGTCAAGCCAAGCCTAGGATTGAGGGAAGTTCACATTTCAAGTGGTGTAACTCACCTCAATCCTTGGTCACTAAGGCCCTTGATTTCCACATGATAGGGACTTAGTATTCATTTGTTGTGTTGCATGCATATTTACATTAAAATGAGCAATCTTGGTTCCTTAGGCTATCATGCATCAAGTGCACAATTGATAGCCCTAGAACCAAGAGCCACACCCCCTTGAGTCCCTAAACATGATAGGAGGTGTTGGACATGCTCACATTTGCCCAAAAACCATGCCTACGCATTGCTGTCTGTTGCTGCTGCTGTCATCTGTCCGGTGCAGGAATTTTATGCCGACCGGCAGAAAATAGTGCCGACCGGCACTATTTTTGTGCCGATAATTACCAAGTGCAGTCGGTGGCCACTGGAAGAAGCCGATGACTACACTGCCCAGCCGGTGGATCATTTCAGGCCTCTTGGAAGGTATTCTGAAGTTTTGAGATTTTTTTTGGAGAGGCAGAGCAGTAAAAACAGAGATGAGGTGCCAAGGTGTGGGCTTCTCGGGCAAGGCGAGCATCGGGCATGCATCATTCGCGCACCCCAAGGCGGGGAGGCCCCATTTCATTTCACTTAGATGCTTTAATTTCAGTACTTAGAAATTTGTAATAATTTATTTATTCATTTATTCTTCGGTCTGTATTATTTATTTATTCGGTCCCTCCGAGTGAGGGCAAAAATGTAATAAGTGTGGGTGAGTGTGGTGCGTGTCTTCCAACCCCCACTTCTTTCTAACCCTTTTATTTACCCGCTTTCAGTGGTAGATTAGGGCATTTTAAATTAGCATACCTTATGCAATGCATGCGTGCATCCATGCATTTGTTTACATGCACCGGGCTCGGTACACCATACAAACTGCATCGCAATTTTCAAATTCCAAAATTGAATACGTGCTATAGCATTTCATATGCCATGCTTAGGATAGCCGAGCCTGTCTAACTGCATTCTTGCCTGTGTTGCATTAGTCATTTAACATGAACTAGGTCATGCATTGTTTTGCTAACTAGTTTACTGTTTTGGCACGGAGTACGAGGTGAGCTTTTATGCTTTAGCATATCGCACGTGTGTAAGTGTTGCCATGATAGCATGCTTACCATGAGGATAAGTGCTTATGTGATATAACTGCATGAATGCCTGTGGATGGAGGTTGAATTACCTAAATTGGGACAACACATTAAAACTGTGAGTTTTAAAGCTCACTAGATAGTGGCAAAACCGTCTTTTCTAAAAGCCCGCTTGAGAGTGGCAAAACCTGCATTTTAGCCTACTTATGAGTAGCAAATCATTTTTCAAAACAAACACGTAATGTTTTGTTCCAACTTAGGCGATTTGGTCTATACTTGTTTGCTGTGCGCATAACATAGTAAATCTAGGCTAATAACCGGAATAAGAACACGTAATGTTTTCAAAATCGGATATCACGGTTAGTAGAGGCCGGTCTTGGGACCGGGCGAGAGGGGGTGCTCATAGCTGACCTTCCCCGATCGTACCCAAGCTCCCGAGCCAAGTCAACTTTGGTTATGACGGACACGTGGCCTTCGGCACCGAGTCAGGGTTTCCTAAATTTCCCATTTTAAAAAAATATTTAGGTGGCGACTCTGTAATCTGGCAAAGCAGTCCATGTTTGGCACTTCTTTTCAAAAATCAGTTTTTCTCAAAACGATTTGCCAGAGTTGGACTCTTTGGTTCAGATTTAGAACCGTGACACAAATCGAGTCCGAACTGTAGAGTGAAGCCCACGGGCGCGTCTACAGTTTTTGGCGACTCTGCTGGGGATTTTTGGAGAGCTTGACTCGAACTCGTGATATCCTATTTTGACTACACTTATGTGTTTCTTTGCATTGCATGTGCATTGGTGCGCCTAGGACACTGTGTTGGTCATCTGCTATTCTGGCGGTTTGTTGAGGCTTGTCTTGTCAAGACATGTCCATAAGGTGACGGTTATGGCTCCCAAAGATGGGAACACAAACCCGGTTTCTGGGGCACCCTTTGGACCATTCGACCTAGTTGCATAGTCGAACCGTAGTGACCATTCCAAACTAGGACAAAGTTACCCGATTTAGGTTGTTTGAAACATTGCGTGCGTGAGTGAAACCCTAGCTCTTGACAAAATAGGACAGGGAAACCCTACCCCAACATAGGGGTGTTTTGGTTCTCATTTACTTGCTATGTGCTTTAGAGTGTAACTCTGCAGGAACATCTGGTCGGTTTGCAAGTTTAAGTGTCGGGCAGGGCATCAAGTCGATGTTTTGGGAATCAGTTGTCCGTGGATATCAGATTCAGGCCTAGGGGCAATGGTCCGTGATCAGTAATCAGTGGTTGAGAAACAGTGTATTCAGCATTCGACCGTTTATTTAAACCCGGCCGTGTGTTGTGTGTTTATTTACTTTACGCCGTTATGCTGTCCGATTATCTATTTATTTATACGCTTTATTTATCTTTCTATTAGGTAGTTGAGCACAATTGCTACCAATCCGATAGATATTCCCCAAGCACCCTGGGTCAGAGGCCGTCGACTCCTTCGATCTGAGGATCTGATAGACGGACAACCAGTGTACTACTCGCTACCCCGTACTAAGCGGAGGTCGAGAAGGCAAAGCATCGATCAACGCGGTTCAGAGAGCTCTGTCTACCCCACCTGTGTTCAGTAGGGATCCAGATCCTGTGTCACCAACAGAGAGGGAAAATATACCAGTAATTCAACCAGAACAAGATAATATGGCTAGTTTGGAGGAGATGGTGCGCCACCTTCAAGAAAGCATGAAAGCGATGCAACAGGATGCCGTCCGTCAGGCAGACTTCGCCAAGCAACAGGCCACAGTTGTAAGAGAACAGGCAGAGACAATTGCCAGATTAGAGCAAAGTATCGAGCATCTGCCAGATCAAATTCCTCCCCGCCAGAGTTCCTAATCTGGGAAACGACCAATACTCGGTGATCTGAGAACTTCCCACAGACCACCTCCGCCTCGGTTCCACCCCAAATCCAACCCCTATCAAAAACACCCACCAATTTACGGACTCTCCTTTGAGTTCGAGATCGATCCCACCGCATTAAAGTTGAGCAAGCTTGAGAAGTTGTTCAAGAGATCCGGAGTCAAGACCATCACGACATTGAAGATGGATACACGACGCGTGTGACGCCGATCGGTTCAAAATGCCTCATATCGATCGGTTTGATGGGTCCGGGGACCCCATGGTGCACTTAAGACTGTTTTCGGACGTTCTAAGGCCAATGGGCCTCAGTAGGCTCCAGAAGTTGTCTTTGTTCGGTCGGACCTTGTCAGGAGTGGCATCCGCGTGGTATGCCAAACTAGAAGATGACGTCAAGAAAAATTGGGACGAAATGGCCGAGGCCTTCATCGCGCAATACTCGTACAACACGCAGATTGAGATTACGACTCGTGATCTCGAGACAACTAGGCAAGAGCCTAAGGAGAGTTTCTCAGAGTTCGTGACCAGATGGAGGGCCAAGGCTTCGATGATGACCTTGAGGCCTACGGACAAAGACCAGATTCGGATGATTGTGCGCAATCTACAGCCGAAATTGATGCAAAAGATGATAGTAGTCCCATTTCCCACCTTTTCTGACCTACATGAAATGGGGGTGCAGATTGAAGATGCCTTGAAGCAAGGCTGGATTGATAATGATCGGGAGCAGCCCCGACGAACTTTTAATCGCAGTAGCAATGCAGGCCCGAGTGGCGGTACTACTGCAAGAGCTCAGGAAGTGAGCATGGTCACCACTAACCCCCCTCCAAGGAATACGGCAGCTACGCCATTCTCCGGCGCGTCCGGAAGCAACCCGCAAACAACCAAATACCCACCCAAGAACACCCGAACCTTCGCTCCACTATACATGCCCCTATCCAAAGCTCTGGGGGTTTTGACTAAGAAAGGGCACCTGAAGCCCCTGGAGCCGCGGCCCCTACCAGAAAAACTTCCCCCTAACCATAACCCGGCCAAGTACTGTGCGTTCCACCAACAGCACGGTCACGACACCGACCAGTGTTATCGGTTACGCCATGAAATCCAGGATCTCATTGATAATGGGGTGATTCTACCTCCTGAGAGACCCAACGTTACTACAAATCCCCTCCCTACATACAACCAAGCTCCACCACCCAAAAGACTCAACTTCATCCACATCGGGGCGTGTCTTACCACCCTGGTATCTATACCACCCCTACTCATCTGCCCAAACCAGAGGTGTCCCTTCCCGATTGCACCAACTTGTGCATGATAGGAACCTCCATCACCCAACCTAAGCCAGTGGCGGTGACCGCCGAGAACAAAGGAGAGGAGATCCCGAAGGGGAAACGAGGTGTTGAGCCAAGTCTCATGGATTTACAGCTTACATTGAGAAAACGTATAGTCCGAGTGACTACATTTTACCGATAGGCCAGGATGTGGCAGCGGTGAAGCTTCCAGCCAGAGGAGAACTGTGTGTAATCCAAGGAGATAGTCTAGGACAGGAAATGGATAGTGTAACAACCGTAGGAGAGGACTTTGCCAACCTTCGGTTTTACTACAACCAAGATCCAGAGGACTCGGCGGTCAACTGGTTCGATTATGGGGACAATGAGACCATCGGGTGGTTAGGCGATCACCAGATGTGATAGAAGAGTTTAGAACATCGATGTGAAAAGGTTGAAGAACAGAGTATACTGCCGGAGAGCGCCGGCACGGAGAATTTCGCTCGGGATTGGAGCATCTTGACCACAGGAATCGTTGAACAACCGGATGTATTGGCACAGTCAGAACAGGAAAGGTTTGAGGAATCTGAGAGAGCCAGGAAGGCAAAGGCCCATGTGGGGACTGAAACCGCTGTGTGCACAGAGACAGATAATGCTACGAGTACGAGAATGGAAAGTGCCGTGAGTACGAGAACGTCCATGCCAGAGCCCGACAGATGTTTGTCAGTTGCTGATGGGATGTGGTGGGAAGATGAGGATCTTTGTCTTGCCCATACAGACGAAGGCTGGGGAAATGATCAACCTGACGGTACCTGGTACCTGGGGGAAATCGACCACATGACTAGGAGTGGACGGTATTTCAAGCCTCCGCACCTGGAGCAACCAGAGACGTCCGGAAAGGATAGGGAGGCAGAGAGACAGAAAGAAAAGCAACTTGAGGATGAGGCCGTATTAAGACAGTTGAAAAAGATACAAGCAGACATCTCCATCTGGGGACTGCTTATGGCTTCTCGAGTGCATAGGGAGGCTGTTTTATCAGCCATGGATAAGGCAAAACTTTCCATAGAGACAACGCCGGAAGCCTAGTGGGGTTAGTCTTTCCGGAGGAGCCGCCTGACGTTGACGTCACGATAAGGAATTACCGAGGGCACGAATCACAACAAGCCACTCTACATCTCCAGAGAGTGTAGAAACAAATGGATACCGTAGTCCTTGTCGATCTGAGGTCCGCCATCAACGTCGCCTGCAAGGACGACTTTTACGTGATCGGTCTGAAAGTCGCGGACTTTGTACCAACAGTCCAGGTCATCAGGGCATATGACAATACAAGCCGAGAGGTGATGGGAACCGTTAAAATCCAGACCAAGGTTGGCCCAGGACAGCAGGAGATAGATTTTCATGTCTTGGAAGTACCTGCAACTTTCAATTTGTTATTGGGGCGGCCGTGGCTACATCAGGTAAAGGCAGTATCATCTACTTTGCACCAAATGGTGAAATACCCCTATGGGAAGGGAGTAGCCATCGTCTTCGGGAATTCATCGATTCATCCACCACCGGAAGTATCCACGCCTGTTCTGGAGATAGAGCATGGCCTAGAGGACGTATTCATATCAGGTTTTACCTTGGCTGAGGCTCAGGTTGTACAGAACATCATGGCAGCTAGTGAGGGGGTATATATCAGTGCGCAGGCAGTATATCTCATGAACAAACTCCAACACATCCCCGGGATGGGATTGGGAAGAAGCGGCCGTAAGGGCATTGCAACGATGGCCGAAGTCGCGATAACCTCACGCCTTGCTTGGGTTAGTTACCTGCCCACCAAAGAAGATTGGGTAAGAAAAGGAAAAGAGATGGCTGGAAGAGCCAAAGCAAAACAGATGGGGAGACCTTTTGAATTGATGCACCGGCCCGTCCGGGGTACCTTGAACGGACGTTTCGTCCGGGAAGGGGAAGACTTCCCATTCTGTGGTTTTCCGGAGCCATGGCTGAATAAAGAAGAGAAACGCACGGCGGGATTCGAGATTTTCTTCGACTTGCGATTATCCGGGGATGATGTTCTTTGAAGAGCGAATGCATCCACAGTTGAGACTGAACATAGCAAGGAATTGGAGTCTGCGGACACAGAGTTCGAAATGGGGGTAGCACTGGCATGTCTACTTTCAGATCCTTTGATCAACCAGGTGTGCTTGGGGGACGACTCCTCGGTGTCCATGATTAGAGATGAAACTACGTGGGCCAACCAGTAGCTATTTTGATGTGTCCATTGCACCCTCCCTTATCTGGCAGTACGAGGAGGGATTTTTATCAAACAGCACCGGGTCAGGTAATGAGCCGGAATCTGATTCCACTGAGTCTTGTAAGTCGGAATCAGGTTCCAGCTCGTCTGAGTCTGAGTCCCAGATTCTGGGAGTGATAACCGGATGCCACAGTCTGTCAGATCGTCTTTTTTTTTTCTCTTTTGAGTCTGTTGTAACAGAGGAATTGGACGGTTCGGAAGTACATAATGAGAATGAGGTAACTGTGGTTTCCGAGTATTTTTCCATGCCTTTGGTTTATTGCTTAAATCAGGACTTTCAAAATTTTGATGAAAACGACGAGGACGAAATTCCTCCGGTTTTGCAACGACTAATTGAACAAGAGCAAGAGAGGTTTGTTAAACCCTTAATGGATGAAATCACTACCGTGAACATTGGTACTGAGGAGGACCCGCGGCTGGTCCAGATCGGGTCCACGTTGTCTTCGGAGGAACGCGAGCGCTTAGTCGCTTTATTAAAAGATTTCAAAGATGTTTTCGCGTGGTCCTACGAAGACATGCCTGGAATCGATCCTGAGATTGTACAGCACCGGATCCCTCTTGACCCCGAGGCCCGACCTGTCAAACAGAAACTCAGGAGGATCCGCCCCGATTGGGCCATTAAGATCAAGGAAGAGGTCACCAAGCAAATTGACGCAGGCTTCCTGCTGGTATCTGAATACCCGACTTGGCTGGCCAACATTGTACCAGTGCCGAAAAAGGATGGCAGAATCCGGGTATGTGTGGACTTCAGGGATTTGAACAGAGCCAGTCCGAAGGATGACTTTCCCTTGCCGCATATCGACGAGTTGGTAGATTTCACAGCGGGGCATGCTTTGCTCTCGTTCATGGATGGCTTTTCAGGCTATAATCAGATAGTAATGGCACCCGAAGACCGGGAGAAGACTGCTTTTACCACCCCGTGGGGTACATATTGCTACAGAGTGATGCCATTTGGGCTAAAGAACGCTGGGGCTACGTATCAACGGGCTGCAACTACAATATTACATGACATGATCCATAAAGAGGTCGAGGTGTATGTGGATGACATGATTGTCAAGTCCAAAGAAAGAAAGGGCCACTACACCGCCTTGCAAAAGTTTTTCCAAAGGATCAGAGAATTTCGGCTGCGGTTGAATCCTCAGAAGTGTACGTTTGGTGTTACAGCGGGAAAAATGCTGGGATTTTTGATTACACAAAGGGGCATCGAAGTCGACCCTTCTAAAATCAAGGCCATCTTAGAAATGCCACCACCAATGACTGAAAAGGAGGTGCGAGGCTTTCTGGGTAAAGTGCAATTCATAAGGCGGTTTATCTCAAAACTAACCTTAACTTGTGAACCACTTTTTGGTCTTTTGAAAAAAGGAAAGAAGTTCCAATGGGACGGCCGATGCCAAGCCGCATTTGAATAGATTAAAGAGTATCTCCAGAATCCGCCCGTGTTGTCACCACCAAAGCCAGGAAAACCGTTGATACTGTACCTATCAGTAACTGAAACTACAATGGGCTGTATGCTCGCACAAGAGTCGGAAGATAAAGTGGAAAGGGCCATCTACTATCGAGCAAGAAGATCTTTGGATTACGAGACCGCTACACTCATTGGAGAAGGCATGTCGGCCTTGGTATGGGCTACTAGGAAGCTGCGGCACTACTGTTAGCTCACTCTGTAATGTTGGTTTCACGACTTGATCCCATCAAATATCTTTTCGAGAAACCAAAGACTTACGGGTAGGCTAGCTCGTTGGTTCTTTGTTGCTCTCGAATTTGACCTCAAATATGTGGCACGCATAAGTCCGTAAAAAGGAGAGCGGTGGCGAGTTCCTTGCCGACCACCGGTTGAAGGATGAAGCGGTTGAGTACCTATTCTGACGAAGCTATCCCGCACATCGAAGATGAAACTTGGGCGATGTACTTTGACGGGCGTCGAATCAATACGGCTATGGGATAGGGTATTGCGATAGCGCCTGACGACTCCGTATCCCTTTAGCATTCAAGCTCAGTTCAAAGTCTCGAACAATGAGGCCGAGTATGAGGCTTGTATTGCGGTTTGGAAGCCCTAGAACTAGGGGCAAGGCGATTGGATGTCATTGGAGATTCGAACTGGTTGTGTCTCAAAGAAAGGAGATTGGAAAGTGAAGGAGGAAAAGATGATAATATACCACCAGACCTTGGATTTGTTAATTCCTCGGTTTGAAAAGCTAAGTTTCACTCACCTAGTGAGAGAGAACAACAGGTTCGCAGATTCACTAGCAACTCTATCTTCCATGATAGACATCCCGTCGGGAATCCGGATGCGTCCAGTAATCATTGATCAAAAGTTTGCGCCAGCATATGAGTCAATCTCTGCCATAGAAGAAGTGCAGGATAACAACCCTTGGTATCATGACATATGGAATTTCCTGGAAAAGGAGGCATATCCACTAGGGGCAAATGCCAAAGACAAAAGGGCAATCAGAAGAATGGCTGTTCAGTTTATCATCTGCGGGGGTAAATTGTACAAGAGAGGTCATCTGGGAATGCACAAGCTGTGTGTGGAAGCTGAAGAATCGAAGCGCCTGATGGAGGCCATCCATGGAGGAGAATGTGGGGCACATATGAACGGGGTGATGCTGGCACGAAAGATCCTCAGACAAGGCTACTACTGGTCTACCATGGAGGAAGATTGTATTGGTTTTGTTCGGCGATGCCACAAATGCCAGATTCATGCAAACCATATGAACATCCCGCCATCAAAGTTATACAACATGACATCACCATGGCCGTTCTCAGTTTGGGGAATCGATGTGATCGGAGCTGTTACCCCGAAGGGGTCAAATGGGCATGAGTATATCTTAGTAGCAATAGATTACTTTACAAAGTGGGTCGATGCGATCCTATGATGTTGAAGGCTTCGCATGTCGCTAAGTTTATCGAAAACAACATTATCTGCCGTTATGGAGTCGAACGAGATCATTTCGCACAACGGTTCTCATTTCAAGAAAGAGGTGATTGATTTCTTTGGAGAAGTATAAGGTGGCTTTTCATAAGTCATCCACGTATCGACAGACCAGCGGGCGATTGAGGCCGCCAACAAGAACATCAAACACATCTGCGAAGATGGTAGAAACCTATCGGGATGGCGGACAAGTTGCCATTCGCTCTGTGGGGCTCTGGGACTTCAATTAGAACTTCAACCGAGCAACTCCTTATTCATTTGGTCTATGGGATGGAAGCCGTTCACCGATTGAGATTGAGGTTCCGTCGTTCAGTGTTGGTCGAGTGTCGAGATAGCCGAAGATTGGCAGAGTAGGTTCGAGGAACTTATGCTCTTTGATGAAAGAAGGTGAAAAGCTGTACCATGTCCAAGGTTATCGTATGCAGAATCGCCGGGCTTTCAACAAGAAGGTTAAGTCCAGAATTTGAAGGAAGGAGATTTGGTGCTCAAGGACAACCGAGCTCCCATCCACGACCCAAGGCAAGTTCAGACCTAATTGGACGGGTCCCTATATCATCAAGTCTATATGGTCGTGGAGTGGTTACGATGGACCTAGATGGCCTAGAGTTCTCCCAACCGATCAACATGGACAAGCTGAAGAAATATTATCCCTGAGAGGCTCGCTAGGCCGAAAACCCGGAAGGGCGACCTAGGCAAAATTCAGAGCACAAAAAAATTAGAAAATATGAAAAACTGAGCTCGCAAGGTTGAAAACCCGCAAAGGGCGGCCTCGGCAAAAGTTAGAGCGCAAAAGGAGAGTGAAAATACTCAAGTGAACCCAAGCCTGAACTACGTAAGGCTTGATTCCCACCATTGGGATACGTAGGCAGCTTCGTCCTGAAGTTCAGCCATAAACATTTTCCCCGATCAGCTTTGTCCGTTTGATCATCTTGGTCATCTTTGTCCATCAGCATTCATCGCAATCTCCGGTGCAGTGCTATTCAGACTAGGGGCAACTTTCCGTTGCCATGCAGTGCCGCGGTACTATTGAAACTAGGGGCAATTTTCCAATTGCAGGAATCCGGGGTGGTGCATCTCAGTGACAAATTTCAGGCGTGTCCAGTTCTGATCCATATCGAAAATGGTTTTGAAAAGTTTTGATAAAAGTTGACTTTGTTCAAATAAATCTTTTTACAACTAAGACCATTTCTGGACCAAAACGGAAACTTTTCAGTACCACAACCTTCAATTTCATTGATTTCAAATAGAGTTCTCTTGCTCTTGCATACAATCGAAGTTGCTTTTTATTACATTCATAAAGAAAACTTGAAAGTACTAATAAAGTAATAAATCTGGGGCATGGTCAAGTCAAATGTCCCTGCGCCCCCTCCCAGAGCTGGTCGAAGCCTCTGATGCCAAAGTGGGCCCCTCCTGTGCCTCTTCATTAAGCCAATCCAAGCACTCATCAGACAAAGTGCAATTGAAAGTGGGAGCGGGGGCCAGGAGTTCTCTCGTCCTCCATGCTGTGGCATACCGGGCCAGCTGTGAGCCTCGGATTAGGAATGCAGCCGGATACTCTATCCCTTCCAGCGGGCAAGTCTGATCATGACCAAATTGGCGCAGGATACGGAATGGGAAGTAGAAGACACAGTGAGTCAAGCCAATCAACTGGATCCCGGGTTGACGGGCCATGCTGTAACTCATCATTGGGAGATTGAGCCAAGGGCACCGCCAAGCAATGCGATCTGCGGACAAACTGCACATCCATTCAAACCACCAACCCTCATCCAGGGCGTCAACTAGGCGTTGTCTGAAGAAATAGCCGCGCGCTGAATATGCCGGGCAAGAGTCCACAACCTTCAATTTATCCATTAACCACACCTGGGGAGGGATGAAAAATGAGAGAATAAAGAATAGAGAGAAGTGCGATGAGAGAAAAAGTGAGAAAAGGGTTTTTGTGAAAAAAAACCGAGCCTGAGGGCCGAGTGATGGGAGCAAACATAAAAAGTGAGATTGGGCGGGAAGCATTACCTGTAGTAACAGTGGACTCCCTACTAATCTGATCGTCTCCCGACGATAAAAAGCGTCTAAACCCAGCAGTGTCTCAGCCAGGACCATGGCAATGCAGCTTTTGCCCTCCTTCAAGCCTTTGGCAACTTCAATCAACCGGACACTGGATCCTCCGGACGAGCGAGAAACGAAAATGAGATAGCATGCATAGGCGAGGCGTGCCGAAAGCCTTGCCAGTGACGGTCGCCACGATCACCAGTCACAGAAAGACGACAAACCAGACTCGGAACATCTAGTGTCCCGTCACAAATCAGAGAACGAGCATCGGGTATGGAAAGCCCACACATTTGTCCTAAGGCTTGAGTATGGCCAAAACGAAATTGGGGCAGGATTCCCTCATTGCGCTGATTCCATTAGAGCTTGGAAATCTTGAAAGTGGGACACATCTCTTGCCGCTAAAGCTAAAGACATGTGTTCTGGGTTCCAAACCTTACATGGCGTGGAGGAACGGAATATGCAGCGGTGCGCAAAGTGAATAGTGCGTTTATGCCGAAAGCTTGAAATTGGCTTTTCCGCCGTCAAGTTGTTAATCCAAGTTGCAAGATTTTGGCAAGAAATTCCTCCATTTGGAGTCAATCGATAGAAATGAAGAAAACCACGAGGCTAAGATCTTTTTTTAGAGGATAAGGTTGAGTGGAGGACACATGTCAATATTCTGCTGGTGCAGACAGTCTACAGCCGACCGGCAGTAAATAGTGCCGACCGGCCATAATGTTGTGCCGACCGACCAAATTATGTGCCGATGACCATCCTCCCCAGCCGATGGTCCTTGTGTCCAGTCGATGGTCTTCCCCATGTGTTTTCTAAGCTGTTCATGCTGAATCTTGGGGAATTCCACCACTTGCAAAGACTCTCGTTGATCGATTCCCACCGAGTCGTGCATTTGTTTATCGAGTTGTTGTATATTTGCTTATCGAGTTGTATACCACTCACTTTGAGTCGTTGCTGTGTCTATCAAGTTGTGCTTGCACTTGGCTAGTCTGTCGAGTCTTTGATTTGCTTATCGAGTTGTAGTTGGTTTACTACCTGATTATTACGATGCGATGCTTTGTTTTCATAAACACGAGTTTCATTTTCATGTCGCATTGTGGTGTGAAACCTTGCGATGCGATGCATAGAACATGCAAATGCAATACCTTTTCAAGCGGATAGTTGTTTCATCTCCATCATATGTTTTGCAAAAACACGCGATTTTGAGAAATAAAAACACGCTAAGCGGTAATGTGCTTAAACTCCTAGTAAAAAGGAAAGTAAAGCAAGAAAATAACAGGTAGCAGGTCTTCGAGTTTGACATTGGGAACCTCCTCCTTTCGCCATCGCACCTTTTGCGCCTTGTTGGTCGTCATGTGATTTGGTATCTTCATCGCTAAGGCGGTCAAGAAATGGCACCTTGAATATAAGCGCTTCGAGTTGACCTCAGATTACAACTTTTGTGAGCGATGTTTTAACGCCAAGGATGTCCCTTCTCGTATCCTTTTACGTCTCGTAAATTTCAAAAGAAATTGTTTCAATTATGCTGTGTTGCAGTACGTCGCATTTCAACATCATGTTTTACCATGTTTAATTTCAAGTTCCTCTTTATACACATTGCATTGTATGCGTGCTTTGCTTTACTTACATGTGTTCAATTACTCTTTATACACATTGCATTGTATGCGTGCTTTGCTTTACTTACATGTGTTCAATTACTCTTTATACACATTGCATTGTATGCGTGCTTTGCTTTACTTACATGTGTTCAATTTCCTCTATACACATTGCATTGTATGCGTGCTTTGCTTTACTTACATGTGTTCAATTACTTTCTATACACATTGCATTGTATGCGTGCTTTGCTTTACTGATATGTGTTCAATTTCCTCTATACACATTGCATTGTATGCGTGCTTTGCTTTACTTACATGTGTTCAATTACTTTCTATACACATTGCATTGTATGCGTGCTTTGCTTTACTGATATGTGTTCAATTTCCCCTATACACATTGCATTGTATGCGTGCTTTGCTTTACTTACATGTGTTCAATTACTTTCTATACACATTGCATTGTATGCGTGCTTTGCTTCTTGATATGTGTTCAATTTCCTTTATACACATTGCATTGTATGCGTGCTTTGCTTTACTTACATGTGTTCAATTACTTTCTATACACATTGCATTGTATGCGTGCTTTGCTTTACTGATATGTGTTCAATTTTCTCTATACACATCGCATTGTATGCGTGCTCTGCTTTACTCACATGTGTTCAATTACTTTCTATACACATTGCATTGTACACTTTTGCTTTCTTACGTAATTTGTATATTGCTAACAATATTGTACAGTAAGTTTGCTTTCTCTGAGCACGATATTGTATGTCTTGATTCATTTGGGGTCGGTGCAAATTGAGCCGCAGTATTGTATCCTCCACGTGAGACATTTTGAGAATTGCATAATTCTCTTACATCCTTCTGCATTGTAGTGTAGATCGATGTATCTTTGGCTTGTTGCATGTGTGCTCCATTACTTTCTTTTGCATGATCATAAGTTATGCCGGCTTCTTGCATTTTAGGTTGCATTTTGCCCCGCCTTCGCTTGGTGGCGCATATCTTACTTGTTTTGCATGATTGTCTAAGTCTTCGCCTTGTCAAATGGTCGTTTCTCGGCTTTGACATTCACTCGCCATTGTTATGACTTCCGAGTTACAAAGAGGGCAATCAGAGACACCCCATTTTGACCGTCCTCAAGACTTGGACATCACCGCTTGAACACCGGTGATTATCCATGTTTGTGTTCGTTTTGAGTTCCGGAGGTTCCGATCAAGGCGCGTGCCTCGTGATCTCTTAACCGGTTTGTTCAGGCTTGGTTTTCCACCAAGGCTTGTGTTTGCATTTGAGGGTAGGGAAAGGCTTGTTAGCCATCCCTAGAACCCACCGGCTTCCCACACCTCCACCGGCTAGCCATCGGCACTTTTATCCATAGTAGCCATCGGCACTTTTTATCGATGATGCCGCCCGGCACTTTTTTGTGCCGGTGATTGTTTTGCCGCGGTGACCCTAGCCTTCCTCGAGATGGTGCATGCCGTGCACGGTGGATTACACCATCACTCCTCCGTGCATAACATTGCACCCTTTGCACCCTTGCACTTAAAGCTTCTAGAAGGGTGATTTTGGCCAAGCTTCTTGAAGCTTGGCAATCCTTGGCTTCTTTAGAAGCTAGGAACCCTTTGCACCCCTTTGACCTTACTTAGTCTTTACTTAGCTTTAAGCTAGAGCCTTTGTTGCCTATTTAAGCTTGTATTCATCTCCTTTGTAGGGGGTTAGCAATTTTAGGTCAAGAACCAGAGATTATACATACATTCTCTGATATACATCCATATATATCTATATCTCCATCTCTCTCCTCTTGTGTGTGTGTTTTAGGCCCCAAATAGTGTGTTTTACCTCACTTTTGCACCATTACACACACTATTACACCTAGCTCCGAGATTGGGAGACTTGGAGGTTTGTTTTGAGTGATTTTGGACTGGTTTTGATCTCTTGAGGAGGGCTGGACCACCTGTTCTTCATTGGATCTTCAAGGGTGAGCTTTTCACTTTAGTTTTCCCATTCTTGCAACTCATTTCTACCCTCTTTGCTTTGAGTTTTTGAGCTTGTGTTTAACATAAAAAAGTCTTGTTTTTACTTGTTCTTGAACCTTCTTTAAGGTCATTTTATGGTTTGAGTTAAGCCTCATTACTTTAAGCCTTGTTTGGCCATTTTTGGTGCCTTTTTCTTAGGCCTCCTTGTTTTGGTGTTCTTCAATATTCTCACCACTGAAAACCAGTGGGTTTTCAGTGGTGAGGATGATATTTTCGAGCCTCATATAGGGGGGGGGGCACCCCTCTCCCCTTGGTCCTTTATTTGCCTTTGTATTTGGCTCATAGCATAACATGCATGCATGCTCTCCTTAGCTTTCATTTCAGAGCTTTATTGTGTGTTTTAGGTCATGTGTGACCTCTGTTTTTAGTTGATTTCATGGCCTCTTGTACGCTTTCCATGTTGGCTTTAGAATGCTCTTTCATGCTTATAGGTAGTGTCATGCTTTGAGCCTTGATTCTTGCATATTTTAGCTTGGTTTCATGAGGATATACGCATCTATTTGCCATGTAATAGGGCTGTGAGCCACTGTTTTGGACACCCTTGGTATGCTTGATGTGCATGTTTTGCATTTTAGGCTTGTAAACTTTGCTTCCATGGAGTTCTAGCATGATTGACTTGTTTTGATCTAGTGATTTGGCAACATATTAGATCTCATTTCAGTCCATTAGTCATGTTTGCATGTTGGCATACGTGGCTTAGTTCATGTTTTAAAGATATGCTCTTGAATGCTTTTAAAGTAGATGTTGTGCATGCTTTCATGTTTGGTGCATTTTGGGGGTGCCATGGGGGGATTTGGGTGTCATTCCACATGCTTAAAATCTGTTTTGTTTGTTGAATGCATGTCATGAGTGGTTGTATGAATGATGTCATATTATTCTCTTTGGTGTCCTAGAGTTGGGCCCTTTGAATAGCATGCTTGTGTGGCATTTTCATCATGTTGTGAGGCTTGTTTTGCCACTGTTTTTGGGAGTTTGAGGGCTGCCCTCTATGGCTTAAGTCCATTGTTGCATGCTTACTTCATGATTGTTGCTTGCTTGGTCAATATAGCCTTGAATGTATGCTTGTTAGTTCCATGCTAATTGGCCCATCTTGCATGCTAGTTGTATCCTACATACTTTAGCTCTTTGCATGCTTAACATGATAGCTTGCATTGCATTTGAGCCTTGCTTGCATACTTGCATCTCATAGCTTGGTTTGGGGTTGTCAAGCCAAGCCTAGGATTGAGGGAAGTTCACATTTCAAGTGGTGTAACTCACCTCAATCCTTGGTCACTAAGGCCCTCGATTTCCACATGATAGGGACTTAGTATTCATTTGTTGTGTTGCATGCATATTTACATTAAAATGAGCAATCTTGGTTCCTTAGGCTATCATGCATCAAGTGCACAATTGATAGCCCTAGAACCAAGAGCCACACCCCCTTGAGTCCCTAAACATGATAGGAGGTGTTGGACATGCTCACATTTGCCCAAAAAGCATGCCTACGCATTCTTTATGCATTCTTCTGTCATTGTCATCTGTCCGGTCAGAATTTTATGCCGACGGCGAGAAAATAGTGCCGACGGCACTATTTTTGTGCCGATAATTACCAAGTGCATCGGTGGCCCGGAAGAAGCCGATGACTACACCGCTTGATTGGTGGATCATTTCAGGCCTCTTGGAAGGTATTCTCAAGTTTTGAGATTTTTTGGAGAGGCAGATAAAAGCAAGAGATGTAGTGCCAAGGTGTGGGCTTTTCGGGCAGCGGGCATCGGGCATGCATCATTCACAAGATCCCAAGGCGGGGCGAGGCCCCATTTCATTTCACTTAGATGCTTTAATTTGATTTAGAAATTTGTAATAATTTATTTATTCATTTATTCTTGATGCGTATTATTTATTTATTCGGTCCCTCAGTGAGGGCAAAATGTAATAAGTGTGGGTGAGTGTGGTGCGTGTCTTCCAACCCCACTTCTTTCTAACCCTTTTATTTACCCGCTTTCGTGGTAGATTAGGGCATTTAAATTAGCATACCTTATGCAATGCATGCGTGCATCCATGCATTTGTTTACATGCAGGGCTCGGTACACCATACAAACCGTGCATAATTTTCAAATTCCAAAATTGAATACGTGCTATAGCATTTCATATGCCATGCTTAGGATAGCCGAGCTTTGTCTAACTGCATTCTTGCTGTGTTGCATTAGTCATTTAACATGAACTAGGTCATGCATTGTTTTGCTAACTAGTTTCTTTGTTTTGGCACAGTCGAGGTGAGCTTTTATGCTTTAGCATATCGCACGTGTAAGTGTTGCCATGATAGCATGCTTACCATGAGGATAAGTGCTTATGTGATATAACCGCATGAATGCTCGTGGATGGAGGTTGAATTACCTAAATTGGGACAACACATTAAACTGTGAGTTTTAAAGCTCACTAGATAGTGGCAAAACCGTCTTTTCTAAAAGCCCGCTTGAGAGTGGCAAAACTCGCATTTTAGCCTACTTATGAGTAGCAAATCATTTTTCAAAACAAACACGTAATGTTTTGTTCCAACTTAGGCGATTTGGTCTATACTTGTTTCTTGTCGCATAACATAGTAAATCTAGGCTAATAAGGAATAAGAACACGTAATGTTTTCAAAATCGGATATCACGGTTAGTAGAGGCGGTCTTGGACGGGCGAGAGAATGCTCATATGACCTTCCCCGATCGTACCCAAGCTCCGAGCCAAGTCAACTTTGGTTATAGCGGACACGTGGCCTTGACGCAGAGTTAGGGTTTCCTAAATTTCCCATTTTAAAAAATATTTAGGTGGCGACTCATGTCTGCAAAGCAGTCCATGTTTGGCACTTCTTTTCAAAAATCAGTTTTTCTCAAAACGATTTGCCAGAGTTGGACTCTTTGGTTCAGATTTAGAACCGTGACACAAATCGAGTCCGAACTGTAGAGTGAAGCCCACGGGCGCATCTACAAGGGTGTACCCCCTGGGTATTTAAACCAGACTTTAGTCTCGGAAATCCCGAACCTTTGTGTTCTAGGCATAAGCCGTTCAAACTCTAGTTTTCACCGTCCCAATTGGTCTTCTAGGAACTCACCGCAAAACAGACAGGTGGCTTTACCAGACCTCCGGAAGTCGTTCGGGCACGACAAACACCAAAGGAATTGCACCTTCAGAGGATTTAAGGTCTCCTAGACCGGAATGCAAAATGTATGCATGACAATGCATGTTTTCTTTTGTTTTTTGAAATGCACATGATGCATGATGTTTTTGAAATGCGCGCCAACGCGCGACTTTTGGATGCATGACAATGCATGAATTTGAAATGCGCAGAACGCTGCTTCTGAATGCATGACAATGCATGAATTGGGTGTACCGAAGCAACGAAGGTCTTGCACCTTCCGAGGATTTAAGGTCTCCTAGACCGGCGATGCATGGTTTCAAAATGCGCGACAATGCGCGGCTTTTGAGATGATGATATATGACAATGCATGCACCAAAGGTTTTGCACCTTCGAAGGATTTAAGGTCTCCTAGACCGTGCACATATGGTGAAGGTTTCGCACCCTCCAAGGATTTAAGGTCTCCTAGACCGTGCGTGTTTAAGGTCTCGCCAGACCCGGAGCGAAAAACAATGAGGTGCGCAAAATAGCGTGATGAAATGCAAAATGAGGCACGCATACCTTATTGAATGGAAAATGAAATGCAAAATAAGGCACGCGTACCTCGAGATGCAATGAAATGCAAAATGAGGCACGCATACCTCATTGAATGGAAAATGAAATGCAAGACGAGGCACGCGTACCTCGAGATGCAATGAAATGCAAAATGAGGCACGCATACCTCATTGAATGGAAAATGAAATGCAAGACGAGGCACGCGTACCTCGAGATGCAATGAAATGCAAAATGAGGCACGCATACCTCATTGAATGGAAAATGAAATGCAAGACGAGGCACGCATACCTCGAGATGCAATGAAATGCAAAATGAGGCACGCATACCTCATTGAATGGAAAAAGAAAATCAAGACGAGGCACGCGTACCTCGAGATACAATGAAATGCAAAATGAGGCACGCATACCTCATTGAATGGAAAATGAAATGCAAGACGAGGCACGCGTACCTCGAGATGCAATGAAATGCAAAATGAGGCACGCATACCTCATTGAATGGAAAATGAAATGCAAGTATGACACGCATGCCACACGAAAATGCAAAACGGTGCAAGTCGCCAGGGACGTGTAAGACGGCGCGATGCGACGCACCGGACAATGTGATGGATACGTGCAACGCACACGGGGCAACTTTTGAATCTTGTAAAAGACAAAAGGATACAAAAGGATACAATCTTCGCTTGAATCTGAGTGCCACGCACAGAAGACACGGTCCGAGGTCAAAACGGAGGCCGGATGAGCATCGGGGATTCACTTTCTTGCACTTTCTTGAGCTATGAAGACCAGAAACTACCCACATGGCCTAAACAAGGCTGTGGGAACATCATCAGCTGGACTAGGTGGCCACCGGCTGCATAAAAGTTCCACCGGCACAATATTGTGCCGACCGGCACATAATAGTGCCGATCGGCCAAAAGTTGCTGATCGGGGACAGTTTGGACTTTTCACCTCGGGTCTTTAAAAATAGGGTTCCCAACCCTATTTTCTCACTTCTCTACCGCCGAAAATCATCTCTCTCTCTCTAGAGCCTTTTTGTCTCCTCATTTCGCTATTTCTTTGTGTTTTCGCGCCATTTTCGTCGTTCGATTCACGAAGTTCATCGCATTTCGCACATTTTCAACCGAACAAATCTTTGTTTCGGTGCCTCTTTTGCTATTTCCGCTTTTTCGGGACTTGTTCCCCTCGGTTTCCTCTTCATTTCCGTGCCTTTTCATCTTCCGGCCTTTCCGGCCATTTTCGGCCCGCTCGGGGTTGACTTTTTCGGTTGGCTTTCCGCATTCCGGATTTTCCGGCCATTTTCTCACTACCATTATCATGGCTGACGACATTCCACACGTCAGGACTCCCCCGGATCATGAGATAGATCCCGGGGTCGAGCTTCTCCCGTTGAGCGAGCGTCCTTTCGACCCGGCGACATACCGCCCAGCGATTCATGTGCTACCACCGGATGGACTCCGCTATTTTCGCAGCTTTGACCGAGCACTGGACCCGGAGCTCCTCCTACGCGAGCCGACCTCTCACTTATCCTTTGGCGCTTCCGAGGTAACACTCCTCCCTGTTTTACTTTCTGCAATGTAGAACTGTTAACTGTCAAAGTCATTTTTGTTCTTTAACTGCTTGATTCTGATACACTGTTTACTGTAGTCGATTGCAATCAGGCTTACAATTGATATCTGTTTAAGACAGACACATGCACACACACTGCACTAGCCTCAATCACCCAAACACACGGCACACACCGCATTTCACTACAAACTCACCAACACCCAGCATCTGCTTGAATCTGAAAATATGCACGCATGCCATATCTATCTTGAACCACTCAAACATACTGACGCATCACACGTTGTAGTTCACTGTAAGCACACCGACACCCAGCACTTATTTGAAAAAAAAAAAACTTGCACACATGCCATATTTGCACTGAACCCCTGTTTCTTCAAAATTGTACATTTCATATTGCTTTGCCGCTATTTGTTTGAAAACAGAGAGATTCCCATACCATCCGCGGGTATGGGAACGTCGCGGCTCTAGATTGGTATGCGGAGCTTCCCGAGGCGGTTCGACGTATCGTGGACCAGGCCGGCTTCGGCGCTTTCTGCAGGGGTCTGACCCGGCTTACTGCTTGTAGGCCTCTTATAACTGCCCTGGCAAAGAGGTGGTGGGACACCACCGATTCATTTCACTTCTCGGCGGCAGGGGACATGACGATGACTCCCTACGACTTCTCGATGCTCACAGGCATCAGGGTGGGGGGTGATCTGATCCCTTTCGACATCGATATGGATGAGTGGACCGCCGCCCAGATCTATTTGCTTGGCGAGGCACCACCTCTTGCGCGTCCAGGTTTCGTCTGCTACTCCTGGTTTGAGGTGCAGTTCAGGGTCCAGGCTGCCTTCGTTGATGCAGCCCCGATGACTCAGGAGGCCGTGGATAGATACACACGCGGCTTCCTCATGTTCCTGTTCGGGACGACGATTTTCGCCGATCGGGCGAACACAGTGCCTCTCTGCCTTCTCAAGACTGGTGGATGTCGAGATATCTTAGCCGATTGGGGTGGTGCGGCTCGCCACCCTCACGGCTATATGAGCTCGGTCTCATGGCGTGATAATAGTTGCTCGGGGGCTCTTGGCGTGCTTGGGAGGTACATTTCCTTTTCCGCTTTACATTTCTACTTTACATTTTCGTACTCTTGCACTTGCACACTGTAGTCATTTCAGAGTATCTTTATACCTACGGTACACACATACTACCTTTAATGGTGTACACTACTACTGCAGTACACTCATAATACACTACACAACACGACTCTGTTATTTACGCTTTTCTCAGATTCTCGCTTGATCCGATAGTCATCTTCGACATCCGTCTTGCGGTTGTGGGTCTATGCCTACTTTCCCAGTGGCAGTCTTGGAGAGACTCCTCTAGTCATCCCTTTCTCACGCCGCTATGACGGGAGGTGCACACGGCGGCTGAGACGTTCAGCTTCTTCCGCCGCTACTTCGACACCATCACTCCCGCAGAGGTATGTTTTACTTACAGTTCATTTAAGCTTCCGCTTTTCACTGTATATTTGCAATACCAGTAGGTAACAAACTGGATTTCAATTTGAATCACTGGCGGTGGGCTCCTTTGCAGCGATGATGCGGATCGGTTCTTGGCGCCGTCGAGACCTCGCGTTACCGGATCCTGCTGGAGGGCCGGGTCTGTCGGGCTTGGTACTTGGGCGAGCGCTTCTTGCGTCGGACCACTGGCTTACTCGAGATAGTCGGTGCACCCTCCCGAGCATATGAGGACACCGGCGTTTCACCGCCGTCGGATGGAGGACTACACCCTTGGCCGGGTGGCGAGACGGCTCTGGGCGAGGCGATTACTCGAGTACGTCGGACCTTCATCATGCGGCCTGGCGATGGCCGTCGGTGAAGAGACTGCGGCGCCCGGTAGCCGGGCGAGGGAGGAGGCGCCGAGGAGGGCTTGAGTCCGCAGCAGAGGTGGAGTTCAGAGAGGACGGGAGGCCAGTTGGCCCGCCCTGCCTACTTCGCTGACTTTCCGAGGGTCGGATGAGGCGACCTATCGATCCCTTCGCCTCCGCACTGATCACGAGTTTGTCGGTGTCCCGACTTACCTCCGGTATGTGTTCTTGCATTTTCAGACAGTATTTCATTTTAGTTTATTTGATATTCCACGAATATTGATGCATCCGATTCCCTTGCAGCGTCTTACGGATACACGGCGATTCATCGGAGATGAATGCCTCTATGACGGGATCTGCGGCGGACCTTCGAGTTCCTAGCCTTTACGGCCTTCGGTATGTTCTCTCTGTCTCATAGCTTCAAACCATACACAAAGCGCTTCGCCATCGATGCATAACACAACCTTGGATACTCGGCCCTCACGGCATTTGATACATCTGTATTCGCCTGTGCATTCTCAGTCTTGATAAATCAGCATCACGGCATTCTCACATCGATAAAAGCGCTCACGGCATTCATACTCTGTATTTTCTGCATTGATAAACTGCTTCATGTATACTGATGCATTTGCCTTTTGTACTTTTCAGCCTCCCTTCCCGATTCCTCCGATGGGTGGTGGCGCTCCATCTGGACCTCCCATTTCTCCTCGGGATGGCAGGGTATTCCTCGCACTGAGGAGGCGTGCCTTACGGGGAAGCAGCTCGCGGGCTCCAGTTCCAAACAACGAGACTGAGGAGGAGGCGGAGTCATCCGAGGAGGAGGCCGGGGGCAGCTCGGGCTCGGGCTCAGACAGTGACACTTCTGGTGATGCTCCTGGACTTACGCCTGGGAAGAGGCGAGCAGATCCCGTTGAGCCATTGATTATGCTGATGACCCAGACTTTTGCTGTTTCTCTTATTTCTTTTCTTGTACTTTTCTCTTTTGTTGGTAGATAGAGTACTTTGTACTACCGTAGGCAGATTTTTGTTTCCAAAACTATGTACTTGAAAAAGATGATATGAAATAAAACAAACTTTTTGTCTGAAAAGAATGTTATATCTGTACATATCTGCATCTTTCATACTTTGCACTGCATTGCGTCATGTTACACCTCAAATGTAAATAATATTGATTTGTTGTCTGCAACTTGAGCAATTGTACTATGATGATCGGATAACCAACCAATTAATAGCAAAACAACTCATACAAACCACCGCTCAAACTGGATATACAGCCTATACTCTACTGGGGATTGATCTGCATATGGCCCATAACACAGCATTTGATTCATTCTGCACACAGCAAACCCTGAACGAATAGCCCCAATCTGACAAGACGGATCACAAAACTGATACGGTTGCAGTTGAAACACACTCGGATGTCCCAAATTTTCTCTTCCCTTTCTCTTGCTTCGCACGAATGTAGAGAATGGCACAGGATTCTGAGCACAAACGAGTTTTTTTGAAATAAGGAAGGGTTTTCAACCAGGGTATCGAGCCTACCACAGAACATAGCGAGACAGACTCAAACAAAGAAACAAAAGGCACACAACCTAAAAGAACGGGACACACTCGAGAAAAAAAACGACTTAAAGCTAAAATCAAGACCGACAAATCAAAAGGACACGACACGGACATGTTCGCAAAAAGACCTTCAAATCTCGAGAAGCCAATTCCTCCGGGTATTATCCCCACCCTTTCTGATTTGTGATACTCACATCGCTCGGCCCTCAGGCTCGGTTTTTCTCTCAAGACCCTGTTCTCACTTTTCGCTCAACTTGCTCCTCTCTATTCTTTAATCTCTCATTTTTCAATCCCTCCCCAGGGTGATTAATGGATGAATAGGAAATCGCAGATTCACGCCCAACACTGTTACCTCACGGATATTTCTTCTGGTGAATAGGGTGCCTTGTTGACAAGCATGTTAGCGGGGGAAAGACAGAAGACCTGACTCAATCGTGCCCCTAGTTCGTCATTTTGACCATTTTTTTGTTTTCTAAAACAGTTTTGATCCAAAAATGAGAGTTGGATTAACACACTCATTCGATTTTTGATTTGAAAATCATGTGAATCAGGCCGTGAGCACTGAAAATTCTCCTTTTTTGGGTCCAAACATGGTCCAATTTTGAAAATGAAATAGTTTTCGAGAAAATAGTCAACTTCGGTAAAAATTTTCAAAAACTATTTTTGCAAACAGTCGATGCTTGACGAGCATAGAACTTACCCTCAAGATGCGCAACCTTGGATCGGAGGTAATGGAAAATTGCCCCTGGCTTGAAGGGGGATAAAGGCAACGGAAAGTTGCCCCTGGATTGGACGGTAACTTAGGGCAACTTATGGCAATGGATGGCAACGGAAAGTTGCCCTTTGTTTGGATGATGCCACGGCATATCGTAAGCCAGTCCTTGTTGATGACGATCGGACCCTCGGACACGGAAGAGACGAAGACGGTTTGAATCAATATATGGACACAGTCACCTAGAAGGTGTTGGTGGTTTGGACTTCAAGAGGAAGTTGGTCACGAGGTTCCAGATCGCTGCAATCGAGACATTGGATTCGGAGGAGATAAAAGTGATCCAAACCATGACATGGACTGAGACGCTATGAAAGCGTTGGGGGCTAGACTTCAGGATGAAGTTGCCTACGTATCCCAAACATGGGAATCAAGCCTTACATAGTTCCGGTTAAGGTACACTCGGGTATTTTAACCTTCACTGTTTAGGCTCTAACTTTTGCCAAGGCACCCAATGCGGGTTTTCGACCTTGCGAGCTATGTTTTTCTTTTCCTTTCTTTTTCTTTTCTTTTCTTTTGCTATATTTTTTTTCTTCTTCTTCTTTTGTTTTGCTTCTTTTGTATTTTTTCTTTTATTTGCTCTAACTTTTGCCTGGGCCGCCCTTTGCGGGTTTTCGGCCCAGCGAGCCTCTCAAAGGGTAAAAGTGTAGCTTTGTCCATGCCAAATGGTTTTGAGATTGAAACCTCTCCATATCCAGGAGAGCGACTGTTGTATTGATCTGCAGGAAAAGTCCATCACAGTTGCTTGGTGGGATCTGATCTCCTTGATCTAACTTTGACGCCTCTTGCTCGAGGGCTGCCTCGAAATGGGCCACACAGGCGTTTCATGGCACTGAATGTTTTGAACAGATTCCGATTTGTGACAGATAAATCGAACCTCGGGGCTGAGAGCAATCCTGGGTTGCACAATCTCAAGAGCGATTCCACACAAGTCTTCGCAAGACTACGCAAAATATTTTGTTTTTGAAAGTTTTTAAGAAAGCGACAAATCGCTCGTGTTGAAGATTGTGTGGAACCAGTCTGGATCAGGCCAGGGTCCTTCTTAGTACTCACGCTGACGAGCAAGATTTCATTCATTAAAAGATTAGCAGGCCTCTCTTTCTCTCAAAATGATCAAAATTTTGCAAAACCCGAGGAATTCCTTCCTCTTTGTTTTTATCACCGCAGTGTTTGAAAAGGGTTTTATGAAAAGCTCAGGTCATCATAACGATGTTCAAGGCACAAGAGAGTAAGTGGTATGTACTGTCGTTCCATTCACATCCTCTGGTATGGCTGAAACAACAACAAGTACGGAACGTGACAGCCACAGCTGTTTCATTCAGATTTGTTGGCATAACCGGCTCCTCGGTAGAAACAAACTCAAAAAGCAAAAACAACTATTTATAAGACAAAACGGTGTTTGAGGCAACAACCCCGAAATCACCTGGTATACTATACAAGGGAGACTGTCTCATTACAACAAGACAGACTCTGTAAGCAAAAAGACTGACTCAATACAAAGAGACAGACTCAAAACAAAACAAAAGACTGACTCGACACCCAAGTCAGGATTTACAAAACTAGCGTTGGCAGGTGCTCAAAAATGCGTGTCAAACGCCACATCCAAAAAATGTACCAGACACTGCCCGCAGGCGGTTCACCTTCTAATTACATACTTGCAGTATCTGTATCCTCAAAATCCAACAACTGAGTGGTGACGGACTTTGCTGAGGTAGGCGGGAGGATAACCTCGTTGTCAATCAAATCTTGTACCTCATGATGGAGGCGGAAACAATTATCAGTGGCATGGCCAGTCTGTTGGTGGTACGAACAGTACTGAGTAGGGTCATGAGTATCAGGGAGATTCTTCGGGAGAGGCCGAGGCTCTAGGGGTTTAAAGTGTCCCCTCTCGGCAAGGATTTGAAGTGCCTTGGACAATGGCATGTAGAGAGCATGGAAGACCCTGCGCCCTCGGGGCAGGTATTTTGGAGCCTGAGCACTCTTGCTAGATGCACTAGTGAACGGATCGGCGGGTGCGGCCTTGGATTTCTGATCCTTTCCGGATGCAAGGCTGGGAGGAGGAAGAGCTATTCTGGCATGACGGGGCCTATCCCGATTCTCTGATTGACTGGAATTGCCCTCAGGCAGAGTGGGGAAAGCGTCCTCCACAACTTTTAACATAACTACGGATATCTGTTGCTTGCTCATTCCCCCGGCTTTCAAAGCCTCTACTGCCCACAGCAGTTGTTCAATAGGGTCGGCATCTACCTTCATCTTGCCTTTATCTCTGGCCTCGGCCTGATCTGGAACTTGGTTTGATGCGTCGTTGCCATAGCTGGAGGCCATCTCCGATTGGTTGAGTTCAATTACAATTCGTCCCAGTAGTGGGGGCTCCTGGGGTATAAAGCCTCCGGCATATGGTGTGGCTGGTGGCGAAACAGACATCCCATAGGCGAGATCCACCACGGATCTTTGAAGATCACCTATCATTCCCATTAGTTCAAATGTAGTAGGCTCGCGAGCCTGATATAGTTGAGGGGTCCAAATTGGATGTGCGGCAGGCGACCTGGGTGGATGTGGCATGTCAACAGTAGTCTCACCCTGTGGGGCGGTTTCTTGACTTAACGCGGCCGTCATGACCACGATCTCTTCTGAGTTCTGCGTCATGTTCAGTCCTGCCTCAGCAAGGAGAAGACACTAGCTGTTCTGGATTAACTCTCTGAATCTCTAAACCCTTGAAACGGAAAACAAGCAGTATTTCAGCCCCAAACAGATCAAGCACTGGTGTAGTTGAACAACTGCACTCTACTACTGAACACTGTTCCCCAGAATCACTATTCAAAAGCTGAATCGATACCGCAGAACCTGGCGATTCTCAACAACACTATCTTGGTGCCCTCAGGCCGGATACCCAAACTTGTAAACTGATATATGCGTTCCCTGTAGAGATACACTCTAAAAGCACATAACAGGTAAAAGAGAGCCAATACACCCCTATGCTGGGGTAGGGTTTCCCTGTCCTATTTTGTTAGGAGCTAGGGTTTCACTACGCACACAGCAGTTTCAAACAACCTATATCGGGGAAGCAACCTGTCCTAATTTTGGAATGGTCACTATGGATCCGAATATGCACTAGGCCGAATGGTCAAAAAGGGTGCCCCGGTAAAACCAGGGTTTGTGTTCCCATACTGGCAGAGCCCGCAACCGGTCAGCCTTATGGTCATGTCTTGACAAGACAAGCCTCCAGCAAACCGCTCAGGAATAGCAGATGGCCAACACGGTGTCCTAGGCGCACCAATGCACATGCAATGCAAAGAGACACATAAATGAAATCAAAACTGGATATCACGAGTTCGAGTCAAGCTCTCTAAACATCCCCAGCGGAGTCGCCAGAAACTGTAACACGTCCGCGGAGGGACCTCGCTACAGCTCGGACTCAATTTGTGTCACGGTTCTAAATCTGAACCAAAGAGTCCAAATCCGGCAAATCGTTTTTGAAGAAAAACAGATTTTTTGAAAAGTAGTGCCAAACATGGACTGCTTTGCCAGATACAGAGTCGCCACCTAAATATTTTAAAATGAGAAATTTAGGAAACCCTAACTCGGTGCCGAAGGCCACGTGTCCGTCATCACCAAAGTTGTCTTGGCTCAGGAGCTTGGGTACGATCGGGGAAGGTCAGCTATGAGCACCCCCTTTTGCCCGGTTCGAAGACCGGCCTCTACTAACCGTGATATCCGATTTTGAAAACTTTATGCATTCTTATTCCGATTATTAGCCTAGAATTACTATGTTATGCGTACAGCAAACAAGTATAGACTAGATCGCTTAATTTGGAAATAAGCATTGCATATCCGTTGGTTTTGAAAACGCTTTGGAATTTGCTACTCGCAAGTAGGCTAAAATACGAATTCCAATGAGTTTTTCCAACTCAAGTAATCCAACCTCCACCCACAGGCATTCAGGCAGTTTAACTCATATAAGCATTTAGCCACATGGTAAGCATACTGTCATGTTAACATCCACACGCATGCGATATGCTAAAGCATAAATACTTACATTGTACTCCGTGCCAAAACAAGAAACTGGTTAGCAAACATGCATGACCTAGTTCATGTTAAATGGCTAATGTAACACAGGCGAAGATGCAATCTAGAGTAGGCTCGGCTAACCCTAAAGATGGCATGTGAAATGCACTTTATTCGATGCACGTATTCAATTTGGAATTTGAAGATACAATGCAGTTTGTATGATGAACCGAGCCCGGTGCATGTTCAGACAAATGCATGGATGCACGCATGCATTACATAAGGTATGCTAATTTAGACGTGCCCTAATCTACCATCATAAGCAGGTAAATAAAAGGGAAGAAAGAAGTGGGGGTTGGAAGACATACACACACTCACCCACACTTATTACAAATGTGCCCTCACACAGAGAGACCAAAAGAATAATACAGATTAATTAATTACGCAAACTAATTAAAATATTACAGTCCAACTAAATTAATCAAATAAATTAATTAATCTAATTAAAGCAGTAAACCGCCTCGAGATGAGGGCCGGATGCAACGCGTGCTCGGGACTTGCTCGGAATTGCACTGCCATGCTTAGATTGCCTCTGTTTTCCCTACTTTGCATCTCAGAAGACTGCCAAAGTCTCAGGAGTGCCTCCCAGGACACTGAGGGACATCATCGGCTGAGTAAGACTTCCACCGGCATCAGAATGAGGTCACCGGCACAAAAATTCACCCATCGGCCATCAATGGACTGCCGGTCGGCACTATATACTGCCGGCCGGCACTGAATGTCTGCAGAACCTGCAACTCACAGCAGCAGAGGGAAAAAACTTGCATGGCAATGTAATTCCAACAATGTATGCACCAAACATGCCCCTTATCATATTTGTGACTCAAAGGGGCATGTGCCTCGATTCTCGGGCCACCAATCACGCATTCCCATGCATGATGGCCCAAAGGATCAAATGTGCACTTTCAATCCCAAATGCATGCAAACCAAACAAACATAAAAGGGTGCCAAACCTCCATCATGCTCATCTCAAGAGGCCAAGCATGTGCATTGACGTAATGCAATCCTAAACATGTTAGCTAGAATGCAACATGGACAATGTAATGTAAGGATGTTAATATGCAAACACACCTACAAGACAAGCATGTAAACCAAACAATGGGGTGGACTTAAACATGACTTAGGACATTCCAAATAGGCCCAAAATCAGTAGCCAAAATGCCCCAAAATGAAAGCCAACACACACACACACACACACATGCATATGTTAAGACTTAACACCTAGGCACTAAGTGAGCAACCCTCAAGCACACTTGAAAGGGGATATCATGGGCACTAAGCATGCATCATAAGCTCTGAAAATCATGTTATAGAAGGTTCCAAACCAACTAAATAAACCAAGTAAAGCATGCAAAAAGGCCCAAGTACTCAAGGCTCACCAAAGAGGTAATGGACAATACTTAACACAACCACACATGGCATGTATTAGGCAACCAAAAACAGAGTTTTAACACATAAAACTAAGTCCAAAAGGCCACTTAGATGGCACCTAAGTGACTCAAATTTAAAGGCATGCATGATGGCCAAAACAAAAGGCATACAACACATGCTTTCAAAGCAATAAAGAGGCGACTAAGAGAAGCATATGGGCATGTCAAAGGGACTGAAATTACATGGCAAATGGTCTCAAACCATTGAAGTGATGCAAACAAGGCATGCTACACATTCATGCTCAAGGCTAGCAAGCCTAAAATGCAAGGAGGCTATACTAAACATGCCAAAATCAATCCAAACGACCATGGACAGACCTAAATCATGGCAAAATAAGCACAAAACATTCATAAGTCTAAGCCTAAATCATGCTCAAATAAAGGCTAACAACCTAAGACATGTTAAGGGCATTACAAGGCATTACATGGCAACTATGCTAAGCATGCATAAGGGACCAAAACCAACATACAACATGATTATATTATGGCATAATAATCATGAAATGGAGCCTAGACATGATCAACACACACTTGAACATAAGGCTCCTTAAGAAAGCAAAATAGATCCTTTTCAAGGACAACAAGGAGAGGGGGTGACCCTCCCCTTTTAGAGACTTCAAGGAACCATCTCCACCACTGAAATCCCTCAAGATTTCAGTGGTGAAGAGGCCCAAACACCAAAGTCTCGAAACTTGCACAAAATGGCACAAATGAGGCCTTTCAAGGCCTAAGAGGGGCCAAACTTCCCCAAAGCACAAAACACTCTTAATAAAATATCAAGAGGGCCTAAAAACAGAACTTTTTTATGTTATACACTAAACACAAAAATAGCTTTAAGATAGGTAAAAAAGGGATGCAAAAAAGGGGAATAAAAGGCAAGTTTCTCACCCTTGTTGACCACCTTCACAAATGTTGATGTTGTTGCTTCCTTGGGCTCAAATCCAGCCAAGAACCTCAAGAACAAGCTCTAGTCCTTGAAGAAACCAAGAAAAAGTGAAAGACTAGGTGCTTGTGTGCAATAGTAAGACACAAAGCACCTAGAACACACACAAAGGAGATATAGAGATAGGATATGAATGGCACTCAAACCCTAAAACCAGAGCTTGCTCTGAGTTGTTTTCTCACTAAAAAGCCAACCCTAAAGCCAAGGGGGAGGGCCTCCTCTTATAGAGGAGGCAATCTTGTAATGCTTAACTAGTAAGCAAACAAGAGGTCCATCCCTCCATACGTGTATGGAGGAAGTCAATGCAAGGCAATTTGCCTTAAAATATCTGAAAGCAATTTGAGCGATGGCAAACTAGCCAAAAATGTCATTTTGACAAAATTGACTGCCGACCGGCACAATATAGTGCCGATGGCAACACCAACCAGCCGATGGCCTCTAGCCACTGCCAGTGGTGTGTAGGGATGCCTCACAAGGCATTCCTTGCCCCTCCAAGGCAAAACACAAGTGTTTGGTGCAAAACCAGACACAAAACAGTCGAGTTCGGAGATCCTGAGGCAAGGCGCATGGCCGAGGACTCTGGGAACTCCAAACAAACACGAACATGGATAATCACCGAGTGTTCAAGCGGTGACGTCCAGGTCTTGAGGACGGTCAAAAATGGGGTGTCTACAATTGTTTCTAACTAGTTTTCTATTTTCGCTCGGAGTACACTGTAAGGCCATGTTTGTTTGGATGGACATGAGCTTGGGATTGGACTAATAGTCCAATAAAATTATTAATCCGATGTTTGGTTAAATAATTAAAGTACGGACTAATTATTTTAAACTTGACTATTAGTTAAGATAGGATACATAATCCAAAGAATTCGTAGTCCTAGGACTATTAGTAATGGGAATACTAATCCAGTCCGCCCAAACAAACATGGCCTAAGTGTTTATGCTTTAGCATCCTTGCATGAGTGTAAGTGTTGCCATGATAGCATGCTTGCCATGAGGCTATTTGCTTAATTGCTATAACTCCATGAATGCCTGTGGATGAAGGCTTAATTGCTTGAATTGGAAAAATTCATCAAATGTGAGTTTTAAGCCCAATTGAGGTGGTAAAATCATGTATTTAAGCCCACTTGAGGGTGGCAAATCCGCGCTTTAGCCTACTTGCAAGTAGCACTTTCAAACCATTTTCACAAACAAACATGAGATGTTTTGTTCCAAATCGAGTGATTTAGTCTGTACTTGTATGCTGTGCGCATCACATAGTAAGCTAGCTAATAATCAAACAAGAACATATGTGTTTTCAAAAATAACATATCATGTTTAGTAGAGGCCGATCCTTTGATCGGGCGAGCGGGGGTGCTCATTTCAGGACCTTCCCCCCTCGTACCCAAGTTCCCGAGCCGAAGCAACTTTGGTGATGACGGACACGTGGCCTTAGGCACGAGTTAGGGTTTCCTAAATTTCCCAAAACAAAATATTTTGGTGGCGACTCTAAAATCTGGCAAAGCAGTCCATGTTTGGCGCTTTTTGATTAAAATCGATTTTCCAAAATGATTTGCCGGATTTGGACTCTTTGGTGATTTATCAGTTTTACATTGCACTTTGTGAGATTAGATTCAGAACCATGACAGGAGTCTGAACTGTAGTAGCTAGAACCCAAATCCGCGCCCTCTCCAAAAGGGGGGCCGCAGAAAGAGTTCGGGCGGTCTACAGTTTCTGGCGACTCCGTTGAGGATTTAGAGAACTTGACTCGAACTCATGATATGTTGTTTTGTTTACACTTATGTGTTTCTTTGCATTGCATTTGCATTGGTGCGTTTAAGTCACAGTGTTTGCCATCTGCTATTCCTGAACGGTTTGTCGGAGGCTTGCTTGGAAAAGCGTACCATAAGGCTGACCGGTTACGGGCCTTGCCACAATGGAAACACAAACCTCAGCTTTGCCGACGCACCCTTTTTGACCATTCGACCTAATTGCATATCGGAAGCCTTAGAGACTGTTCCAAATTAAGACAGGTTGCTTACCCGATTTCAGGATTGTTTGAAACCGCATGCGTGCGTAGTGAAACCCTAGTTCCTGACAAAATAGGATAGGGAAACCCTACCCCACCATAGGTGTGTTTTGGCTCTTACTTGCTTGATATGTGCTGTTAGAGTGTATCTCTACAGATTGTATGTATTAGTTGCAAGTCTGTGTTTCATTATGAGGATATCAATTTTCAGGCAAAATTTTGGGACAGAATTCAGTAGAGAGCATAGTCATTCAGCTATGCTCATATCTATTCTGGTGAAATCAGACTGAGATGCTGTTTGTTTTCTCTTTTGCAAGGTAGTCTTGGAACCATAGCTTCAGAAGGTTCCGATATCGCCCGGGTACACTGGACTTGTGTTGATAGACTTTTTGTCATCGTCACACCAGGCTCTACAAAGTCTATTGGCACTGGATCAGTGAACTTGGGGGATAATGTGATTATGTGATTGAGAGATGAACCACCTGCTGATGGCGCTCAGTTTACTCCAGATGTGGTGGATGGCACGCACTGTTTTGAGCATTTGCAAATGCTGTTTACTTTACTTTTTGACTTGGGTATTGGGTCAGTTTTGTTGTGTTGTATTGAGTCAATCTTTTTGTACTGAGTTAGTCAAGTCTGTCTTGTTGTATTGAGTCAGTCATGTTGTGTTAGAGTCGGGTAATTTCGGGGGTGTTACCTTGGACATCACTTACTTGTTTTGTGTTTGTCTTTTACACTCCTTCTTTTGAGTCTATTTCTGCCAAGGAGCCAGTTGTGCTAGAAGATCTGAATGAAATGGCAATGCTTTTTACCTACTTTTTTGTGCCTTGAAATCATTGCATTGACCTAAGTTTTTCAAAACTTTTTAAAAACTGTGATAAAAACAAAGAGAAAGGAATTCCTTGGGATTTGCAAAAATTTGATCAAACTGAGAGAAAGAGAGGCGTGCTAAGCCCTTAATGAATGAGATCATGTTTGTTAATGTGAGTACTGAAAAGGATCCTGGCTTAGTCCAGATTAGTTCTACACTGTCTTCAGCGCAAGTGACTAGTCGCTTTCTTAAAAGATTTCAAAAAACGTTTTGCGTGGTCCTGCGAAGACATGCGTGGAATTGATCTTAGGATTGTGCAACATAGGATCGCTCTCATGCCTCAACACTTGACCTCTTTGCTTTCAAATCTTGAACCTTGACTCAGAATGTTCAAGCAATCAATCGCAATGTAAGGCTTGTATGGCCAGATTTGAAGCAGCCCATGAACTAGGGGCAATGAGGTCGTATGACATCCAACGAGGCCCGCCAAGCCAGATTTGAAGCAGCCCTTGAACTAGGGGCAAGAAGGTCAGATTGATCAAAGGAAGCTTGTAAAGCTAGATCAGAAGTAGCCCTTGAACTAAGGGCAAAAATGTCAAATGCGCTTAAAGAGTCAAAGATGAGTCATTTCTCAAGCTAATGAAGACTGGCAAGAAAGCCAAATTCTAGCAGCTGGAAGAAGAAAATTTATTGTTGAAGGACAATCGAGTTCCTATCCGCAACACTAGGGGCAACTTCAGCTCCCATTAGATGGACTCCTACATCATCAGTGAACAACAGCCATTCTACTGGATTCAGATGGCTTCGAGATCTCAAACTGATCAACATGGACAAGCTAAACTTTTACCTTTGAGAGGCTTGCTGGGTTGAAAACCCGGAAGGGCGACCCAGGCAAAAGTTATAGCAAAAGAAAAAGAAGAAAAAGAGAAAAGAAAAAACTGAAAAGAAAATGAAAAGATGAAAAGAAAAAGAAAAGATGAAGAGAAATGAAATGATGAAAAGAAAAGAAAAACAGAGCTTGCAAGGTTGAAAACCCGGAAAGGCGGCCTTGGCAAAAGTTAGAGTGCAAAAGGAGAGCTTCAACGCCCGAGTGAACCTCAACCCGGAACTACGTCAGGCCTAATTCCCATGTTTGGGATACGTAGGCAACTTCATCCTGAAGTTCGACTCCAATCCTTTTCAGCCTGCTTGGCTCATTCATGTTGATTGGTTTATCCTTGTTCAACTCGGCTATCCTACCCATGTGTGAATTGGCTTGTCTTTGTTCAAATTTGGTTGTCCTATTCCGTTAGAAGATTCAGCTGCAAAATAATTCAAGTTCAAATCTGAGGTTGTGCATCTCGATTGTAAATTCTATGTTGGTCGAGCAGTGGCCATTTGCAAAAACAATTTTGAGGATTTTTAATGAGGTTGACTAATTCTCTCAAAAATTATTCTATTTTTTTCCAAAAATGGATCATTTCTTAGACACAAAAAAGGAAAATTTCCAGTGCTCATAACCTGACTTGCATGATTTCAAATTAGAAAATCGAACAAGCATGTTAATCTAACTCTCATGTTGCTCAAAATTGTTTTAGTAGAAAGCCAAAAACAAAAAATAGTCAAAATGATGAACTAGGGACACAGTTGAGTCAGGTTTTCTGTCTGTTCCCTGTTATCAATGTATTCGCCAGAAAGGGCACAGCTAAAGCTAACAACAAACGGCCGAAAGCTCTCTTATCCTCCAAGCAGCGAGGTACCAAGCCAGGTGCGAAGCACGAATTGAAAATGGAGCTGGTTGTTCGTTTCCCTCATCTGGGACAATCATGCTCAAATTGACGTCTAACCCGAAATGGGAGCGTAGAAAATGCAATGTGTGAGACCAATCAATTGTATACCTGGCCGGTGGGACATGCTGTAACTCACCTTGATCAAGCTAAGCCAAGGGCATCATCAACCGATGTCAATTGCAGATCTGCTGCACATCCAGTTGTAGCACAACCCCTCTGTGGGAAAGTTCACAAGTTGTGAGCAAAAAAGGAGAATCTAGTAGAATACTAGGGGCAAGAGCCCATAACTTCCTGTTTATCCATCAACCACCCAGGGGAGGGACAAAAAAAATAAGAGAGATTCAAGAATAGAGAGATGTGTGCTGAAAGAAAAAGTGAGGAAAAGGACTTTTTTTGAAAACTGGAGATTGAGTGCCAGAGTGATGTGAGAATCACAAATGAGAAAGGGTGGGAAACAACCCGAAGAAATAGGCTCCTCGTGAACTAAGAAGTCTCCCACTAGTGGTACACATCCGAGTGTTGTGTTTGTTGTTTTTTATTCTTGTTTTGAGTCGTTTCGAGTGTCAATAGATGTTTTTAGGTTGTTTTACCTTTGTTTTCCTTCGTTGAGTCGTTTTGACGGTGGTCAGTCGTAGGCTCAATACCCAGTTAAGAACTTGTTTCTCAATTTCAAATTCAAAAATAAATTGTTTTGTGCCTAAAGTGCTGTGCCATTCTCCACATTTGTGCAAAACAGGATTTGTTCTTTCATAAAACTGCACGGTTCAGTCTAGGTCATGTGAGAACAATAGAACAAGGACCTATCTGAAGTTATATGGGTTCTGGACTGCAAAGCAAAAGAAAAGAACGAAAATCAGAGCATCTTAGTGTGTTTCGACTTCAGCAAATTCCGAGATTGCATTCCGGTTGTACCTCTTCAAGCCTTGTCAATGCTCCGAAGTATGAGTGTGCCTCTACCTCAAGCTCAAGCTCAAGCTTAAGCCTGCTTCAAGCCAGAATGGCGATCAGAAGTGCTCTCCCCAAGCACCATTTCCCTGCCAGAGACATCTTGGCAGTGTTTACAATGAGTTCCTAGGAAACCAACTGAGACAGTGGAAACTAGAGTTCGAATGGCCCATGCCTAGAACGCAAAGGTTCGGGATTTTTTGAGACTAAAGTCTGGTTTAAATACCCAGGGGTATGTCCCCGGCTTGAAATTTGTATGGAAGCCCCATAGGTTGAGGTAGCAGGTATGCGCCTCAATTCTGGATACTGAACCAACCTAATCTGTCACCCCGTTGGAGAATAGGGAAAATTGTGAACATAGGCCAGAAGGAAAGGTGGTAACTGTAGTTTGGAAGCACAATAAAAAAGCAGAAGATCCCCAACGGCGTAAGCCACGATATTGTATGTACGGTTCATTTGAATCTGGTACAACCAGGCGATATTGGATGTGCGGTTCATTTAGGGAAGTTCCGTTTAAGATTGTTCACTTAGTGTATCTATCACACTTTGTTTATTTAGTGTATCTATCACACTCTCTTCACTTAGTGTATCTATCACACTTTGTTTACTTAGTGTATCTATCACACATGTTCATTTTGTGTATCTATCACACTCTGCTCACTTAGTGTATCTATCACACTTTGTTCATTTAGTGTATCTATCACACTCTCTTCACTTAGTGTATCTATCACACTTTGTTCATTTTGTGTATCTATCACACATACTCACTTAGTGTATCTATCACACTTTGTTCATTTTGTGTATCTATCACACTCTGCTCACTTAGTGTATCTATCACACTTTGTTCATTTAGTATATCTATCACACTCTCTTCACTTAGTGTATCTATCACACTTTGTTCATTTTGTGTATCTATCACACTTTGTTCATTTTGTGTATCTATCACACATACTCACTTAGTGTATCTATCACACTTTGCTTATTTTGTGTATCTATCACGCATACTCATTTAGTGTATCTATCACACTTTGCTCATTTTGTGTATCTATCATACATACTCACTTAGTGTATCTATCACACTTTGCTCACTTAGTGTATCTACCACACTTTGCTCACTTAGTGTATCTACCACACTTTGCTCATCTTGTATATCTATCACACATGTTCACCTTTGTGTATCTATTGCACATGTTCACTTTGTGTATCTATCGCACATATTCATTTTGTGTATCTATCACACATACTCACTTAGTGTATCTATCACACTTTGTTCACCTTAGTGTATCTATCACACTTTGTTCACTTTTTGTATCCATCACTTTGCTCACTTTGTGTATCTATCACACATGCTCACTTAGTGTAACTATCACACTTTGCTCACTTTGTGTATCTATCACACATGCTCACTTTGTGTATCTATCACACGTTTGCTTTGTGTATCTATCACACATGCTCGCTTTGTGTATCTATCACACACGTTCGCCTTGTGTATCTATCACACATGCTCACTTTGTGTATCTATCACACGTTCGCTTTGTGTATCTATCACACGCTCGCTTAGTGTATCTATCACACTTTGCTCACTTTGTGTATCTATCACACACGCTCACTTTGTGTATCTATCACACACGTTCGCCTTGTGTATCTATCACACTTTGTTCACTTTGTGTATCTATCACACTTTGTTCACCTTGTATATCTATCACACTTTGTTCATTTAGTGTATCTATCACACATGCTCACTTTGTGCATCCATCGCACGTGTTCAATCTGTGTATCTATCACCGTTAATCTCGTATGCCTTGGGCATTGTTGTTCTTTCTCCTCACTCATGCGATGGGTTAGGTCTCTTTTGGTTAAGAGCGTTTGGAATGCTTGTACCACTCCTATTCCTTTCGCTTGCAACACGTCAGGATCTTATTTGAGACTTCGGGTGTTCCCGACGATCGCTTTGGGCCTTCCCCGCGAAAGGCGCAGTGAGGATTGCATAAATTTTCTTACATCCTTTCTGCATGAAATGTAGTTCGGTCTGCAATTCCCACGTGTGGCATGTTTACTTACTTGTTTATGTACAAGTTTGTTGTAGCATTTCTTTGTATAACATTTGCATCTAGATGTTTCTTTACAGCCCTCTTTGCATAATCATAAGTTATGTTCTACATTGTGCATGTCATTTGCATTTTGCCCCTGCCTGTGGGCGCATCTGTTTTATTGTCTTGTCTGTTTGTCTAAGTCTTCGGCCTTATCAAAAATGAGTCGTCTCTGAACTTTGACATTTACTCACGTCATTTCAAGACTTTCGAGCTCTGTCAAAGAGGGGCAACTGTAAACACCCCATTTTTTACCGCCCTTAAGACTTGGGCGTTACTGATCATCTACTTGGTGATGAAAGGTGTACAGTGCAAGGGTTGATTTCTTCAGCAAGGAGAGAGTCAAATCCCAACTTCATACCCCTTTTGGACCAAAACGATCTTGATCAAAAGATTTTGAGACTTTAAAACCCTCTCTTTCAAAATAGTTTTTGAAAAAGTTCCTACGATGTTCCGACGCTTGCATTTTGTTAAATGCCACGCTTTTCGAAGTAGAAATGAATGGAAGAGAGACGAAATCTTTGAAAAATATTTCAAAACACCTTGTTTAGGGGTTTGGAGTAGAAGAAAATGGGAGAGGAGAGAAGAAAAAAAGTTGGAGAAGAAGTTCGGCATGAATCCCGGTAGGATCGAAACTGAGCGGCTTCACCAAAATAGGAATAACTTTTTTTACACTTGGAATTTTAAAGTGAGGCTTCCATAATTGGATATAAGACTTTAAGGGCTATAGTTTAGGCTTAAGAATGACCTGAAAATGATTCCAGATGAAGGAGTTATGTCCATTTGAAGTCGGCCCCAAAAAGCAGATTTTTCTATCCAACCAGAGGTGGAAGTTTATGACCATGAATGGAATTTTTTGGCCAGGTGCCGGCCATGAATGGCCAATGCCGTCCCCATCCCGTCCAAGAGTGACCCCTGCCAGCCATGGATGACCAAGTGCCGGCCAACAATGGTACAGTGCTGGCCACAGATGGCATAAAGTAGTTTTTCCAAGATATTTTGCCCCGAGCTTGCTCCAGTTTTCCCTCTTGAGATATTTTTGACCTAAGGCTCTCTTTTTGCTATATATTGAAGCCTTATATCTCATATTCAAGGGTTAGAACATTTGAGAACAATTTGGCAAAAGGTTTGGGAGCCTCTCTCTCTAAATCCTCTCTCTAAAGATTTTGTGCTTGAAGGCTTGCATACAACCATCTTCAACCTATCAACCCTTCACAACAGTGGATCATCTTTGGGCTAAGGTAGCTTGGGACTTTGTTTGAGCTCCAAAAGGTGGTTTTGGCTCAAGAAAGGTGGTTGTTCTTGTGCTGTGCTTCATGTGTGAGAATCTCCCTCTTTTAAGCTTATTTTCATACTTGTTTTTACCACCTTTGCAAACTATTTTTGGCTTGGTTTTGAACTGAAGAAAAATCTGTTTTTCAATCCTAAAAATGGTGGTTTAGGCCTATTTTGTGTTAGGGGGTTGTCTCTCCCTTTTGTTCCTTAACTTGTATAGCTTTTTGTGCCATCTTTCAAAGCCTTTCAAAACAACTTTTCTTGGCCTTTTAACCACTGAAATCCAGAGAATTTTCAGTGCTAAAAACCATGTTTTGAGGACGAAAATAGGAGGGTGTGGCCTTCCCTCCTTGTATCTTGTTTACATGGGTTGATGGCTTAACATATGAGCATGCTTTCCTACCTTTTTGTAGCTTAGTTCAAGCACATTTTTGTGACTTTTTAGACCTACCATAACTCTGTTTTTGGCTGGTTTGGTCACCTCTTGCATGCTTCTCGTACTTGTAGTGTAATCCTACTTGTTAGCCTTTCATGACTCATGAGTTAGCCTATTATTTTAGCATGTGTTGGCTCCACTCCAGCTTGTTTTAGCTACTATTTTGGCATGATTAAACTCTATTTTGAGTTGGTTTGGTCACATGAAGCTTGCTTTGTATGCTTGTAGTGCAATTGTGCTAAATTGCGTAACATGTGCTACTGTTTTGGCCTCTAAGTCTAGCCATTCTTAGCTTATTTCAAGCATGTTTTAGAACTCCATTTACATTCTTTTAGGACTATTTTGTGCTGTCTTGGTCACATGGCTCCTGTTTTGTATAGCTACAGTGCAAAGACCCTCACTAGTCTTGAGTTTTGAGACCCTTAGCATGCCTTATTTGTGATGTTTGTGTGATATGGCATCATTTGGTATGTAATTTCAGAGCTTATACATGTGTCATGTTCTCACTTCTTTCACTCCTGAAGAGCTTTTAAGAGTTGTGCCTTTATGCCTTGTTTGTGAGCTAATACATGAGCATATCTTTCTTGCCATCTATGCTACAAATCTAGCATGTTTTTTTTTGCTACTGTTTCAACCTGCCTTAGGTCTATTTTGAATGGTCAAGGTCATTTGAGCATTGCTTAGTATGGTTGTAGTGTAAAGGGCCTTGACTAGCTTTGAGTTTTGAGGCCTTTAACATGTTATGCATGTGATGTTTGCATGGTATGACACCATTTAGCATGTGAGCATATAGTGTAGTCACACTATCATATACTTCACCTCTTCATAGCTTTTGAGGGTTGTGTATTATGCCTTGCTTATAGACCAACGTGTGTGCTTGTTCCTCTAGCATTTTGAGCTTCATTTCCAGCATGTTTAGGCCATTGTTTTGGGATGATTAAGCTCTGTTCATAGCTAATTTTGTTGTTTGAGCCTTGTATGGCATGCTTCTAGTGTTGGTTCCTTCACTTGTTTCACTGCTTAGGGCTCTAAACATGTCTTGCATGCATTGCTTACATGGTAGAGTCTTATGCATGCCACTTTACCTTTGAAAAATAACATGTTGTGGATGAGTTGTTTGCATGTTATAATCTTATTTTTCTCATGCCAAGATAAGCATGTTGCATGTGTGCATTGCATTGTGTTCAACCGAACATCATATTGAACACAAGGTGAATTGGTCCATTTCATACTCAAAGTAATGAAAACAGGCCAATTCCCTTTGTCTCCATTGCCTTTGATCATCCATGATGAGGTAGTGGATTTAGAGTCTTGTTTACATTGCATTTATTGAATGTGTAAAAGATTAGAACTTTGGCCATCAAGCATTGTATGTTTGATTATTGGTTTTGGATCCAATGGTGCCTCTCCCTTGATGTTTTGCAATGATATGGAGTGGCACAGTACATACATGCCCGAGGGAGACCCTCAATTTCTGTTGTTTTCTGCTCTGTTGCAGTTTGGTGTCACAGCACACCAGTGGCCAACACCCTTTCATTGTTGGCCAGCACCTTCACATCCTTGGCCGGCAGAGGCCCACTCTTGGCTGGCAAATGGCCGGTTTCAACTCCTCAAGGCCGGCAGGCCACTGGTGGTGCACTCCCCAGCATTGGTTTGGTAAGTTTCAGCAACAAGTCCTTGAGGACACCCTGCAAACAGAGCCTTTAAAGAGCATTTAGAGAGCTTTTCGGGATGGGAGTCTAGGCATGCATCTCCTAATTTCCAACAGACCTGAGGCAGCATTGTTTAACGCATTTTCTTGTTAGTTAGCATGAATTTGTAATTTGATTAATTTGGTAATTAATTAAGTGTTGTAATAATTAAGTAGCTTAGTTTAGCTATTTCTTTATTGATTTGTAATAATTAGTCTAATTAGATTATTAGATTAGTTAAGTAGCTTAGCTTTCATTCAGACCCTCCGTCGATAGGACAAATTTTGTAATAAGGGTGCGTGTGTGTGTGCATGTCTTCCAACCCCATTTCTTTCTCCCTTTTACTTATCAGCTTTCGGTGGTTCGTTGTAAGGCATATTTCAATTAGCATACCTTATGCTTGCATGTGTGCATCATTCATTTGTCTTTCATGCACCAAGCTCGTCGTATCATACAAACTACATCGTATTTCAATACCTATTTGAATACGTGTATCAAAGTGTTGAATTCATATGCCATCTTAGATAGCCGAGCCTACTTAGTTGCATTTTTGCATGTGTTGCATTAGGCCTTTTAACTTAGTTAGGATCATGCATTGTTTCTAACTAGTTTTTTGTTTTGGCTTAGAGTACACTGTAAGTGTTTATGCTTTAGCATCCTTGCATGAGTGTGAGTGTTGCCATGATAGCATGCTTGCCATGAGGCTATTTACTTAATTGCTATAACTGCATGAATGCCTGTGGATGAAGGCTTAATTGCTTGAATTGGAACAATTCATCAAATGCGAGTTTTAAGCCCAATTGAGGTGGCAAAATCATGTATTTAAGCCCACTTGAGGGTGGCAAATCCGCGCTTTAGCCTACTTGCGAGTAGCACTTTCAAACCATTTTCACAAACAAACATGAGATGTTTTGTTCCAAATCGTGTGATTTAGTCTGTACTTGTATGTTGTGCGCATCACATAGTAAGCTAGCTAATAATCAAACAAGAACATATGTGTTTTCAAAAACAACATATCATGTTTAGTAGAGGCCGATCCTTTGATCAGGCGAGCGGGGGTGCTCATTTCAGGACCTTCCCCCCTCGTACCCAAGTTCCCGAGCCGAAGCAACTTTGGTGATGACGGACACGTGGCCTTAGGCACGAGTCAGGGTTTCCTAAATTTCCCAAAACAAAATATTTAGGTGGCGACTCTGAAATCTGGCAAAGCAGTCCATGTTTGGCGCTTTTTGATTAAAATCGATTTTCCAAAACGATTTGCCAGATTTGGACTCTTTGGTGATTTATCAGTCTTACATTGCACTTTGTGAGATTAGATTCAGAACCGTGACAGGGGTCTGAACTGTAGTAGCTAGAACCCAAACCCGCGCCTTCTCCGAAAGGGAGGTGCGTGGAGAGAGTTCGGGCGGTGTACAGAAGGGTGGTATAAACATTGGGTGTACCCAAATGTTTCTAACCGAAGCGAGGTGTGGTGTAAGCACCGGGTGTACCCGAAGGCTTCTAACCAACAAAGGTGTGCAAAGGACAGGAATGACCTTACTTGGAATTCCTTTGAATAAACAGTACATACAATATCGTCTAGTTGCACCAGCTTTGAATGAACCGTACATACAATATCGTGCCTGCACAAGAAAGAAACTTTGACAAGTACAGTATAATAGGAATGCATGTTCTATGCAAGATTGGCAGCATGTTCTATGCGAATGTGAGAGCATGCACGATGCAATACAACATATTCTATGCAAACATAAGAGTATGTTTAACACAATGTGACATGACACACGTATTTTGTACATAATGACAACAAGACACTATTCAATGCAACATCAATAGCATGTTCAATACAAAACATCGAATAAAGAAACGCACGTCTTAACAAGACTGATTTAGTCGTAACCTCCGATTTACCTCTCGGAAAAGTTACAAATGCATTTAAAAAAGGATACACCTCGTTCATGCCAGCTGACGATGAGTCACGCATCAAAAACATGAATTGAAACTTCTGCAAAAACACTTTGAGCCAAAAAGTGGACTTTTCTTGCACTTTCTCAAGAGCCAAGGACTCAAAACATCCTGAAAGCACACATGGGGGATACTGGGAACCTGTCGGCCACCCTGAAAGCTTGTCGGTCACTTGCCAAAGCTGTTGGCCACTTAAGTGGCCGGTCGGCCACAAAAACTGGCCGGTCGGCCAGTTATGGTAGATTCGGGGTGGCTTTGTCTTTTTGCATGGAGGACTTTAAAAGCACAACCCCAAATCACTTTTTCTCACACCCACAGTGTCGAATCTTCTTCCTCTTTGTCTCTAAACAAATTTTTTCTCTCAGATCTGTGCTCCACACACGTTTTCCAACACCTCTTGCGAAGTTGATTCCCTAAAACCTTTCGATTCACTTCGTTTTGAACTAATCAAAACTTGTTTTCGGAGCTTTTTCCTCCATTTTCACCATTTGAGGTTTGTTTCCCCCAAGTTTGTCTTGAGTTTGGCGCCCTTTTCCTGGGCTTTGACTTTCTTTGACTTTTTCTCTTTCCGAGAGTTGACTTTTGTTGACTTTTTGACCTTTTTGCCCATTTTCGCCTATTTTTGTCTTCTTTCCAAACGGCAGACGACGCTCCACATAACGGGGGTTCTCTGAGGATGGAGGGGGAGCTCGAGCACATTCCGCTGCCGCCCAGAGTCCGGCCATTCAACCCCGTGACATACCATCCCAAGGCACATGCACTACCACCTAGCATAGTCCGCCACTTTACTGGATTTGCATGGCGCGCACCTGTAGACCTGCTGCTACGGGAGCCGAAGTCTCATCTATCTCACGACACCTCGGAGGTACACACTACACTCTTACATTTTCTACAATATACTTTACATCCCGTGCATAGCTCGTACTTTTTGCACCGTATTTCATCTACTCATTCTGAACACATGTACACACTGTATTTCTGCTCATCCACACATTCACACACTGTATTTCTGCTCATTCTGAACACAGGTTGACTCTCGTTTCACCCACGGGTGCAGGTCGACCGCGGCGAGGGAGTGGTACATGGAGCTCCCTGACGGTGTCCAGCAGATTATTGACGAGGCGGGGTTTGGCTTATTCTGCACAGGGCTCTCGCGTCTCATGGTGAGCAGGACCCTTCTAAGCACATTGGTAGAGAGATGGTGGGACACCACCAACTCCCTTCATTTCTCTACCACCGGAGATATGACCATGACCCCTTACGACTTCACTATGCTGACAGGCCTTGAGGTAGGAGTCCAGCCAATCCCATACGACTCCGACATGGACGAGTGGGAGACTGCTTGGACTTATCTTCTGGGAGCATACTCGCCCATTTTTCGATCATCGGGCTTGGTTCGGTATACTTGGTTTGCTGACCACTTCAAAAGGGGAGAGCCCAAGATGATCGAGGCAACAGAGCAGTACGCTCAAGGCTTCCTCATGTTCCTCTTCGGCACTACCTTGTTCGCCGACAGAGGGAACATAGTTGGGCTATATCTTCTGAGCGCCTTAGTGGACCTATCCCAGGTGCAGCACTATAACTGGGGAGGCGCCGACCTTGCTACCCTCTACTACTACATGAGCTCGACCTCCCGCAAGAGCGAGAACAGAGTGGGCGGCTACTGGAGAGCTTGGGAGGTATGTTTTACTGTTCAGCTTTACATTTCCCGTCATGCTTTTTGCTTTGCACTTTCTGTACACTGCACATTACACACTGCAAATACATAGTTCAATCTTTACTCCGCACTTGGACTTTCTATACACTGTGCGACACTTTGCTTTATGTATTTTCCACCTTCTGTACCTTCTGCATTCTGCACATTGCACACATACTCTGCTTTCCACATTATCTGTGTTTATCTGTATTCTCACTGCCAGCCTCTTGTTTTTCATAGCTATGGGTATACACCTATTTCCCAGCACTTGCTCCTGAGCCAGAGGTTGAGACACCCTTCGAGGTACCCTACTCGCACCGATATGACGGTCGGTGCCAGCCTAGGGCCCGGGAGACCCTCCCATACTTACGCCAGTACTCCGACACAGTGAGGATGACAGAGGTAATTCAAAACTCACAGTTTTTTCTGCTTTCATCTTCAACTGACTTTGCATATCTAATGGCAACTTATCAGTCTATGCACTTGCTGTCTGCAGATCACATGGCAGCCCTGGGCGGCGATGCCAAAGTTTGCCCGATTTCATTTTGCTGGAGCTCAGGGCGCCTCCCGATATTTGCTTGTGTTCGAGGGACCCATGGGCCAAGCTTGGTTCTTAGATGAGCGTTTCATGCACCAAACATTAGGCTTGCTATTACAATCAGTTCCTTTGCCACCTCCACCGTCTATGCGGGCCACAGAGAGTCTCTCTCCTCAGGAGTTCACTGACGTCATACGAGGCGCAGATATAGACAGGTTCATTAGGGAGGGGGACTACACGACCTACATCTAGGTATACCTCATGGCTCCATTGGCAGGTGTTCGTGCTCCCACGGGGAGAACAGCTGATATTGCTTCATCGGCAAGACTCGTGCTACAGCTGCTCCTTCGACGAGCAGGGCTCGGGTAGCAGATGCCCCTTCGACGAACAGGGCTCGGGCAACAAGTGGTGAGGCTAGAGGGATGCCACCCACCAGGCAGAGTGTTGGATGGCCCAATCTTCTGACTGAGCTGACAAGTTTGTGGTACTCCGAAGTGCCCTATCAGATTCTGCTTGAGCCCCCATTGCCTGGTCATCGATACGTCAAGACGCCTAACTCACCACCGGTATACTTTACAACTTTCATTCATTTCATTTTCGTTCAGATACTTCTTCATTCATTCACTGATTGTTTCAACTTGCATCTGCAGCCCTCCATAGGATATGTCGAGGGGTTGCTCGAGGTGATGGCCTCATTTAAGGGTATGATCTTGAGGAGAGAGACGATGCTTAGCTCCCACGGCATACAGGTGATTTTCAGTTTTCTTGCATTTCAGTTATCATATTTCTGCTGATATACTAAAACTGACATCCCAACTGAACATTTCTACATTGCACTAATACACCGCATGCATAGATCACATCTGACACATTGCATTCACATACTGTACCTGACTTCTGCATGTACTCACTCTACACACCATACTTGCATCTGATACATATACTGTAGATGACACATTCAAACTGCCTTTTCAGGTCACACCTCTTCAGACAGGACCAGCAGAGCCTCCTCTAGCAGCAGGGAGGGAGATTTCGGGGCGTGGCTGAGGGAGATGTTAGGAGCCTGCCAAGCGTGATAACGATGATGAGTCTAGTGACGATGAAGAGCCAGCGAGTCCCTAGTCAGATTCATCTGAGGATGGTGACGATGCTGAGGAGGGCTCCGAGGATGGGAGTGGAGGCAGCTCTGGTTCAGGCTCTAGCTCAGATTTAGGCGATGGCGCTGATGGCGATGGCTCATGGTCTGCTCAACTAAGGAAGAGGATGAAGATGGCCTCTCAATCCTGAGGTGGCTGACACCGATTTAGATGTTTTTGCTTTGTTTTCTTTTTGCTAGTAGTGTTAGTACATTGTACAGCCTTAGGCAGTTTTGCTTTCTTTATAACTTGTACTTTTGTGAAAAGAAACCATGATGGAATGAAAAAAGCTCTTTGATTAAAAAGTGTTGCATTTTATATTCTAAGCATCGCATTGCACCATTTTACACAAAAATAAGATTAATGGAAATTGAACATTTGTACATTGTCTTGACAATTGCTTAATCAGGTAGTGAACCAACAAAAAAAAAAATATAACTCAATGAACAAAACAATAACTCGATAAACAAAACAACTCGATAAACGAGACAAATACAACTCAATAAGAAAATTGCAATAACTCGGTAAACAAATTGCAACAACTCGATCAACAAATTGAAATAACTCGATAAACAAATTGAAACAAACTTGAGAACGACTCAACAAAGCCACAGCAGAATGCATCCAAAGTGAAACAAAACACAGGTTTCAGCATCCTCAACACACATGAAGACCCAAAACACTCTGCTTGGGACAAAAAGAAGCTGTTAGCCACTTATGACCATTGTCGGCCACTTAGTGGTGGGTGTCGGCCACCTAAGTGGCCGGTCGGCCAGAAAAGGTGGCTGATCGGCTAGGGAAGGTGGCCGGCCGGCCAGTTTTGGTGGGAGGCCTCCAAATTGCTGCCACCTGTCTTCCACTCAATGCCTCATCTTCTACAAAAGCTCCAGCTTCGTGGATTCTTCATTTCAACCCCATTTTCGCTACAAATGGAACCATTCTTCGCCGAAAAACTCTTCGATTGGATTGCAAACTTGAATGGCTCGAAAAAATTGAATTTTCAGGGTTTCGGGATAAACGTACTATTCCTGCTGAGCCGTACTTCGCTGTGTTTTCCATTCCTCCGCGCTGCGGCTAGATGTTGGAATCCGATTACACATGTTTTTAGCTTTGGCGGACAAGAGATATGTCCCACAATTGAAGAATTCCAAGCTTTAATGGAGTCCCGACATGATGAGGAGATCTTGCTCCAGTCCCGTTTCGGCCACATCCAAGCTTTAGGAAGGATGTGCGGACTCACTTTGCATGATGCTTGATCCCTGGTTCACAACAGGGAGTTGGACATTCCGAGCTTGATCCATCGGTTTTCTGATGCCGGTGACTGCGACGACCGTGTTTGGCAAGGTTTTCGGCAGCATGCCCTCTGCTTATGTATGTTGGCCCATTTCCTGCTTGCCCCTGGCTTCGGAGGGTCTAGCATTTGCTTGATAGAAGTCACCCAAGGTTTGAAGGAGGGCAAAAGCTGCATTGGCTTGACACTGGCCGAGACTTTAATGGGTTTGGATGCTTTCCATCGCCGGGAGACAACCAAGTTCACAGGGAGTCCACTACTCTTGCAAGTAATGTTTCCCACCCTTCTCACATGTATTTCTCACATCACTCAGCCTTCAAGCTCTATTTTTCTCTCAAAACCCTTTCTCACTTTTATCTCCACATACACCTCTCTATTCTTTAATCTCTCTTATTTTTCATTCCTCCCCCAGGTATGGCTCATGGAGAAGTTGAAAGTAGTGGACTCTTGTCCCGCATATTCAGCGCGCAGCTACTTCTTCCATCAACGACTCATTGATTTCCCGAACGAGGGGTAGTGGTGCCACTGGATGTGCAACAGGTCTGTTGTTAACATTGCTTGGCGTTGTCCATGGTTTAATCTTCCTGAGATGAGCTACAGTATGTCTCGCCAACCTGGCATCCAGTTGGTTGTCTTGACGCACTGCGTCTTTTATTTTCCATTCTGGTTCCAGCGTCAATTCGATCACAACCAGACTTGCCCAGAAGAGGGGATAGAATACCCAGCTTCATTTTCGATCCGAGGCTCACAGCTAGCTCGGTACCCCACTACATGGAGGACAAGAGAACTTCTAGCCCCCACTCCCAATTTCAATTGCGCCCTTTTTGGTGAATGCATAGCTTGGCTTGAAGATGAGGCACAAACTGGGCCTACTTTGGCATCCAAAGCTTCCACAAGCTCTGGGAGGGGGCACAGGAACACTTGCCTTGACTATCCCCCAAGTTTATTGCTTTAATCTGTACTTTCAAGTTTTCTTTTTAACGTAATAAAAAGCAACTTCAATTTGTATCAAAAGTCGGAGAACTCTGTATTGAAATCAATGAAATTGAAGGTTGTGGATACTGAAAATTTTCCGTTTGGTCCAAAAATGGTCTAAGTTGTAAAAAGATTAATTTGAACAACATCAACTTTTATTAAAACTTTCCAAAACCATTTTCGATATGGATCACAACTGGACACACCCAAGATCTATCACTCAGATGTACAACCCCAAATCCGATAACTAGAAAGTTGCCCCTTGTCTGAATAGCACTACACTGTAGCTCACAACCGAACTCTTGGATGCAGAAAAGACAAAGATGACCAAAGCAATCACATGGACACAGTTGATTTGGAAGTGTTTATGGATGGACTTTAGAATGAAGTTGCCTACGTATCCCAAAGATGGGAATCAAGTCTTACGTAGTTTGGTGCGAGTTCACTCGGGTTTTAACACTCTCCTTTTGCGCTCTAACTTTTGCCAAGGCCACCCTTTCTGGGTTTTCAACCTTGCGAGCTTAGTTTTTCTTATTTCAAATTTTTTGTGCTCTAACTTTTGCCTAGGTCGTCCTTTCGGGTTTTCAGCCTAGCGAGCCACTCAAGGGTAGTATTTCTTTAACTTGTCCATGTTGACTGGTTAGGAGAATTCAAGGCCATCTAAGTCCATAAGAACGACAGCTCCACCCGACCAAATAGACTTGATGATGTAAGGACCAGTCCAATTGGGTCTGAACTTGTCCCTAGGGTCGTGGATGGGAGCTCGATTGTCTTTGAGCACCAAATCCCTTTCTTCCAGATTCCTAGACTTAACTTTCTTGTTGAAAGCCCTGGCAATCCTGCGTTGATAGCCTTAAATATGGTATAGTGCTTTCAACCTTCTTTCGTCAAACAGCATGAGTTCCTCGAACCTACTCTGCTGCCAATCTACTTATGCTATTTGGCACTCAGCCATCACCTGCAGCGATGGAACCTCAACTTCAATTGGCAGAACAGCCTCCATCCCATAAACCAGAGAATATGGAGTTGCCCTAGTAAAAGTCCGAATCGATGTTCTGTAACCCCAAAAAGCTAACGGCAACTTATCTAGCCAGTCCTTGTAGGTTTCCACTATCTTTTGTAGAATGTGTTTGATGTTCTTGTTAGCGACCTCAATTGCTCCGTTGGTTTGCAGCCGATATGTGGATGACTTATGAAAAGCCACATTGTATTTCTCCAACAAGTCGATCACTTCCTTCTTGAGGTGGGAACCATTGTCCGAGATGATCTCATTCGGGACCCCATAGCTACAGATGATGTTATTCTGGATGAACTTTGCTATGTGTGACGCTTTCAACACCGCATAGGATTGGACCTCGACCCACTTTGTAAAGTAGTCTATCGCCACCATGACGTACTCATGCCCGTTCGACCCCTTCGAAGTAACTATCCTAATAACATCAATTCCCTAGACTGAAAACGGCCATGGCGAAGTCATGTTGTACAATTTCGACGGCGGGATATTCATGCGCTTTGCATGGATCTGGCATTTGTGGCATCGCCGAACAAAACCAATACAATCCTCCTCTATGGTTGACCAGTAGTAACCTTGCCTGAGAATCTTCCGAGCTAGCATTACCCCGCTCATGTGCAATTCGCATTCTCCTCCGTGGATGGCCTCCATCAGGTGCTTCGACTCTTCAGCATCGACACACAGTTTATGCATTCCCAGATGGCCCCTTTTGTACAATTTACCCCCACAGATGATAAACTGAGCAGCCATTCATCGTATTGCCCTCTTATCTTTGGCATTTGCCCCTGGTGGATAAGCCTCCTTTTCCAAGAAGTTCCAGACATCAAAGTACCAGGGGTTCTAATCTTGTGCTTCATCTATGGTGGCAATTAGTTCGTAGGCCGGCATATACCTCTGTTCAATAATGATTGGACGCATCCGTACTCCCAAACGGATGCCTATCATAGAAGATAGAGTTGATAAAGCATCAGCAAACCTGTTGCTCTCTCTTAACAGATGCGTGAAGGTTAACTTCTCAAACTTGGGAATTAGAACATCTAGGGTTTGGTGATAAATTTTCATCCTTTCTTCTTTAACCTTCCAGTCTCCTTTTGCTTGAGACACAACTAGGTTCGAGTCTCCAATGGCATCCAACCGTTTTGCCCCTAGTTCCAGGGCAGCTTCCAAGCCAGGGATACATGCCTCGTACTCTGCTTCATTGTTTGATACCTTGAACCGGAGTTTGAAAGCTAAAGGTATGTGGGAATTGTCGGGTTCTATCAGAAACACCCCTATCCCATACCCGTATTGGTTAGATGCTCCGTCAAAGTACATAGTCCAAATCTCTTCTTCAACCTGCAAAATGGCCTCATTCAGGAACAGATACTCTATTGCTTCATCTCCTTCCACTAGGTGATCAGCTAAGAACTCCGCTACTGCTATCCCTTTCACAAACTTGCAAGTCATGTACTTCAAATCAAATTCAAAGAGAAGAAGCAACCAACGGGCTAGCCTACCCGTAAGTGCTGGTTTCTCGAAGAGATATTTGATAGGATCCAATCTTGAAACCAAAATTATAGAGTGAGCTAATAGGTAGTGCCTCAACTTCCTGGTAGCCCATACCAAGGCCAAACAAGCCTTTTCAAGAGGAGTGTAACGGGTCTTATATTCCAGCATCTTCTTACTCAGGTAATAGATGGCCTTCTCCACTTTATCCTTAGATTCCTGTGCAAGCATGCAGCCCATTGTCGTGTCAGTTACTGACAAGTACAAAATCAATGATTTCCCCGGTTCTGGAGGTGACAAAACTGGTGGGTTCTGTAGATACTACTTGATCTGTTCGAAAGCAACTTGACATCGGTCATTCCATTGGAACTTCTTTTCTTTCTTCAGGAGACCAAATAGTGGTTCACAAGTCAAGGTTAATTTTGCGATAAACCGTCATATGAATTGCACTTTACCCAGAAAGCCACGCACCTCATTTTTAGTCTTTGGTGATGGCATTTCTAAGATGGCCTTAATCTTGAAAGGATTGACCTCGATGCCCCTTTGTGTAATGAAGAACCCCAGCATTTTCCCTGCTGTGACACCAAAAGTACATTTCTGAGGATTCAGTCGCAACCGATACTCTTTGATCCATTGGAAAATTTTCTTTAAGGCGGTGTAGTGGCCCTCTCTTTCCTTGGACTTGACAATCATGTTGTCCACGTACACCTCAACCTCTTTGTGGATCATATCATGTAAGATCGTGGTTGCAACCCGTTGATAAGTAGCCCCAACATTCTTTAAACCGAATGGCATCACCCTATAGCAGTAGGTCCCCCACGGGGTGGTGAAGGCAGTCTTCTCCCTATCCTCAGGTGCCATCAAGATCTGGTTTTACCCAGAAAACCCATCCATAAAGGAAAGCAATGCATGCCCAACAGTGAAGTCCAACAATTCATCGATGTGAGGTAATGGTAAGTCGTCCTTCGGACTGGCTTTGTTCAGAACCCTGAAATCCACACACACACTAATTATGCCATCTTTCTTCGGCACTGGAGCAATGTTGGCCAACCAAGTAACATACTCAGATACTAACATGAACCCTGTATCAATCTGCTTGGTGACCTCTTCCTTGATTTTCAGAGCCCAATCTAGGCGTATTCTCTGAAGCTTCTGCTTGACGGGTCGGGCCTCAGGGTCAAGAGGGATCCGGTGCTGTACAATGACCCTGTTTGGTAGAGCTGTGAGAAAGTGCTTATAGCTTATGCCTAAATAGCTTATAGCTTATAACTATGACCATAAGCTGATTTCCAGCTTATTCTTAAAACATCTCCTGCCCCACTCAAAGAATAAGCTGATTTCTGACTTCCAAAAAGGTATAAGCTATAAGCTATAAACTAAACAAAACACATCAAAATAGCTTAAATTAAGCTAAAAGCTAAAATAAGCTGTAATTAAGCTCTGCCAAACAGGCACAATCTCAGGATCAATTCCAGGCATGTCTTCGTAGGACCACGTGAAAACATCTTTGAAATCATTTAATAAAGCGACTAAACGCTCATGTAGACACCCCATTTTTGACCAACCTTAAGACTTAGGCACTACTGATGGCTTACTTGGTGGTGAAAGGTGCGCAGGGCAAAGGTTCGATTTCTTCGGCAAGAGGAGAGTCAAACCCTAACCTCACACCCCATTTCTTGATCAAAAGATTTTAGATCTTAAAACCCTCTCTTTCAAAATATTTTTGAAATAAAGTTCCTACAATGTTTCAAGGCTCACATTTTGTTTAATGTCGCGCTTTTCGATAAACCGAGCCAAGATAAAGTGGAAATGAATGAAAGAGAGATGAAATCTTTGAAAAATATTTCAAAACACCTTGCTTAGGGGTTTGAAGTTGAAGAAAAGAGAAGAAGAGGGAAGAAATCCAGTTGGGGGAGAAAATGGGCATGAACCGTTAAGAGAGAGTCGAGCAGCCCTCGCTAAATTGGGCCTATTCATTTGAATACTTGGATTTCAGCTATGAGGCTACCGCCATTGAAAAGCTTACTTCCAGGGCTTCATTTTGCACTCAAGAATCTCCTAAATCCAAGTCCGGACGGGGGAGATATGGTTGGTTGAAGTAGGGCATCAACCCGGTTGGACCGAAACTGTGCGGCTTCACCAAAACAGGCATAACTTTTTGCACAATTGGAATTTTGATGCAAGGCTGGTGCCATTGGAAAGCTAACTTCTGGGGCTTCATTTTGGACACTGGACGACCACTTTTTGGCCTTAGTAGCCACTGGTCGACCAGTTTTCTTTCCGGTAAACCACTTTTTGTCCTAAAAAACCAGAAAAAGTAGCAGGCCGACCAGAAAAAGTGGTCAGCCAACCACTTTTTCTCGGTCCTTCTTCTGCAAATTTTCACGAGTTTGTGGATGCCGGTATTAGGGCACAGGCCTGTTGTACCCTCTATACACGTGTGTGAAGGTATTTACACATGCTCTAAGCTTCTCCAAGAAGCTTTAACCTTTGTTTTTCTATAAGAGATGAGGCCTCTCCCCCTTCTCTAGGTTCTGAATTTTGCCTAAGGCTTGAGCATATATCTCCCTCATATTTTGTGCCTTAAAGTGCTTTGTCTCTTCACTTGTGCACACAACCTCCTAGCCAAGCACCACCCTTTTGTTGCTGAGGCATCTTGAGGTTGTTTTTGGAGTTTTTGGTTTGGTTTAAGCTCAAAAAAACCTACTGGAGTTGCATCTTTGAAGAAGTTCATCAAGGGTGAGTTTTTGAACCTTAAATCCCCCTTTCTTGCTTAAGCTTTTAGCCTATCTTGCATGCTGTTTTGAGCTTAACTTATAATTGATAAAAGTTGTGTTTTTGCATGATTTTGATCTTTGTTTAAGATCACTTTGGTGTTTGGGATTTTTTACCCTCTCTTAGGCCTTGCTTGGCCTCATTTTTGTGCCATCTTTGTGAGCTTCGAGACCACCTTGTATTGGCCTTCTCACCACTGAAATCTAGAGGGATTTCAGTGGTGGGGATGGTGTTTTAAGGTCCTAAGAAGGAGAGGATCACCCTCTCTCCTTTGTGTCCTCTTTACATGCTTCATTTGCCTCATGTTTGAGCACCGTTGGTAAGTGTGTGTTGGCCATGTCTTAGGTTGTATTCGTGGTTATTTTTCTGATGTATACCACTATTTTTGCTTAGTTTGGTTACCCCTTGCATGGTTAACACACTTGTAGTGTAAATCACACAATCTAGTCTTGTATGTCTCATATTTGAGCATGTGTTTCTAGCTTGATTTCGAGCCATCGCAGTAGGTTTTTGGTGATGTTTTAACATGAATTAGATCTGTTTTGGGTTGGTTTGGTTGGCTCTTGCGTGCCTAATACACTTATAGTGTAAATCCCTTAAACTACCTTTATATGCTTCATGCCTTGACATGTCATTCTAGCTTGTTTTCTTCCCATTTCAGCATGTTTTTGGTGATGTTTTATCATGTCATGAATCTGTTTTAGTTTGGTTCGGTTGGCCTTTGCATGCTCCATACACTTGCCATGCAATCCCATGAAATAGCCTAACATGCATCATGTTGGCACATGTCTTTTTAGCATGCTTTTGGCTTGACTTCAAGAAGACTTTGTTCATGTTTTTCCATGGTTAAGGTCTGATTTTGGTTGTCTTGGTCATCTATGACTTACTTTGTATAGCTTTGGTTCAAACTAGCTTGTTTGCTTTGTGCATCGGGTCCACTAGCATGCATTACTTGGCTCATTTCAATGATTTGGCATCATTAGTTATGCTACTTCAGTCCATGTTTCATGGCCGTGAACTTGCATTTGTCACTCAATCAATGCGTTGGAGGGTTCCCCCTTTATGCGTTAACATGAGCCATTGTGTATGCATTTATGCCTTTGCTTGTGAGCCATCATTTCAGTGCTTATTTTGGGTTATTTTGCTATTATATAACTCTGATTTTTGTTGGTTGAGTCATCCCATGCTTGGTCCTAATAGGTGTAGTGTAATCCACCTTATTTGCCTTGTATGCATTATGCCTCATGCCCCTCATGCTAGCACATTTTGGCTTCCATCCATGCATGTTTTAGTCTCATATTAACATGTACTAGGACTGTTTTTGGTTGCCTCAATCACATGCTTCATGTTTTGTATACTTGTAGTGTAAATGCTCTTGCTTGCCTCATGCTTTGAGCACCATTGCATGCTTTATTTGTATTGTGTACTTGATTTTTCATCACTTAACATCACATTTCAGAACATATAGACTTGCCATGTTCTCACTTCGTTCATGTTTTGAACGCCTTTGATGGTTATGCATTGTTGCCTAGTTCATGCCTTAGTGTGTATGCTTGCATGCCTAGGACTTTGGGCCCTTATCTTAGCACATTTTGGTCTTTGTTAAGACCTATTTCAACTCTGTCCATGCTTAGTTCATGCATATTTGCCATGCATTACATGCCTTATGTGTAGCCCTCTTTGATAGCTATCATGCCTTAGGACCCTTGCATGCTCTACTTGCTTTGTTTGAATGATTTGGCATCATTTCTTACTTAATTTCAGTGCACTTAGTGTCTTTACACTTGCACATTTGTCACTCTTTGAGCACTCTTGAGAGTTGTGCTCTTGGGCCTCTTGTATTGGCCAATGCATTGTGCATGCATGCTTTGTATTTCGTGCCTTCATTTCATCCCAATGGCCACTAAGTTGGGCATGGCTGAGGCCTATCCATCTTGGTTTGAGTCCATTGTTGCATTGTGTATGCCATGTCATAATGCGTTGTGCATGTTATGTTATTTTTGGCATTGAGCATGCCATGATCATATTACATTGAGTATGCCACATTGTCCATAGCATTGTGTATGCCATGTAGTTACATTGCATGTTTGCCACGTTGCTTGCATTGTGTTTGGAATAGGTGTTAGTCCAAACACGGGAAATAAGGGACATTTCATACTTCAAGTGATGAAACGTGCCTTAATTCTCGGTTGTCGACGCTCTTGATTACCCATGATAGAGTTTTAGGCATTATGTGTTTACTTGTGCATTCATTTCCGTATTCAATTGTGCAACTTCGCCTCTCGGCCATCATGCATTGAAATGTGTGATTGGCGGCCCGAGGGTCGAGAACCATACCCCCTTGAGTTCATTACATGATAGCGAGGGTGGTTGTACACACATATACTGCAAATACTTTGCCATGCCCCTGTCTTGCTCTCTGTTGCAACAAACCAGAAACCAGCAACAAAAACTGGTCGGCCGACCAGATAAAGTGGCTGGCCGACCACTTTTTCTAGTTTTTAGCATAAAAAGTGGTCGGTAGGTGGTCTCCAAGGCCAATAGCTGGTCGGCAGCATTTTCACAGATTCCCAGGGTGGAGTTTCAGCCTTCTGGAGCTTTGTGCAGTGTCTTGGGACCAGTTTCAAATAGAGGCAAGTTGGGGCATCGCGATGGATTTCCGAGCGAGGCAATTCGAGCATGCATGCATCCCTCGTCATAAGGCCATTTTAGTGTTTTGTTAGCTTAGAATGTATATTTGTTTCAATTTTGGTTGTGTAATAATTAATTAGCTGGAATAGTTAGTTAATTAGTCGGTTCTGTATTATTTATTCGGACCCTCCGTCGAGAGGGCAAATTGTTGTAATAAGTGTGTGTGTGTGTGTGATGCATGTCTTCCAATCCCCATTTCTTTCTCCCTTTTATTTACTAGCTTACGATGGTTAGTTTTATGGCATGTTTCAATTAGCATCCTTTTGCTCGCATGCTTGCATCCATTCATCTGTCTTGCATGCACCGGGCTCGGCACATCATACTAACTGCATTGTATTTCAATTCCAAGTTGAATACATGTTATCTGTAGCATCTCATATGCCATCTTAGAATAGCCAAGCCTATCTTAGTTGCATTTTTCATATGTTGCATTAGCCATCTTAACATAGCTAGGATCATGCATGATTACTAACTATCTTCTGTTTTTGCTTGGAGTACTCGGTGAGTGTTTATGCTTTAGCATCCTTGCATGTGTGTGAGTGACTGCCATGATAGCATGCTTGCCATGAGGCTAACTGCTTATGTGATATAACTGCCTAAATGCCTGTGGGTGAAGGTTGGGTTACTTGAATTGAGACAATTCATTGATTACAAGTTTAAGCCCACTTGAGAGTGGCAAATCACCATGTTTTCTAAGCCTGCTTGAGGGTGGCAAAATCCGTATTTTAGCCTACTTGCGATTAGCAAACCTTTTTCAAAACGAATATGCAATACTTTGCTCCGACTTAGGTAATCCAGTCTATACTTGTATGCTGTGCGCATCACATAGTAATTCTAGGTTAATAACCAGAATAAGAGCACATGTGTTTTCAAAAATAAGATATCATGTTAGTAAAGGCCGATCTTTGATCGGGCGAATGGTGGTGCTCATTGCATGACCTTCCCCTCTCGTACCCAAGTTCCCAAGCCGAGGCAACCTTGGTGATGACGGACACGTGGCCTTAGGCACGAGTCAGGATTTCCTAAATTCCCCCAAAATAAAATATTTAGGTGGCGACTCTGTATCTGGCAAAGCAGTCCATGTTTGGCACTTCTTTCTAAAAATCAGTTTTTCAAAACGATTTGCCGGATTTGGACTCTTTTGTGATTTATCGATCTTGCATTGCACTTTGTGAGATTAGATTCAGAACCGTGACATTGAGTCCGAACTGTAGTAAGCCCAATGAACAAAACGGGATTTTCCCGGGACGTTGACGCGTCTCTGATTTCTACGCTTCTAGAGGATTTAGACAACTTGACTCGAACTCATGATTTCTTGTTTTGACTACACTTATGTGTTTCTTTACATTGCATTTGCATTGGTGTGCCTAGGACACCGTGTTTGCCATCTGCTATTCCTGAACGGTTTGCCGAAGGCTCACTTTGAGAAACGTGCCATAAGGCTGACCGGTTACGGGCTCTGCCACGATGGGAACACAAACCCCGGTTTTTACTAGGGCACCCTTTTGACCATTCGACCTAGTGCATATCGGAATCCATAGTGACTATCCCAAACTAGGACAGGTTGCTCACCCGATTATAGGTTGTTTGAAACCACTACGTGCGTAGTGAAACCCTAGCTCCTAACAAAATAGGACAAGGAAACCCTACCCCAACATAGGGGTGTTTTTTACTTGCATTTACTTGCTATGTGCTTTTAGAGTATACCTCTACAGGAATGCGCATATCAGTTTGCAAGTCTGGGTATCAGGCCTGCAGGCATCAGTATTTTGAGAATCGGTTAAATCTACGGGTATCAGATTCAGTTTTGGGGCAGTAATTTGGGGAACAGTGATCAGTGGTCAAATACAGCTATTCAGATATGTTCATGTCTGTATTAATGAAATTGAGTTGCGATGCTCCCTGTTTTCTCTTTCAGTTTAGAGCAACCAGTGTTCTCCTTTGCCAAGGCAAAATAGGAAAAAGGCCAGTCAAGGCTCACCAGTTCATCAAATCCGTTAGTCACCAGTCGCATCACCTCTGTTCGATTCAACAAATTTATGATGACACAGAATTCGAAGGAAATCGTGGTTATGACAGCGCACTAAACCAGGGAATCATCATGCAGGGTGATACCGACGTTGAAGTGCAGCACCCGCCCAGGTCACCTGCCGTACATCCTATCTGGGAACCCCAGTTATTTCAAGCCCGTGAGCCCACCACTTTCGAGTTGATGGGAATGATCGGCGATCTTCAGAGATCTGTGGCTGATCTAGCCTATGGAATGTCGGCTCCTCTACCAACCACATCGTATGCCGAGAACTTCATGCCGAAAGAACCCCCACTACTAGGGCGAATTGTAATTGAGCTCAGCCAACCTGAAGCCATCCCAAGTTCGGGCCATGACCTGTCAACAACAACAAGGCTCTACTCTGATCAAGCAACCCAAACCTTTGACTGAGCTGAGGCGAGCGGTAAGAACAAGGTTGGGGCAGACATCGATCCCTATGAACAACTTCAGCAGGTTGTTAACGCTTTGAAATCCAGAGGATTGAACAAACAACAAGTGTTCACGGTCGCTGCAAAGACTGTGGATAACATCTTCCCCACTCAGAATGAGGGCAGTTCAAGCCAAAGGGAAAATTTGGAAGAGGGCCATCGTACTAGAGCCATTCCTTCCAACCCTATTTTTGGACTAGGGAAAGATCAAAAAACCAAACCAGCACCTGCTGATCCCTTTGCTAGTGCGTCTAACAAAAATCCACAAACCTCGAAGTATCTACCCCGAGGTCGCAAGGTATTCCATGCCCTCTATATGCCTTTGTCTAAGGCTCTTCAAATTCTCGCTTAAAAGGGGCATCTCAAACCGCTCGAGCATCGGCCTCTCCCTAGCCGTCTTCCATCTGGTTATGATGCTACCCAATACTATGCGTACCACCAACAAACTGGCCATACTACCGACAACTGCTTCCATCTTCGCCATGAAGTACAGGATCTGTTTGACAACGGGGTCATCCTCCCGCCGAGCTCAGCAAAGTCCATCGTCACTGGATCAGTGAACCTGGAAGATAATGTGATGTAATCAGGGGTTGAACCACCTGCAGGCGGCACTCGGTTTACTTCAAATATGGCGTATGGCACGCACTGTTTTGAGCATTTGCAAATGCTAGTTTTTGTGGTTTCTGACTTGGGTATTTAGGTCAGTTCAGTTGTGTTGTTTTGAGTCAGTCTTTTTGTTAAGGTCCGTTTTGTTGTATCAAGTCAGTCCTGTTGTATAGGAGTTGAGTGATTCTGGGATGTTACCTCGGATGTCACTATTTTGTTTTGTGTTTGTCTCTTTGCTTTCTTTTTGAGTCTGTTTCTGCCATGGAGCCAGTTACACTAGAAGATCTGAATGAAGCAGCAGTGGTTTTCGTACTTTGTGCTTATTTCTACTTTGAGTCTGCTATGCCAGTAAGTTTAGAATGAAATGGCAGTACATTTCACCCGCTCTTCTGTGCCTTGAAATTATTGCATTGACCTAAGTTTTTCAAAACTTTTTGAACATTGTGTTGAAAACAAAGAGGAAGGAATTCCTCAGGTTTTGCAAAAATTTCATCAATTGAGAGAAAGAGAGGCATGCTAAGCCCTTAATGAATGAAATCATGTTTGTTAATGTGAGTACTGAGAAGGACCATGGCTTGATCCAGATTGGTTCTACACTATCTTCAGCGCGAGCAATTTGTCACTTCCTTAAAAAATTTCAAAAAATGTTTTGCGCGGTCCTGTGAAGACCTGTGTGGAATCGCTCTTGAGATTGTGCAGCCTACAATCGTTCTCAGCCTCAAGACTTCACCCCTTTTGCTTTCAAACCTAGAACTTGGATTCAGAATGTTCAATGGTCAAACATAATGTGAAGCCTGTGTGGCCAGATTTGAAGCAGCCCATGAACTAGGAGCAAGGAGGTCAAAAATAATCAAAAGAAAGCTTCCAAAGCCGGATAAGAAGCACCCCTCGAACTAGGGGCAAAAAATGTCAGATGTGCTCGAAGAGTCAAAAATGGGGTCATTGCTCAAGCTAATAAAGATCTGCAAGAACGCCAAATCCCAGAAGGAAGGAAAGAAGAAAGTATTGCTGAAGGACAACCAAGTTCCTATCCACAACACTAGGGGCAAATTCACCCCCCATTGGATGGACTTCTACATCATCAGCGAACAGTAGCCATTCTCCTGGATTCAGATGACTTCGAGATCTCAAACCATTCAACATGGACAAAGCTACACTTTTACCCTTGAGAGGCTCGCTGGGCCGAAAACCCGGAACGGCGACCCAGGCAAAAGTTAGAGCAAGAAAAAGAACAAAAACAACAACAACAAAAAAAAAAGAACAATGCAAAGAATGATAAAAAATAAAAAATAAATAAAAAAAAAAAGAAATGAAATGAAAAGAATTGAAAAGAAAAGAAAAACGAAGCTCGTAAGGTTGAAAACACGGAAGGGCGGCCTTGGCAAAAGTTAGAGCGCAAAAGGAGAGGTTAAATACCCGAGTGTGCCTTACCCCGAACTACGTAAGGCTTGACTCCCATGTTTGGGATACGTAGGCAACTTCATTCTGAAGTCCAGTCGTAAAACACTTTAAAGTCGATTGTGTCCATGTAATGGTTCTAATCATCTTTGTCATTTCTGTATCCAAGAGTTCAGTTGTGACCTTCATTATGAGAACTGGTTACAGTATGCTGCGGTACTATTCAAACAAGGGGCAACTTTCCATTGCCATTTAGTGCACTACGGTGCTATTCAAACAAGGGGCAACTTTCCGTTGCCATACAGTGCCGTTCAAACAAGGGGCAATTTTCCTTCGAATCTGAGGTTGTGCATCTCAAGAGTAAGTTCCGTGTTGGTCAAGCAGTGGCCATTTGCAAAAAAACTATTTTTGAGAATTTTTACTGAGGTTGACTAATTTTCTCGAAAATTATTCTATTTTTCCAAAACTGGACCATTTCTTGGACCCAAAAAAGGAAAATTTTCAGTGCTCATAACCTAACTTGCATGATTTTAAATCAGAAAATTGAACAAGCATGTTAATCTAACTCTCATGTCGGTCAAAATTGTTTTAGTAGAAAACCAAAACAAAAAATGGTCAAAATAATGAACTAGGGGCACAGTTGAGTCAGGTGTTCTATCTTTTCCCCATTGTCAACATACTTGCCAGAAAGGGCAATCTACCTGCCAGAAAAGGGCAATCTACCTGCCAGAAAAGGGCATAGCTGAAGCTCTCAACATCCTCCAAGCAACAAGATATCAAGCCAAGTGGGAAGCATGAACTGGAATGGATCAAGATATTCCACTCCCTCATCTGGACATATTTGACCATGTCCAAACTCCCCAACAGAACATCGTCAACCGATGTCAGCTGCAGATTTGCTACACACCTAGTTGTAGCGCAACCCCTCTGCGGGAAAGTTCACTGTTGTGAGCGAAAAAGAGAATCTAGCAGAGTGCTAGGGGTAAGAGCCCGCAACTTCCTGTTTATCCATCAACCACCCTGGGGAGGGATGAAAAATGAGAGATTAAAGAATAGAGAGATGTGCGCTGAGAGGAAAACCGAGAAAAGGGTTTTGAGAGAAAAATCGAGCATGAGGGCCGAGTGATGTGAGAATCACAGATAAGAAAGGGTGGGGAATAATACCCGAAGAAACTGGCTCCTCGCGAACTTAGAGGTCTCTCGCCTTTGTAGCACGTCTGAGTGTTGTGTCTTTTGTTTTGTTTGTCTCGATTCTCGTTTTTGAGTCGCTTTGAGTGTGTCTCCACGTGTTTAGGTTGTTCGCCCTTTTCTTTTCCTTTATTGAGTCATGGTGCACTGTGTTCAGTCGTTGGCTCAATACCCGGTTGAGAACCCTTTTCTCGTTACAATTTTTTTAAAAAAAATCATTTTGTGCTCAGAGTGCCATGTTGTTCTCCACATTTGTGCGAAACAAGATTTTGTTCTTTCAAAAATTGTAGGGTTCAACCCGGGTCATATGGGAACAGTAAAACCAGGACCTATCTGAAGCTATATAGGTTCCAGACTTCGAAGCAGAAGAAAAAAGGGAAAATGTCGGGCATCTCAGTTTGTTTCAACTTCTGCAAGTTCCGTCATCGCATCCTGTATGTTCAGAATGAGCTGTGTTCAAAATTAAAAGAATACTGTGTTATGAGCCATGTGTTCAAATCGAGCAGTGTTGTGTTATGAGCTGCGTGTCCAAAATTGAAATGTGTGAGCTGCGTGTTTGCGTGTTCAAAATGAAGTGAATGAGCTGTGTGTTCAGAAATGAAAATTTATGACCTACGTGTTCAGAATTAAGAATGAGCTGTGTGCAAATTAAATCAAATACTGTGTTGTGAACCGTGTGTTCAATATGAGCTCCGTGCAAAAGTAAACCAAATACCATGTTATGAACTGTGTATTCAGTATGAGCTGCGTGCAAATGAAAATGTATGAGCTGCGTGTTCAGAATTGAAATGTGTGAGCTATGTGTTCAAAGTGAAGTGAATTCAGAATGAAAAAACGCTGAGCTGGGTGTTCAAAATTGAAGAATGAGTTGTGCGCCCAAAAATGAGTCATGTGTCAAGCATGAGTCGCGTGCTAAAAATGACTTATGCGTTCAAAAGTGAGTCATGTGCTAAAGAATGAGTCTGCGTGCTAAAAGTGAGTCGTGTTCAAGAAGGAGCTGTGTGCCCAAAAAGTGAGCTGCGTGCCCGAAGAATGAGTTGTGTGCCCAAAAAGTGAGCTACATGCCCAAAGAATGAGCTGTGTGCCCGAAAATGAGCTATGTGCCCAAATGTGCTGTGTGCCCCAAATGTGCTATGTGCCCAAATGAGCTGTGTGCCCGAAAAGTGAGCCGCGTGCCTAAAGAATGAGCTGTGTCGAAAAAGTGAGTCACGTGCCCAAAGAATGAGTCAGGTTCAAAACGAGCTGCGTGCAAATGAGCTATGTGCCAGGATAAGCAGAGTCTTGTGTTTCGAGTCATGCGTAATGAACAGAATATTATGTTGTGAGCCGCGTACCAAACAAACAAAGTGTTGTGTTGTGAGCTATGTGCCAAATGAATGGAATGCTATGTCATAAGCTGTGTGCCAAGTCTTGCATGGTGCATGCATTTTATCACGCTATTTTGCTCATCGCACTGTTTTGTGCATCTTTACTTGCATAGAAGATGCATGTTATCGCGCTATTTTGCACATCGCACTATTTTGTGCACCTTACCTGTATTGTGCATGCATTTCACTCGCGCTTTCTTGCGCATCGCACTATTTTGTGTAGTTTATCACTCGCACTTTCTTTCACATCACACTGTTTTGTGCAGTTTGTCTCTCGCGCTTTCTTGCGCATCGCATTGTCTTGTGCAGTTTACACTCGTGTTTTCTTGCGCATCGCACTATCCTGTGCATTTCATTACATGCTCTCATCTTGCATAAAAAAATGCTTGTATCTTTTGCATTGAACGTGTTTGCGCTTTCTTGCGCACCTTACCTGCACTTGTTAGTGCATTGCATTGTTTGCACTTTCTTGTGCATCTTACCTGCACTTGTTAGTGCATTGCATTGCTCACACTGTCTTGCGCATCCTTTGTCTTAGCATTGTCTTGTGCACACACTTACATCGCACTGTCTTGTGCATCCACCCTGCATCGCACTATCTTGTGCACCTATATAGCATTGTTTTGTGCATTCCCTCCGCATCGCACTATCTTGTGCACTCTCTAGTCTAGGAGACCTTAAATCCTCTAAAGGTGCAATTCTTTTGGTGTTTGTCATACCCGAACGACTTCCGGTGGTCTGGTATAGCCACCTGCCTGTGTTTGCAGTGAGTTCCTAGGAGACCAACTGAGATGGTGGAAACTAGAGTTCGAATGGCTCATGCCTAGAACGCAAAGGTTCGGGATTTCCATGACTAAAGTCTGATTTAAATACCCAGGGGTATATCCTCGGCTTGAAATCTGTATGATAGCCCCATAAATTGAGATAGCATGTGTATGCGCCTCAATTCTGGATACTGAACCAACCTAGTCTGTCACCCTGTTGGAGAATAGGGAAAGCTGCAACCATAGTCAGGGAGAAAAGTAGTACCTGCGGTTCAACCGAGAAGAAGGGGAAGGTCCCCAGCAGCATGAGGTAGGTCATTGCCAATTGCCCCTGTAAGGCACCTTCACTTCCTAACTACTACATCATCTAGTATGTCTATTGCATTGCATATAGAATATGTTGCATGCCTGTACTGCATATCCATTGTATCGCCTACATCCTTTCCATGTTAAACTTAGTCTGGCATGTGCCCATACTTTTCGCGTTAAAGCATGGTTCTGTGATTATGTGTACACGCCTATTCCACTAAGAGAATTGTGGTTTGAGGGTGTCGGAACCTTTTCTGTGTTAGACGTGGTCTATTTTGTGTCTATGCCTTTTCTAGGCAAAATGTGGTTTGGCCGCGTGCCTTATTCACTCCATCCATTGCATCCATTGCATTTTAGGTTGTCGCATTTAGCATGTAGGATCACGATCTTTCCTTAGTAGATCATTCCTCACTTATATCATGCCACCTAATTACTTGTATTCTTTCTGCGAAACGCATAGTTTTGTCTGTGCATGCACCTATTCCACTAAGAGAGTTGTGGTTAGAGCGCTCTGGCACCTTTTCTAGGTTACACGTAGTTTGATTTTGCATCTTTATCCCTTTATGATATTTGTGTGGTTTTGCACTGCTTGTGGTTTGATTATTTCGATACATTACATATCATTTGCATTGTTTCATTACATTGCATTGCATAAATCCTGAATTTTTAAACCGGCTTCGCGTAGCATATAAGTCCAATTATCAAACCGGCTTCGTGTAGCGTATAAGTCCAATTTTCAAACCGGCTTCGCGTAGCGTATAAGTCCAATTATCAAACCGGCTTCGCGAAGCGTATATGTCCAATTATCAAACCGGCTTCGTGTAGCGCATAGGTCCAATTTCAAACCGGCTTCGCGCAGTGTATAAGTCCAATTATCAAACCAGCTTCGCGTAGCATATAAGTCCAATTTTCAAACCGGCTTCGTGTAGCGTATAAGTCCAATTTTCAAACCGACTTCACGAAGCGTATAAGTCCAATTATCAAACCGGCTTCGCAAAAGCGTATATGTCCAATTTTCAAATCGGCTTTGCAAAAGTGTATAAGTCCAATTGTCAAACTGGCTTCACGCAGTGTATAAGTCCAATTTTCAAACCGGCTTCGCGAAAGCGTATAAGTCCAATTATCAAACCGGCTTCGCGTAGCGTATAAGTCCAATTATCAAAACTAGTTAACAATAGTAGGTGCGCCTGTCTGTTCACACTACCCAAAATCGGTTTCGCATAGCGTATAAGTCCAATTATCAAAATCTTCCTACAAAAAACATTTTGCATCCTGCCCCTAAACTACGCTGGTTTGATTCCTTGCAAAGGGATACGTAGGCAGCCTGCAGGCACAACCATTTATTTATCTATAGTTTGTTTGTTTGTCCAAGTCTTCGGCCTTGTCAAAAATGGATCGTCTCTGGGCTTTGACATTCACTCATGTCGTTTTATGACTTCGAGCTCTATCAAAGAGGGTCAACTGTAGACACCCCATTTTTGTCCGACCTTAAGACTTGGGCACTACTGATGGTTTACTTGGTACTGAAAGGTACGCAGGGCAAAGGTTCAATTTCTTCGACAAGCGGAGAGTCAAACCCTAACCTCACACCCCATTTCTTGATCAAAATATTTTAGATCTTAAACCCTCTCTTTCAAAATATTTTTGAAATAAAGTTCCTACAATGTTCTGAGGCTCACATTTTGTTAAATGTCGCACTTTTCGGTAAACTGAGCCAGGACAAAGTGGAAATGAATGAAAGAGAGATAAAATCTTTGAAAAATCTTTCAAAACACCTTGCTTAGGGGTTTGAAGTTGAAGAAAAGAGCAGAAGAAGGAAGAAATCCAGTTGGGGGAGAAAATGGGCATGAACCGTTAAGAGAGTCGAGCAGCCCTCGCTGAATCGGGCCTATTCATTTTAATACTTGGATTTCAGCTATGAGGCCACCCCCATTGGAAAGCTTACTTCCGGGGCTTCATTTTTCACTCAAGAATCTCCTAAAGCCAAGTCCAGACGAGGGAGATATGGTTGGTTGAAGTAGGGCATCAACCCAATTGGACCGAAACTGCACGGCTTCACCAAAACAGGCATAACTTTTTGTATAGTTGGAATTTTGATGCAAGGCTAGTGCCATTGGAAAGCTAACTTATGGGGCTTCATTTTGGACACTAGCCGACCACTTTTTGGCCTTGGCAGCCACTGGCTGACCAGTTTTCTTTCCAGGAGACCACTTTTTGTCCTGAAAAACAAAAAAAAGTAGCAGGCCGACCAAAAAGGTAGTCGGCCGACCACTTTTTCTGGTCGGCGGCCTTCTTGTAGATTTTGTAAAGTCTGTGGATACCAGTTGTGCCAACTGGAGGGCACAGACTGTACCCTCCACACACGTGTATGGAGGGATTGACACAGGCTCTAAGCTTCTCCAAGAAGCTTTAATCTTTGTTTTTCAATAAGAGAGGTGGCCTCTTCCCCTTCTCTAGGTTCTAAATTTTGCCTAAGGCTTAAGCATATATCTCCCTCTATATCTCCAAATTTTGTGCCTTAAAGTGCTTTGTCTCTTCACTTGTGCACACAGCCTCCTAGCCAAGCACCACCCTTTTGTTGCTGAGGCATCTTGAGGTTGTTTCTAGAGTTTTTGGTTTGGTTTAAGCTCAAAAAAACCTACTGGAGTTTTTGAACCTTAAATCCCCCTTTCTTGCTTAAGCTTTTAGCCTATCTTGCATGCTGTTTTGAGCTTAACTTATAATTGATAAAAGTTGTGTTTTTTCATGCTTTTGATCTTTGTTTAAGATCACTTTGGTGTTTTGGATTGTTTACCCCCTTTTAGGCCTTGTTTAGCCTCATTTTTGTGCCATCTTTGTGAGCTTCGGGACCACCTTGTATTGGCCTTCTCACCACTGAAATCTAGAGGGATTTCAGTGGTGGGGATGGTGTTTTAAGGTCCTAAGAAGGAGAGGGTCACCCTCTCTCCTTTGTGTCCTCTTTACATGCTTCATTTGCCTCATGTTTGAGCACCGTTGGTAAGTGTGTGTTGGCCATGTCTTAGGTTTTATTTGTGGTTATTTTGCTGAGGTATACCACTGTTTTTGCTTAGTTTGGTCACCCCTTGCATGGTTAATACACTTGTAGTGTAAATCACACAATCTGGTCTTGTATGCCTAATGTTTGAGCATGTGTTTCTAGCTTGATTTCGAGTCATCTCAGTAGGTTTTTGGTGATGTTTTAACATGTCTTAGATCTGTTTTGGGTTGGTTTGGTTGGCTGTTGCATGCCTAATACACTTATAGTGTAAATCCCTTAAACTACCTTTATATGCTTCATGCCTTGACATGTCATTCTAGCTTGTTTTCTTCCCATTTCAGCATGTTTTTGGTGATGTTTTATCATGTCATGAATCTATTTTGGTTTGGTTCGGTTGGCCTTTGCATGCTCCATACACTTGCCATGCAATCCCATGAAATAGCCTAACATGCATCATGTTGACACATGTCTTTTTAGCATGCTTTTGGCTTGACTTCAAGAAGACTTTGTTCATGTTTTTCCATGGTTAAGGTCTGATTTTGGTTGTCTTGGTCATCTATGACTTACTTTGTATAGCTTTGGTTCAACCTAGCTTGTTTGCTTTGTGCATCGGGTCCACTAGCATGCATTACTTGGCTCATTTCAATGATTTGGCATCATTAGTTATGCTACTTCAGTCCATGTTTCATGGCCGTGCACTTGCATTTGTCACTCAATCAATGCGTTGAAGGGTTCCCCCTTTATGCGTTAACATGAGCCATTGTGTATGCATTCATGCCTTTGCTTGTGAGCCATCATTTCAGTGCTTATTTTGGGTGATTTTGCCATTATATAACTCTGATTTTTTTTGGTTGATTCATCCCATGCTTGGTCCTAATAGGTGTAGTGTAATCCACCTTATTTGCCTTGTATGCATTATGCCTCATGCCCCTCATGCTAGCACATTTTGGCTTCCATCCATGCATGTTTTAGTCTCATATTAACATGTACTAGGACTGTTTTTGGTTGCCTTAATCACATGCTTCATGTTTTGTATACTTGTAGTGTAAATGCTCTTGCTTGCCTCATGCTTTGAGCACCATTGCATGCTTTATTTGTGTTGTGTACTTTATTTTTCATCACTTAACATCACATTTCAAAACATATAGACTTTCCATGTTCTCACTTCATTCATGTTTTGAATGCCTTTGATGGTTATGCATTGTTGCCTAGTTCATGCCTTAGTGTGTATGCTTGCATGCCTAGGACTTTGGGCCCTCATCTTAGCACATTTTGGTCTTTGTTAAGACCTATTTCAACTCTGTCCATGCTTAGTTCATGCATATTTGCCATGCATTACATGCCTTATGTGTAGCCTTCTTTGATAGCTCTTATGCCTTAGGACCCTTGCATGCTCTACTTGCTTTGTTTGAATGATTTGGCATCATTTCTTACTTAATTTCAGTGCACTTAGTGTCTTTACACTTGCACATTTGTCACTCTTTGAGCACTCTTGAGAGTTGTGCTCTTGGGCCTCTTGTATTGGCCAATGCATTGTGCATGCATGCTTTGTATTTCGTGCCTTCATTTCATCCCAATGGCCACTGAGTTGGGCATGGCTGAGGCCTATCCATCTTGGTTTAAGTCCATTGTTGCATTGTGTATGCCATGTCATAATGCGTTGTGCATGTTATGTTATTGTTTACATTGAGCATGCCATGATCATATTGCATTAAGTATGCCATATTGTCCATAGCATTGTGTATGCCATGTAGTTACATTACATGTTTGCCATGTTGCTTGCATTGCGTTTGGAATAGGTGTTAGTCCAAACACGGGAAACGGGGGACGTTTCATACTTCAAGTGATGAAACGTGCCTTAATTCCCGGTCATCGACGCTCTTGATTACCCATGATAGAGTTTTAGGCATTATATGTTTACTTGTGCATTCATTTCCATATTGAATTGTGCAACTTCGCCTCTCGGCCATCATGCATTGAAATGCGCGATTGGTGGCCCGAGGGTCGAGAACCACACCCCCTTGAGTTCATTACATGATAGGGAGGGTGGTTGTGCACACATATACTGCAAATACTTTGCCATGCCCCTGTCTTGCTCTCTGTTGCAGCAAACCAGAAACCAGCAGCAAAAACTGGTCGGCCGACCAGATAAAGTGGCTGGCCGACCACTTTTTCTAGTTTTCAGCATAAAAAGTGGTCGGCAGGTGGTCTCCAAGGCCAATAGCTGGTCGGCAGCCTTACCACAGATTCCCAGGGTGGAGTTTCAACCTTCTGGAGCTTTGTGCAGTATCATGGGACCAGTTGCAAATAGAGGTAAGTTGTAGCATCGCGATGGATTTCCGAGCGAGGCGATTAAAGCGTGCATGCATCCCTCGTCATGAGGCCATTTCAGTGTTTTGTTAGCTTAGAATGTATATTTGTTTCAATTTTGGTTGTGTAATAATTAATTAGCTAGAATAGTTAGTTAATTAGTCGGTTCTGTATTATTTATTCGGACCCTCCGTCGAGAGGGCGAATTGTTGTAATAAGTGTGTGTGTGTGTGATGTATGTCTTCTAACCCCCATTTCTTTCTCCCTTTTATTTACTAGCTTACGATGGTTAGTTTTATGGCATGTTTCAATTAGCATCCTTATGCTCGCATACTTGCATCCATTCATCTGTCTTGCATGCACCGGGCTCGGCACATCATACTAACTGCATTGTATTTCAATTCTAAGTTGAATACATGTTATCTGTAGCATCTCATATGCCATCTTAGAATAGCCAAGCCTATCTTAGTTGCATTTTTCATATGTTGCATTAGCCATCTTAACATAGCTAGGATCATGCATGATTACTAACTATCTTCTGTTTTTGCTTGGAGTACTCGGTGAGTGTTTATGCTTTAGCATCCTTGCATGTGTGTGAGTGACTGCCATGATAGCATGCTTGCCATGAGGCTAACTGCTTATGTGATATAACTGCCTGAATGCCTGTGAGTGAAGGTTGGGTTACTTGAATTGGGGCAATTCATTGATTACAAGTTTAAGCCCACTTGAGAGTGGCAAATCACCATGTTTTCTAAGCCCACTTGAGGGTGGCAAAATTCGTATTTTAAGCCTACTTGCGAGTAGCAAACCATTATCAAAGAGAATATGCAATGCTTTGTTCCAACTTAGGTAATCCAGTCTATACTTATATGTTGTGCGCATCACATAGTAATTCTAGGTTAATAACCATAATAAGAGCACATGTGTTTTCAAAAATAAGATATCATGTTAGTAAAGGCCGATCTTTGATCGGGCGAGCGGGGGTGCTCATTGCATGACCTTCCCCTCTCGTACCCAAGTTCCCGAGTCGAGGCAACTTTGGTGATGACAGACACGTGGCCTCAGGCACGAGTCAGGATTTCCTATATTCCCCCAAAATAAAATATTTAGGTGGCGACTCTGTATCTGGCAAAGCACTTCTTTCTAAAAATCAGTTTTTCAAAACGATTTGCCGGATTTGGACACTTTGGTGATTTATCGATCTTGCATTGCACTTTGTAAAATTTGATTCAGAACCGTAACATTGAGTCCGAACTATAGTAAGCCCAAAGAACAAAATGGGATTTTCCCGGGACGTTCGGGCGCGTCTACAGCTCGCGTTCCTCCGAAGACAACGTGGACCCGATCTAGACCAGACGCGGATCCTTCTCAGTACCAACATTAATTGAAGTGATTTCATCAACTAAAGGTTTTACAAACCTCTCCTCCTCTCGATCAATCAAATGTTTCAAAACCAGAGGAATTTCTTCCTCGTCGTTTTCATCAAAGTTTTGAAAGTCTTGATTAATACAATAAACAAGCGGCACAGAAAAGTACTCAAAAGTAGCAGTGGTACCATTCTCATTAACAACTTCCAGTTCGTCTGATTCCTCAGTTACAACCGACTCAAAAGAAAAAGAAAAAGATGACCTGGACAAGACAACGGCATCCGGGCTATCACTCCCAGGAATACCGGACTCTGACTCAGAAGAACTAGAATCTGATTTCAACTCCACAGACTCTATGGAATCATATTCTGGTTCGCTACGTGACCTAGAACTGCTAGACAAAAAGCCTTCCTCGTACTGCCAAATGAGGGAAAGTGCGATGGATGCATCCAGAATGCCAGAAGAAGGGCCATAGCCGTTTGATCCCCAATCATGGAAACAGAGAAGTTGTCCCCCAAGCTCCCTGGTGTGATCTGAGGATCTGAGAGGAGACAAGCCAGCGTTGCTCCCATCTCAAGTTCTGTGCTATCGGACTCATCATCTTTGCACTATTCAGCCACAGCTAGTAGGTCAGTCTGCTTTTCTGCAACTTCATCCCCTTGCAACTGTAGGTCAAAAAAGACCTTGAAGCTGGGCAAATGCTGCTTTTCTGAATTCAGCCATGGCTCCGGAAAGCCACAAAATGGGAAATCTTCCCCCTCCCGGACAAAGCTTTCATTCAGGGTTCCTTGAATAGGTCGATGCGCCAACTCATAGTGATTCCCAGCTTGTTTAGCCTTGGCTCTTTTGGCCATCTCCTTTCTCTTCCTTGCCCAATCCTCCTTTGTAGGCGTGTAACCTAAACTAAAGGTATAGGGTTGTGTGGCACTTCGGCCAATGCAGCAACGCCCTTCCGGCCACTCCTTCCCAATCCTATTCTGGGTATATGTTGAAGCTTATTCATGATGTAGACGGATTGCACACTGACATACAGTCCCTCATCAATAGCTAGAATATCTTGCACTACCCGAGCCTCGGCCAAGGTGAACCTAGACAGAAAGATATCCTCCTCACCATGTACAATTTCCAAGACTGGCGTAGTAACCTCCGACGGCAGATGTATGGAAGAGTTCCCAAAAACAATAGCTACCCCCTTCCTATGGGGGTACTTCAGCATCAAACGTAGAGTGGAAGAGACAGCTCTCACTTGGTGCAGCCCCGGCCGTCCAAGGAGTAAATTAAAGGTGGCTGGAACATCTAGGACGTGGAACTCGATGTCTCACAGTCTTGCGGCTAACTCGAAGTTTTGACCTGAACTGTCCCTATCACTTCTCGACTCGTATTGTCATAAGCCCGAATCACCTAGGCTGTTGGTGCGAAATCTGCGGGTTTCAAACCGATAGCATAGGCCATACGCAACGGACATACATTAATTCCAGATCCTATATCAACCAAGACAACTGGTATCCACTTCTCCTTACACTCCATAGAGATGTATAACGGCTTGTTGTATTCAGAGCCCTCAGGCGGTAGTTCTTTGTCTATGAAAGTCAAAGTCGGTGAAACGCCACCCCGGAACACTAGTCCCACTAATTGCTCAGGGATGGTGTCAATAGAAAGCTTAGCCTTATGCATTGTTGACAGGACGGCTTGTCTATGAACTCGTGAAGCCATGAGCAAACCCCAAATGGAGATATCTACTTGAATCTTTTTCTGCTGCTTCAGTACAACTTCCTCTTCTAACTGTTTCTCTTTTTGTTTCTCCGCTTCCTTGTCTTTCCCTGATACCTCTGGTTGGTCCAGACGTGGGGGCTTAAAGTATCGCCCACTCTGAGTCATGTGGTCAACTTCCTCAGTATACCACATATTATCTGGTCAAATTCTGTCCCCAGTCCTCATCGGTATAGGAAAGACGTAAATCATCGCCTTCCCACCACATCCCCTCGGCAACTAACAAACAACTGTCCGGTTCCGCTGCACTTGTTCCCGTGTTCATAACACATTCTGTCCCTGTAGGACCCTTGGCTTTTCTAGCCCTTTGATCAACGTCAATTCTCTCCTGGTCGAACCGCTTCAACGCGGCCTCCCGTTCTGTTTCAGTTGTACAAATGCTGCTCAATTCTCGAGCAAAATTCTCCGTATCGGTGTTCTCCGGCAGCTCTCTCTTGTCGTTGACCGTTCTAGCCGTTGCAGATGTTCCTGTTTCTGACTGTCTCTAATTCTGTTGAGACCCCTCATCAATATCCAGCTCATCACTAAGCCACCCTGTATTATCCGTTGCTCCGTTTAGGTCAAACTAATTGATGCGCACATCCCTCGGATCTTGTTCATCAAAGAACCGCAAGTTCACGATATACTCCTCAAGCTCAGCCAAATCATCCAACCCCCGGCTCAGTCCGTCCTTTCGGACCACATTTACCTCTATCACTATTGGTAATTCCACCATCGGCTTGGCCTGATCAATTGGCGCAATAAAGCGGCACGGGTTGTATGCTTCCTCAATTAAGCTTGCAGAGCCATCAGGCATGCCCTCTTCTATCATGGCCACCACCATGGGTTCAGGTTGGGATATTGACGTGCTCATCATGCACAAGTCTATGCTTTCTGGGATAAACAGCACCGGTTTAGGCAGGTGGGAGGGAGTGATGTATATGCTGGGGTCGTATGGGACGGCCATTGTTTGGATCAAGTTTACTTGCCTGGGTGGAGGAGGGGGTTGGTTATGTGGTGGGAAAGGGTTTGTGGTGACATTTAGCTTGTCAGGAGGTGCTATAACTTTGTTGTCAATGAGATTCCGAATCTCATGACGTAATCTGAAGCACTAGTCATTGTCATGCCCATGTTGCTGATGGAAGGCACAATACTTGGCTGGATTGTGTGTAGGAGGGAGGGGATTTGGCAACGGGTGTGGTTCCAGGGGCTTCAGATGCCCTTTTCTAATCAGGACCCTCAAGGCCGCTGATAGAGACATATAAAGTGGGGTGAAGGTCCTCTGGCCTCTGGGTGGGTACTTTGCAAGTGGTGAAGTGGTTCCAGATGTTCCAGTAAAAGGTGTGGCTATTTTTGGTGCAGTGGTGACCATGCCAACACTTGAGGTTCTTCCGGCTACATTGCTACTCATAGCTGCATTCGAACCGCATGTAAACGCCCTCTTGGGCTGTTCCTTTTCATGATCAATCAGACCTTGTTTCATAGCATCTTCTATCTATACCCCAATCTCATGAAGATTCGCAAAGGTAAGGAGCGATAAGACAATCATCTTCTGCATCAGCTTCGGTTGCATATTCCAGACAACCATCCTTATCTGGTCTTTCTCAGCTAGCTTGGTTGTCATCATGGAGGCCTTAATCCTCCACCAAGTAACAAAGTCAAAGAAGCCCTCCTTCGGCTCTTGCCTGGTTGCCTCGAGATCACGAGTTGTGGCCTCAATTTGAGTATTATAAGAATATTGGGCGACAAAGGCCTCGGCCATCTCTTTTCAACTTCTCTTCACTGAATCATCCAGTTTAGCATACCAGATAGCCGCAATACCCAATAGGGTCCGGCCAAAAAGGGATAATTTCTAGAGTCTAGTCAGGCCCATTAGCCACAGGATATCTGAAAAGACCCTCAAATGGACCATGGAATCGCCTGAACCGTCAAAACGGTCTATCTGAGGCATTTTAAATCTGTCCGGCAATGTCACTGCCGAATCTGTGTAGCTGTCCTCTATATCGGGGATCGAGTTGACTCCCTGAGCTCGCTTGAACAGCTTCTCAAGCTTGCTTTCTTTCAAGGCTGTAGGATCGACCTTAGATTCGAACAGTGTATCTATTGGGTAAGCCGGTGCTTTGGCAGTCTGCGTCTGCTATAAGACTGGCCCCGCCGGAATGTCCGTATTCTCCTGGACATTAGTTGTATCCCTGGGTATTGGAACCCTAGGTGGGGTTGGGTGCAAAGCAGAAGCTGCTTTGTGGTTGTTGATGCTATTGCTGTTGAAGCCTGGCAATTACCTCAGCCTGCTAGGCTACAACCTCTGTTTGACAAGTGGTCACTTCCGCTTGGCGAGTAGCATCCCGCTACATGCCCTCGATAGTTTGTTGGAGTTGACGCATTATCCCCTCCATACTGACTGAGGGGTGTTGATCTGTATACTCTCTTTCTGAGGTAGAAGAAGAAAACTGGTCCCCACTGAGCACAGGTAACTGACAAACTGGTGAACTATGCTGAACTCTTCTCCGTCTGGTAACCGGAGGGAGCGAAGCAAACACTGGTTGTCCTCTCACAAAATCCCCAGATCGATAAAGCCTCCTTACTCTGGTCCAAAGTGCTTGGAGGGTAACTACCTCGTCGGAAGCAATGGTGAACTACTACCTTGCAAAAGAGAAATAAAGCTAAAAGGAAACAACAATCAGAAAAACGCACAACACTTCAGCTTAGATAGAAACAACACACAGTTGAAATCATAAGCTGGACAATCTGTACTCAAATACTGATTTCTGCCCCCAAATTTCTACCTCAGAACTGATACCCAGACTTTGCAACTGATACATGCATTCCCTGTAGAGACACACTCTAAAAGCACATATCAAGCAAGTGAAAGCCAAAACACCCCTATGGTGGGGTAGGGTTTCCCTGTCCTAGTTTCGTCAGGAACTAGGGGTTCACTACGCACGCATGCGGTTTCAAACAATCATGTATTCGGGTGAGCAACTTGTCCTAGTTTGGAACAGTCTCTAAGGCTTTCGATATGCAACTAGGTCAAATGGTCAAAAATGGTGCCTTAGCAAGACCACTCTCGCACCTAACACCGAGAAGTGAAAGGTGGATCAAACGGTATGGCAGTGATCCAAATCCAAGGTTTGTGGTCCCATCGTGGTAGAGCCCACAACCGGTCAGCCTTATGGCAAGCTTTTCCAAGCAAGCCTCAGGCAAACCGTTCAGGAATAACAAATGGAAAACACTGTGACTTAGGCGCACCGATGCAAATGTAATGCAAAGAAACACATAAGTGTAGATAAAACAACATATCATGAGGTCGAGTCAAGTTCTCTAATTCCCCTGCAGAGTCGCCAGAAACTGTAGACTCGACTTTCTTCGTGCCCCCTTTCGGAAGGCGCAAATTGGTCCTACAATTCGGACTCCTGCCACGGTTCTGAATCTAATCTCACAAAGTACAATGTGAGACTGATAAACACCAAAGAGTTCAATCCGGAAAATCATTTTGGAAAATTGATTTTGAATCAAATAATGCCAAAACTGGACTACTTTGCCATATTACAGAGTTGCCACCTAAATATTTTATTTTTGAAAAATTTAGGAAACCCTAACTCATGCCAAAGGCCACGTGTCCGTCATCACCAAAGTTGCCTCGGCTCGGGAACTTGGGTACGAGAGGGAAAGGTCCTGAACTGAGCACCCCCGCTCGCCCGATCAAAGGATCGGCCTCTACTAACATGATATGTTGTTTTATAAACCTCATGTGTTCTTGTTCCGATTATTAGCTAATTTTACTATGTGACACGCACAGCATACAAGTATAGACTAAATCGCAAGAATTATAACAAATCAACTCATGTTTTTTTTTCGAAAATGGTTTGAAAGTGCTACTCGCAAGTGGGCTAAAGTGAGAATTTGCCACCCTCAAGTGGGATGAAAACATGATTTTGCCACTTCCAAAGTGGGCTTAAAACTCACAATCATCAAATTGTTCCAATTCAATCAACAAAGCCTCCATCCATAGGCATTCATGCAGTTTAATCACTTAAGCAAATAGCCTCATGGCAAGCATGCTAAACATGGCAACACTCACACTCATGCAAGTATGCTAAAGTGCAAAAACTTACAGTATACTCCAAGCCAAGAAAGAAAACAAAGTTAGAAAAATGCATGATTCCTAACTAGGTTAAGATGTCTAATGCAACACATGCAATGATGCGTCTAAATAGGCTCGGCTATCTAATATGGCATATGATTTGCAACAATCTGATACATGCTTTTAAACACGTATTCAAATAAGTGTATTGAAATTTGCGATGCAGTTTGAATAATGCGCCGAGCCCGGTGCATGCAAGACAAATGAATGATGCAAACATGCAAGCATAAGGCATGCTATTTGAAACGTGCCCTAAACTAACCATCGAAAGCGATTAAGTAAAAGGGAGAAAAACGTGGGGTTGGAAGACATGCACACACACACGCACCCTTATTACAACATTGCGCCCTCACGAAGGAGGGTCCGAATAAATAGGCTAACCTACACTAAGCTAAGCTAATTATTACAAACCAACTAATTAACTATTAATTACAACACAATTGAATTTGACTAACTAGTTACACAAACTAATAAAAAAAATTACAACACTTGAATAATTAGCTCTACTAACGAATTAACTAATTAAAGCAAAAAAGCAGAGCAGGTAACGGCCTTGGGAGTGAGGGAGACATGCATGCTCGGTTGCGTCCTTCCAAAAATCCATCGCCTTGCCACCGGTTGCCTCTATTTACACTTGCCTTGGTCTCTGAACATCGAACCAACATTCCAGACTGCTTTTGTTTCAAAAACAGGAACACTTTGCACAAAAATTAAATTGGTGGCCGGTCGGCCACAAAAAGTGGCTGCCGACCACCTCAACTGGCCGGCCGGCTAGTGAGAGTGGCCAGTCGACTACCTCAAGTGGCCGGCCAGCCACCTGCTTTTCCAGGCTTCTGGTTTTGCTGCAACAGAGAACAACAAAGGCACAACAATGTATTCTTCAAGGAATGTGTGTACTGCCACCCTCCTTATCATGCCTCAAGCTCAAAGGAGTGGGGCACTTGGCTCTCATGCCACCAATCAAGCATTTTCATGCATGATGGCCACAAAAACCAAGCTTGTACAAGCTTAGTAAATGCGCACATAAGACTCAAAGGGTCGCCACCCTATCATGCATGATCAAGGACGACAACAACCAAGAAATGCGACACATTTCATCACTTTGAGTATGAAATGTCCCATATTTGTTGTGTTTGGATTAACGTCCGATCCAAACACATACAATGCAACACGAATGCTTATCTTGTTCATGTTTTACTTTGCTCAATTCTTGTTTACACATTTTAAGTTACCAAATCATTCTTTAATTGATTTGTCCAAATGTGAAAGTCCTCTAATGAGAAAGATGGTCTAAGCCACAAGTGCCTTGAGTATGAAAAAGGTCTCATGCTGTTGACTAGTAGAAACCCTCAAGAGAGGATTAAAGCCATTAGGCATGAGAACCTCAAATTCAAGCTCAAGCCAACAAGGGGCTCAAGACCACTTTCAAAGCAAATTGAAAAGTGAAGAAGAGAGGGAGATGGCAGACTTTTCAATGCTGAAATGGCATGCCAAATACACTAAATCATGCAAGCAACTTCATGTACAACATGTTAGAGACTTAAGCATTAAAACTAGTGAAGAGCTTTGCACTAGAACCATGCAATATCTAACTCAAAGGACCAAACTAACTCTGGACAGACCTCAAACATGTCAAAACAGAGGCTAAAATATACTGAGATGGTAGCATGAAAAGCAAGAAAATCATGCTCATGTATTGGCTCATAAACAAGGCATAAAGCACAACTCTCAAAAGTAATGAAAGAGTGAAATATGTGAGTGTGACAACACTATATGCATCGAAATTACCTAGTAAATGATGCCAAAACATGCAATCATCACATGCACAACATGTTAAAGGCCTTAAAACTCAAAGCTAGTCAAGGCCTTTACACGATAACTATACAAAGCATGAGCCATATGACCAAGAGCACTCAAAATAGAGCTAAAGCATGTCAAAATATGAGCAAAAGCATGCTGAAATAGAGCTAACCTAAGCTGAAATAATAGGTTAACTCATTAGGCATACTAAGTTAGTAAGCATGATTACACTACAAGTGTAAGAAGCAAGCAACCAGTGACCTAACCAGCCAAAAATAGAGCTAAAGCAGGTCAAAAAAGTCACAAAAACATGCTGAGATCAAGCCATGAGATGGTAGAAAAACATGCTCAAATGTTAGGCCATCAATACTTGCAAAGAAAACACATGAAGGGGAGACCACCCCCTCCCATATGGAACCTCAAAACCAAGTTTTCACCACTGAAAATCCCCTAGATTTTAGTGGTTAAAAGGCCAAAAAGAGGTTGTTTGAAAAGCTTTAAAAGGTAGCACAACTCTTAGCAAACAAGCAACAAAAGAAGATAGACTACCCCTAAATCCAAAGGGGCCTTAAACCACCATTTTTGAACCTTAAAAATAAAGGTTTTTGTAGTTTAAAGCTTGGCCAAAAACAACATGCAAAGGTGGCCAAGCAAGTAAATGAAACAAAGCTTTAAAACGGGTAAGGCCTTACCCTTGAAGAACAGTAACAAACATCAAATATTCTGAGCCAAAACCAGGTTTAATACCTTAAACCAACCTTCAAGGAACCCCAACTCCAAGGTAAAGGTGTTTGGCTAAGGGTCTCTTTGCAAAATTGTAGAGAAAGCTCACTTTAAAGCACAATATAGAGAGAGAGAGAGAGGGAGAAATCTGGAGAGAGAGTGAAATTTTGCTTCCAAAATTTCTGAACCTCCAACAAGGGGAAGGGACCTCCCCTTATATAAAGGGTCAAGCCAAAAGCTTGGCTCCAATCCCTCCATATGTGTATGGAGGATGCATTCAGTGCTCACCAGCTGGCTCAAAAGATCTGAAAATATCTAAAAAAGGAGAAAATTGGTCGTTGGCCACTTCAGGTGGCCGGCCGGCCACCTCTCCTAGCTGACTGACCACTTCAAGTGGCCTACAAGAGAGAAAAGTGGTCGACAAAGGCCAAAAGTGGCCGGCAAGGCCTTTCTCCCCTCCAGGCAAGAGGCACCAAGGTTTGGCCCAAAAACAAGGCCAAAACACAGAGGTTTTAGAGGCTCAAAGGCAGGGCGCTCAGCTGAGACCTTCGAGCACTCAACACGAGCACAAACATGCATAATCATCGCGCGCATAAACGCTGACGTCTGAGTCTTAAAGTCGGTCAAAAATGGAGTGTCTACAAGTATGTTTACTAGATTTACTGAAATTGTAAACTCTTTGAAATCTCTTGGAAAAACTTATACTAACAGTGAGTTGGGAAGAAAAATTCTTAAGTGTTTACCAAAGAATTGGGAAGCAAAGGTCACCGCCATTATAGAAGCCAAAGATCTCTCCACACTTGGATTGGATGAGCTTATGGGTTCCCTTATGACTCATGAGATCACCATAAAAGGACATGAGGATGTTGAAAACAAAAAGGAAAGTGGAATTGCATTCAAAGCCTCATCAAATGAAGAAGAACATGAAAACTCCAGTGAGGATGAAAACTATGCCATGTTTAGTAGAAATCTCAAAAAGCACTTCAAAAAAAACAATTATGGAGGAAGAAGACCTTTCAAGAAAGAGTACAACAAAGATAACAAGAAAGAGCCTATTATTTGCTATAAGTGCAAAAATCCTGGATATATGAAGATGGATTGTCCAAAATTGAAGAATCATGGAAAAGACTACAAAAGAAACAAAAAGGCCATGGTAACAGCTTGGGGAGAAAGTGAAGATGAAAGCTCAAGTGATGAAATTGAAAATGAAGTAGTCAACTTATGTCTCATGGCTCTTGAAAATGATGACTCTACTCAAGATGAGGTAACTACTCTTTATGAAGAACTTGAAAGTGCATTCCATGAACTATCAAATGAATTTAGAAAAGTTTGTGCCAAAAATAATGTGTTGAAGAAATCTATTGCATCTTTATCTATTAATGTAGAAGAATTAAATAAATAAAAAATTATTTTGAAAATTGATTTTGATACTATCTCTAATGAGAAAACTACTTTAAAAAACAATGTTGATGATTTAACAAAAACACTTGAAAATTTTGTAAAAGGTAGAGATAATCTCAACATGCTTTTTGGAAATCAAAGATGTGCTTTTGATAAAGTGGGTATTGGATATGACCCTATTAAGAAACAAAAGAATCTCAATATAATTTTTGAAAAGTCACCTCTCATGACACACCCTCATATTACTTGTCATTATTGTAGAAAGAAAGGCCATTATATATCTTATTGTCCATTCAAAAAAAATATGAACATGGGAATTAAAAATATTTTGATTATTAAGGGATCTAACAAAACTAACTAAGAAGAACCCAAGAAACTATGGGTACCAAAAACCAACACTTGATTGTCATCTTGTAGGTTTGCTTTAAGTCCAAAGCTAAAGAAGGGAAGTGGTACGTTGATAGTGGATGTTTGTAGACACCCCATTTTTTACCAACCTTAAGACTCAGACGTCATCGATTGAGTGCTCGATGATCGCGCACGTTTGTGCTCGTTTCAAGTTTCCAGAGTTTTTGGCTGAGTGCCTTGCCTTCGGGCCTCTGAACTCTTTGTGTTTTGGCTCGGTTTGTGGACCAAGACTTGTTGACCTTGCCTGGAGGGAGAGAGAGGTCTGTAGATCACTTTTTGTGGTCGTAGACCATTTTTCCCGCTTGTAGGCTAGTTTTCGGTTTCCGGAGCCTTTAGCCGAGCGCCTTTTCTCACTTCCCTTTTGGTTTGGTTTTGAACCAAACCTTGTTTTCCCTTGCCTGGAGGGAGAGAGAGGTCTATAGACCACTTTTTTGTGGTCGTAGACCACTTTTCCCTCCTGTAGACTACTTTTCGATTTTCGGAGCCTTCGGCCGCGCGCCTTGTCTCAGGACCGCTTACCGTTCTCCTTTTGGCCTGATTTTTGACTCATGCCTTGTTGCCTTGGTCTAAAGGGACACAGAGGTCTTGGAGACCAATTTTTATGGTCGTAGATGACTTTTCCCTCGTAGACCACTTTTGGTGCCCATAGACTAGTTTTCGAGGTTTCCGGCTGCACGCTTCGACCCCCGGACACTTGTCTTGCATCCTTTTTGGTTTGTTTTGGAACAAACCTTGTTTTCCTTGCTTGGAGGGTGGAATGAGGGTAGGAGACCAGTTTCTCTCCCTGAAAACCACTTTTCTTCCCCGCCAGCCAGTTTTCTGGTCGGCCAACTGGTCTTGGTGGCCTTTGGACCACCAAAAGTGGTAGGCCACCATGCCACCACCTTGCTTTCCTTATGCAGACCACCTCTCCCCCCTGGCCGACCACTTTTCTTTCTGGCAGACCACTTGTGCTGGTCGGCCGACCAGTGTAAGTAGCTGGCCGACCACTTCAACTGGTCGGTAGCTTTCCTACATCTTTTTGAAGATATTTTCTTGCCAGCTGTGCTAGCCGATGAGCACAGAAACCATCCTCCATACATGTGGAGGGATTGCATCTAGCTTCAAGCTTGTTCAACAAGCTTGGGGCTTGTTTTTCTATAAAAGGGAGGCCCTCTCTCCCTTCTCCAGGTTCAAAAAAAAGTGGCTGAAAGCTATAGATATATCTCTATCTCTATCTCTATATTTCTCTTTTGTTCCATTTTGTGCTTGAAAGTGTAATTTCTTCACACTTTTGCACATAAACACATAGTGAAACACCATACTCTTGGAGCTAAGGTACTCTAAGGCTAGTTTTGGAGTTTTTGGATTGGTTTTAGCTCAAAAAGGTTGTTGGAGTTGCAACTTTGAAGTGGTTCTAAAAGGGTGAGTTTCTAACCCTTTAAACCTTTGTTTTTAATTAAGCTTTTGGCCCTACTTGCATGCTGATTTAGGCCTAAATTTCTACTGCAAAAAGCTCTCATGTTAAGTGTTTAAGATGTTGGTTTGAGACCTCTTTGGTGTTGGGGATGGCCTACCCCCTCTTGTGCCATGTTTGGCTTTGTTCTGTACCATCCTTTTAAGCTATTGGGACCACCTCTTTTTGACCTTCTCACCACTAAAACTCAGAGGAATTTCAGTGGTGGAAAGGATGTTTTGAGGTCCCAAATAGGAGACGGTCATCCCCTCTCCTTGTATTTTGGTTGCTAGCCTTGTATGCCTCATGTTTTAGCATGTCTTGCTAGCCCATTTTGGCTCTATCTCAGCATGTTTTGGGTGTTTTTTTAGCATGCCTTAGCTCTGTTTTGGCTTGGTTTGGTTACCTCATGCATGCATTATACACTTGTAGTGCATTTTCATTCACTAGCCTAACATGCATCATGCTTTGGATCATCATTCTAGCATGCTTTTGGCTCTACTCAAAGAAGATTTTGTTCATGTTTTATCATGCTTGAGGTCTAATTTATGTTGTTTTGGTCATGCATGCCTTGCTTTGTATAGTCGTAGTGCATTCTAGCTCACTAGCCTTGAGTTTCCAAGTCACTAGCATGCATTGCTTGGGCTATTTGCATGATTTAGCATCATTTTATACATGATTTCAGAGCATGTTTCATGGCCATACACTCACATGTGTCACTCATTCAATGCTATGGAGGGTTTATGCTTCATGCCTTAAATATGAGCTCATGTGTATGCCATCTTGCCTAGGCTTTTAGGCTGCCATTTCAGTGTGTTTTGGGTCATATTTTGCCATGATACAACTCTGTTTTTGGTCGGTTAGAGCATCCCTCATTTTCTTCTTACACTTGTAGTGTAAGTCCTCTTTGCTAGCCTTGCATGCCTAATGAGTGAGCTTGTTATTCTAGCATGTGTTGACTTGGTATTAGCCCATTTTTGGTGTTATTTTGACATGTCATAACTCTGATTTTTATTGGTAAAGTCATCTCATGCTTGGTTTTGGTAGGTGTAGTATAACCTTCCTTATTGGCCTTGCATATTCCATGATTCATGCCCTTCATGTTAGCATGTGTTAGCTCTAGTCCATGCATGTTTTAGCATCATTTTGGCATACTCTAGGACTGTTTTGGGTTGCCTTGATCATATGGTTCATGCATTGCATAGATGTAGTGCAATTGGCCTTGCTAGCTTGAGTTTTGAGCACCATAGCATGCTTCTTTTGTGACATGTGCAAGATTTGGTATCCTTTAACATGCTATTTCAGAGCATATAGCATTGTCATGTTCCCATTTCTTTCACCCTTTGAGTGCCTTTAAGGCTCATGCATTGTTGCCTTGTTTGTGGCCTAGCTTGTATGCATGAATGCCTAGACTTTCGAGCTCCCATCTTGGCATGTCTTAGTCTTTGTTTTGACCTATTTGAGCTCTGTTTATGGCTGGTTCATTCATTTGTGCCACGCATTGCATGCCTCTTGTGTAGTCCCCTTTGGTAGCCTTATGTTTAAGGGCTCTTGCATGCCATACTTGTGTTGTTTGAGTGGTTTGGCACCATTTCATACATGATTTCAGAGCTTATAGTGTTATCATACTCCCATGTTTTTCACTCTTTAAGTGCTCCTGAGAGTCACATCTTAATGCCTTAATTCTTGAGCCAATTGGCATGCATGCTTGTATATGCTTTTGGACTTCATTTTCAGCATGTTTTGGCCATTGTCTTGGCATGCATGAAGCTTGTTTGAGATTGGTTTGGTCCATTGAGTGTTGCATTACATAGCCCTTGCCATGTCCATTATGTTTGCATGCTTGTTGCATTGTATTATGTTTGCATACAGTGCATTGTGTTTGCATGCCATTAGATTTGAAAAGTTGATCATGCATGCATTGCATTGTGTTTGGATAGGGTGTTAGTCCAAACACGAGAAACGAGGGACATTTCATCCTTGGAGTGATGAAACGCGTCTCATTTCTCAGTCGCCGACCCTCTTGATCATGCATGATAGAGGTTAAGGCCCTTAAGTGTTATTTATGCATTCATTTACATTGAGTTGTGCAATCTTGGCTTCTCGGCCATCGTGTATTGCAATGCTCGGTTGGTGGCCTGAGAGTCGAGAACCACACTCCCTTGAGCTTAAGAAATGATAGGGAGGGTGGTTGTGCACACATACCTTGCAAATACACTACTGTGCCCCTTCTTGTTCTCAGTTGTAGCAAATTGGCAGTGTGGCAGAATAAGTGGTCAGCAGACCAGTAAAAGTGGCTGGCCGACCATTTTTTCTGGTCTGCAAAGGTAAGTGGTCTGCAGGTGGTCTACACCACCAACAACTGGTCGGCCACCCTCTTGAAGGTCCCTATGATAGAGTGGAAGCTACCTGGAAGCTTGTACAGTGTTCTGAAATCAAATGCAAATAGAGGCAAGTTGGGGCATCGCAATGGATTTCTGAACGAGGCGACCGAGCATGCATGCACTTCTCGCCCTGAGGACTTCTTCTTTTACTGCTTTACTTAACTTCTTTACTTAGTTAGCTAATGCTTTGGTTTTGTACTTGAGTAGTTAATGCAATTAGCTATTTGTTTCAATTTGGATTGTAATATTTAATTAGCTCAGTTAGTTAATTAGTTTACTTGTAATAATTAGTTTAATTAGCTTAGATTAGTTAGTTAGCTTATTATTCGGACCCTCCGTCGAGAGAGCACAACTGTTGTAATAAGTGTGCGTGTGCGTGTGTGTGATGCATGTCTTCCGACCCCTATTTCTTTCTCCCTTTTACTTATCTGCTTTCAGTGGTTAGTTTTAGGGCATATTTCGATTAACATCCTTATGCTTCGCATGCGTGGATCATTCATCTATTTTGCATGCACCGGGCTCGGCGCATCATACAAACTACATTATACTTTAATACACTTTCTTGAATACGTGTTTCAAAACATGTATCAAGTGTTACATTCACATGACATCTTAGAATAGCCGAGTCTATCTTAGTTGCATTTTGCATGTGTTGTATTAGGCATTGATAACATAGCTAGGATCATGCATTGATTACTAACTAGCTTTTGTTTTGGCTCGGAGTACTAGGTAAGCTTTTATGCTTTAGCATACTATATCAGATGTGTATATTGCCATGTTAGCATGCTTGCCATGAGGCTATTTGCTTAAGTGTTTAACTGCATGAATGCCTGTGGATGAAGGCTACATTGCTTAGATTGGAACAATTCATGGAAATGTGCGTTTTAAGCCCACTTGAAGTGGCAAATCATGTTGTTTTCTAAGCCCACTTGAGGGTGGCAAAATCCACGTCTTAGCCTACTTGCGAGTAGCACTTTCAAACCATGTTCAAACAATAAACATGAGATGTTTTGTTCCAAATTGAGTGATTTAGTCTATACTTGTATGTTGTGCCCATCACATAGTAATTCTAGATTAATAACCGGAACAAGAATACATGTGTTTTCAAAAACAATATATCATGTACGTAGAGGCCGATCTTTGATCAGGCGAGCGGGGGTGCTCATTTCAGGACCTTCCCCTCTCGTACCCAAGTTCTCGAGCCGAGGCAACTTTGGTGATGACGGACGCGTGGCCTTAGGCACGAGTCAGGGTTTCCTAAATTTCCCAAAACAAAATATTTAGGTGGTGATTCTGAAATCTGGCAAAGCAGTCCATGTTTGGCGTTTTTTTATTAAAATCGATTTTCCAAAACGATTTGCCGAATTTGGACTCTTTGGTGATTTATCAGTCTTACATTGCACTTTGTGAGATTAGATTCAGAACCGTGACATGAGTCCGAACTGTAGCAACTAAGAACAACAATTCGCGCCCTCGCGCGCAGAGTGGAGTTCCGGGCAGTCTACAATGTTCCAGCCACATGACCGGAGATAAATCATTCTTTACTAAACTATCATCGAAAGATAGAGGATTTGTTACTTTTGAAGACAACAAGAAAGGAAAAATCATCGGTATTTGTAGCATCGATATTTCTCCTAACCCTTCTATTGAAAATGTTTTACTTGTTGATGGACTTAAGCATAACCTACTTAGTATTAGTCAATTATGTAATAAAGGTAATCGAATTATTTTTGATAAATTACATTGCACAATTGAAAGCACAAATGATCATAAAGCTTTATTCGTTGGTAATCGCCATGATAATGTTTATGTTTTTCATCTTAATGATCTCTATGCCAGTGATGTTAAATGTTTATATGTTAATAATGAAAATAGTTGGTTATGGCATAGAAGACTTGGTCATGCTCATATGGATTTAATTGCTAAACTTTTGAGAAAGGATTTGGTCATTGGACTTCCAAAAATTAAATTTGAAAAAGATCATCTTTGTAATGCTTGTCAACAAGGAAAACAAACTAAAACATCATTTAAATCAAAATCTCATATTTCCACAACTAGACCTTTACAACCATTGCATATGGATTTATTTGGTCCCTCAAGGACATCTAGTCTAGGTGGTAAACATTATTGTCTTGTTATTGTTGGTGATTATTCAAGATTTACATGGGTTATGTTTTTAGTACACAAAGATAAAACATTTTCTTCTTTCACAAAACTCTGTCGTAGAATTCAAAATGAAAAAAGGCTTTCTTATTTCTAATATTCGAACCGATCATGGTAGAGAACTTGAAAATGAGAAATTTGAATTGTTTCATGATGAGCATGGTATTGGACATAATTTTTCAGCACCTAGAACCCCTCAAAAAAATGGTGTAGTAGAAAGGAAAAATAGAACTTTAGAAGAGATGAGTAGAACAATGCTTTGCGAAAATAATCTTCTTGAATATTTTTGGGCCGAAGCCGTTCACACCGCATGCTATATTTTAAATCGTGCATTAATTAGACTTATTCTCAAAAAGACTCCTTATGAACCTTGGCATGATAGAAAGCCCAACATTAGTCACTTCCATATTTTTGGTTGTAAATGTTTTGTGCATAATAATGGTAAGGATAAGTTAGGTAAATTTGATTAAAAATCTGATGAAGCAATTTTTCTTGGCTATTCCTTAACTAGCAAAGTTTATTGTGTTTTTAATAAAAGAACTCTTGTTGTGGAAAAATCTATACATGTGGCATTTGATGAAACTAACATATCTGCTCAAAAGCAAATTGTTAGTGATGCTATAGATTTGGAACCAAATGTAGAAGATTCAAGTATCTACAAAGAAGAGAACCAACCATGTAGGTTGAACAAAGAGATTGAACAACCTATTCTCCCACCTCAAGAAGAAGGAGGAAACAATGATGATTTTCCAAGAGAATGAAAGTTTGTTCATAATCACCCTAAGGATTTAATCCTAGGTGACCCTACAAAAGGTATTGAAACTCGCTCTTCACTTAGAAACATTTGTAGTAACTTGGCTTTTCTCCCACAGATTGAGCCTAAAAACTTTCAACAAGCCGAATTTGATGAACATTGGATGATAGCTATGCATGAAGAGCTTAACCAATTTGAGAGAAACAAAGTGTGGGAATTTGTGCCAAAACCTAAAGATCATACAATTATTGGTACCAAATGGATCTTTCGAAACAAGCTTGATGAATTCGGCACAATTATAAGAAACAAGGCTAGACTTGTTGCATAAGGATACAATCAAGAAGAAGGTATTGATTTCGATGAAACCTTTGCTCCGGTTGCTAGATTAGAAGCCATTCGCATGTTACTTGCATTTGCATGTTTTAGAGATTTCAAACTTTATCAAATGGATGTAAAAAGTGCCTTTCTTAATGGTTTTATAAATGAGGAAGTTTATGTTACACAACCCCCAGGTTTTGAAGATCATGCTTTTCCAAATCATGTTTTTAAACTATCAAAAGTTTTATATGGTTTGAAACAAGAACGATTAAATAAATTTTTGATTGAAAATAATTTTTCTAGAGGAACGATTGACACAACACTTTTTGTTAAAACTAAAAATTCTGATTTACTTATTGTGCAAATATATGTGGATGACATTATATTTGGTGCTACTAATGAAACCTTGTGTAAGGAATTTGCTAAGTGTATGCAAGGTGAGTTTGAGATGAGCATGATGGGAGAGCTAAATTATTTCCTTGGGCTTCAAATCAAACAATGTAAGGAAGGAATTTTTATCAACCAAGCTAAGTACACAAAAGAACTACTCAAAAAGTTTGGTATGTATGACTCAAAAATAGTTGGAACACATATGAGTACATCCATTAAGCTAGACAAGGATGAAAAATGTAAGTCCATTGATCAAACAAAATATCGAGGTATGATCGGCTCACTTCTTTATTTAACTGCAAGTAGATATTATGTTTAGTGTTTTTATGTGTGCTAGATATCAATCAAATCCTAAGGAATCACATCTCAGTGCCGTTAAAAGAATTTTTAGATATCTTTTTGCCACTCAAAATTTGGGACTGTTTTATCCTAGAGGTGTTGCATTTGATTTAATTAGTTACTCGGATGCCGACTTTGCTGGATGCAAACTTAATAGAAAAAGCACCAGCGGCACTTGTCACTTTCTTGGTAATTCATTAGTATCTTGGTTTAGCAAAAAGCTAAATTTTGTTGTGTTTATCAACAGCCGAAGATGAATAAATAGCTTCCGGAAGTTGTTGTGCCCAAATACTTTGGATGAAACAACAATTAGAGGACTTTGATTTGCATTATGATCATATCCCTATTAAATGTGATAATATTAGTGCCAACAATTTAAGCAAAAATCTGGTTCAACACTTACGAACAAAACATATTGAAATTCAACATCATTTTTTAAGAAATCAAGTTCAAAAAGGGATATTGTACTTGAATTTGTAAACACCGACAAGCAATTGGTGGATATTTTCACAAAACCCTTACGCGAGGATCGCTTCAATTTTATTCGTGGCGAGCTTGGAATGTCGATTTCTACTTAAAAAAATTTGTTATGACTATGAAACTTGAATTTTTGTTAAAATGATATATGTGTATTGCTACATTGATATGGAAACATTTATATCAGTTGAATGTTCTCAAGTCCTTCATACATTTATTCTCCTTAACAGTTTGCTATTCTTAACTGTGTAATTTTTTTTTTTTTTTTTTTTTTTTTGTTCTATATCTTGAGGTAAAGTTAATTTTGCATACATTGATTTTTTTTTTAAACCCTCATGGTATTTTTTTTTTTTTTTTTGCATTACCATTCCAGCAACACCAACACCCCCATTAAGTTTCATTTATGCTGGTATTATTTTTTTTTTTTTTATTTTGCTATTAGGCTTAATTTCGTTTATTTTTATTTTATTTTTCTCATTACTATTTTTTGTTTAGACTTAATTTTCTTATTTTTTTTCTTCTTTTTAATTTTATTTTTCAGTACTTAACCATAAAAACAAAAATAAATCAAAATACAAATATTTACATAAAAAAAAAACACCCTTCATTTTTTTTACGGCAATACGGCGATCACAATAAACATACAAAAAAAAAAAAAAAAAACCTTCATTTTTTTCCAGTCATATGCCGATCTTACTTACTTGCCTCTTCCATCGTTTTCTTCTTCTTTTTATCACCTTGGGTAACCCTTGACGCCCCTGCCCCCGTGTTTTCGTCGAGAGCAACGACTCCCCACTGACTATCAAAGGCTAAGAACGACGTTGCTCCAAATTAGGCTATGGAGGTGGTCTTCCGTTTAAGCTCTTTATTTTCAGCCTTCAATGCGCCTATTTATGCTCACGCATCCTTGCACATGCGCTAGAGTAGAGAGAGTTGGGCGTTGACCTGATGGAGCTCACTCGTCCTGTTCTGCAATCGGTGAGCCAATTTTGTGACTGTCGTCACCGTCTCCATACAGGACGTTAGTGTGAAATGATAGGCTTCTATGTCAGATTGAGCTACCATGATTTGCTCAATCGACATTATAGGAAGGTTAGGAAGAGGAATGACAGGAAGAGTAAGAGTAGGGGCACTCGGTCCAACAGAGCTTATGGGATCGTTCAGGTCCGGAAACAGAGTGAGGAGACGGGATGAGGAAGCCATGGATTAGAGGTGAGAGATGTAAAAGAAATGAATTGCAGAGAAATAGAAGAGAACAGACTGAGGTTTGGCCTCCTCCGTTCAGTTTTTTTTGTCTCTCAATGAGGAAGAAGAATAGAAGAGAGTGGTAAAGAATAGATAGAAGAGAGTGAGGTGAAGAAGAAGAAGTAAACAAGTGTGATTAAAAAGAAGGCTGAAGAGAAGAAGATAAGAAATGAGAGATAGCCTAGGCGAGCAGCAATTGAGGAGAGCTGCTTTTGTCGGTCGGCTGATGCAAAAGCGAGGTCGCGTGTTCGACACGATTTTCAACGAAAAAGAGAGGCGCGGGTGATTCATATATATATATATATATATGTTTTGATTATCTATTTTTTGATGCCACTTACCGCTATCATTTTCCTCCTCTTCCTCCCGCTTCTGACCCATGATTTCCTTTTGATAATGTCACAGGGAGAGAAATTATATGATGTTATGTATTATGGTATTATTTTCAAATTATGGTATTATTTGAAAACTAATCTGATGATTATGTATTTATAGTTTGATATCTTAGTCTCATATCATGTCTCTAATTAAAGCTTATTTATTACACATGTGCTAACCTATGTATTTAGAAATGAATTCAGGGAAAATAACTTGAGGGGGAGCTTTTCTTACTCCCAAATCAAATCAAAACATTATTGTGTGCCATCATCAAAAGGAGGGAGATTGTTAGACTTATTTATTTTGATGATTTATTTAATTATGTTTTAATTTATTTAAAAGAGAAAAATAGAATCAACATTTATTTTGATAATTTTATGTTTTAATAAGATCAAAATTTATTTTGTCCCATTATTTCTCACCTAAACCTTTATCCTAAATGTTGTTAGAATGTATTTAATATTTGATTAAATCAGGAGTTCGAACAGCCCAAAAACGTAGGTTCAAACAGCCCAGTACAGTAGCAGTTCAAAAGGTTCAAAAGGTTTAAGTGAAAGATATTCAAATTTGAAATAATAGAGTAGAAGATATTCAAATTAGTAATGATAGAGTACAACGGCTATAAACAGTTATAAATTTTAATGACTACAACGGCTATAAATGGTTATAATTTTCATTATATATATCAAAGTCTCTAATGTAAACAAGTTACAAAAATCTGAAAATATTCTTTGATCTATAATCACTCACATCTATTTTCAGAAATTATACACTGAGCCTTATAGCTTTAAGCCCATCTTTCCTATGTGATGTTTATAAAAAAATCAGAGTTTCATTTTTATATCCATCTTTGAGAGATAATTCTTGTAGCTTTCTGTGAAAGCAAAAAGACCTTCTTTTCAACCTTGTAAGAGTGAAGTACACTCAGTGTTCTTGACTTAAAAAGTCAGTGTAAAATCTGTGGAGGATTGTTCCATCTGTAAAAAGGTTGCTAGCATCCTGTAAAGTTAGAGTATAGTAGAAAATCTCAAGTGAAATTTGAGGAGTGGACTTAGGCCGAGTTGAAGCCGAACCACTATAAATTTGTTTGCCTCTCTCTCCCTTATCTCTTTATTTTATTTTAAATTGCCATAGCTATATTTCACATTTTTACTGTGCTAAAATCATTAACTAACATAGTTGTTAAGACACTTGTTTTAATTATTTTTATTTCATTAATTATATTTATCTATTGTGTTAGTCATAATTTTTATTAAAGTATTATTAATTTTAATTATAAAAACCTAATTTACCCCCTCTTTGATTGTCTTTTGGATATCAATGTAGATAATCTTTAGAGCATTATATGACATTCATTTATTTGAAAAATCAAAACTCTTTTATGTAATCGAATTTCCAATATTGACTTTTGACTATTCCAATGAGACGTTTTTTCCACGTTGAAAACGAAAGGTCACTACATACATTCTAGATGTGAAAAAACCTCTCAGTTTTTTAATTGAATTGTCCAAGAATTTAGAAGAAAAAAATAAAAAATAACTTCTACCTAACATATAGCAATACTTTTCTAAGTGCCTATCATGGTTGATAATTATAGTTTGGCTTAATTACACCTAGAACTCTTATAAGTTAAAACCCATATGCTCTAATGCTAATCTCTTGACAAGTACTTCCTTATCATTTACTGCGAAGGTGTACCACTAGCTGGTGTCACAAACAGTGTAAGCCACATTATCGTTTTGACCAAAATTATACACTTTACAAAAAGATTTTACAACAATAATATTCTCTTATTTGATATCACTGAATAATAAAATAAAATATCATAAATAGAATAAATGGACAATTCTTATTTTCTGTTAATGTAATCTTACTGTATCATTATTACAATATTTAAATGGATAAATTACACTTTACACTTCTATATTTTACATTTCATTTCATCTTGTTCCCTTATCATTAATTCTAGACTTTGAATCAAGTAATTATTTGATCCCTTTGTTTAATATTAATTATACTTACCACCTATCTACTTTTATCAAAATCCTACTTTAATCCCTCTACTTTAGGTTTTAGTAGTCATATACTTTTATCAAAATCTTATTTTAACCTTCACTATAATTTTTCTATTAATTTTTTAGACGACTTTATTCAATTGTACCCAATTGTAACTTGTCTAGAAGTGCAAGAGTGGGATAGGATTGACTTGAATAATTAAAAAATTAAAAGGCAAAATATGTTTCAGTATAGAGTATAAGGTGCAAAGTGACCAATTTTTCAAAGTGACCTATTTAAATTATCATTGTTGACCATTACCTACCCACTAAAAATGGTTGAACAAAGGCCTTCCAATGCAAGTGGTGTAAGATGCCATAAACCAAATCAGCCACCGAAAAATAGAAAAACAGAGGAAAAAAAGCACAGCTGAACTGGGGTAAACAAAAATAATTTCTAAAATTTTTAGTGTTTAGTTCAATAGAATGAATATTTGGTTCGTCAAAAAACATATTGAAAAATGCAATACAACTGAATCATTATTGATCATTCTAGAAGAAAAATCATTTCATAAAAAAACTAAAAATAATCATTGGATTTCACTTTCATCCCAATGTAAAGAGTCTTGTGTTTGACTTTTTGCTTCCCGAAGTGCTTGTTTTTATCCTACTAAATGTGTAGGATCCCACCCATGAGAAATGCAAGCAATCAAGAAAATTATACCTTTGACCCTAAACAATGACTGATTCAGCAAACTTTTGGAACAACGAGTGACCATCCTATAGTTATTTTACTAATTTATATGTCAAACTCACTCATCAAGAAATCACTTCCTCACAACCAACCATAGCTATGGCTGTTTTCAACTCATGGAACTCCCCCCTCCGATCACATACTTTCCTTTGTTCTCTTTTCTTCTTCTACTTTGTGATCACCCTTTACTACTTCCCTCTTCATGCAAATGCACTGAGCTTCAACCTCACCAATATTGATCCAACGGTTAAAAATATCGTCATAGAAGGAGATGCTTATGTTTCCAACAAAGGCATCCAAATCATTCCTGTAAACGAAGTGTGGAAAGCTGGTCGAGCCACATATAAAGATCCTCTTCACCTTTGGGATAAAGCTTCTGGAAAACTTACTGACTTCCACACCTATTTATTGTTTGTCATTAACTCAGAAGGGAACTCGAGTTTTGCAGACGGATTTGCATTCTCCCTCGTTCCTAATGATTTCACTCCGATGAATGCATTTGGTGCTGCCATGGGTCTTCCAATCTTGTCAATCTACCCCCCCAAACAGACTCCATTTGTTGCTGTGGAGTTTGATACCTTTCAGAATGTGGATTGGGACCCACTTAACATCACACCGGTGACTCATGTAGGTATCAGTATCAACTCTCTCAAATCGAATGTTACTGCAATATGGCACAATAACATAACACATGGGAAAGATAATGAAGCTTGGATAAGTTATAATTCTAAATCCAAAACTTTGAGGGTTGTTTTCACTGGATATATAAATAATAAGAGAATTGAAAGTTCCCTTAGTTATCAAGTTGATCTCAGGAAATACTTACCAGAATGGTTTACAGTTGGCGTCTCAGCTGCGACAGGAGATGTTTTGAGAAATTGTTAAATCATGGTCGTTCGATTCAAGTTTGTAAATCGATGTGCCAGCCAATCCCAGTCCAGGCCCCGGCCCCGGCCCCAGTCACTGAGTGAAACCAATCTCAATACCAGCCCCAGTCTAAGTCCCAATGCAGTCATGACTTGGGTGTTTCAAGTTTTCAATGTTTCTTCTACAATAAAATCCTCTGCAACTTCCAATCAATTTGCATCACTTTTATATACATGAATAAGTTGATTAGTAATGTTATGGTTAATGTATAAGTTGATTAAAACATTTCCAAGTACAATATTTTAATACGTGTAAGCCAGTTTTTGTTAGTACGGTATGTACTACAAATATTTATGCCAGTGTTTGTTTTGAATTTATCACCATAAACATTTTATATTTGTTCATGATTATGAAATGTTAAATACACCTACTAGTAATATGATGCTTCTTGTAATAACTATATGGAATGTGTATTTATCTAGAGAGGATTTTCCAGACTTTCCATGAGTACGACTCAAGTATGGGACATCATTTAGCGGTTGAGACATAACTAACACCAAATTTCTACAACTTGAACCACGTTCCTCCAAACCAAATTGGTGTTGATTATGTCTCAAAATTGATTGTGCTTAGGTGTTTAGCGCCTGCACCTTTTTTCTCCTTTTAATTGATCGGTAAGCTAAGAAGTATGGACACGAACACGTGACGTGATACGGATATGACACGGACACGCCGACACGTTAATTTTCAAAAAATACAAGATACGACACGTGGAGGACACGCATGAAATATATAATTTTATATATTTATTATATGTTATATATATAAATATATTATTCAAAAATAATAAAAAATGCAATATGACATTAATTCCTATAAATTTATATGGATTTTGTTTTATTATTGTATTTTAAGTTGTTTTGTTCAAACTTATAATTAGTTTCACTTGTATATAATCGATAAACATGTGTGTTTAAGTGATTGACACGTGTGTCAAATGTCCAAAGAGTGTCTGGGTCTTTTAAAAAAAATTAAAAAATAGAACACGTTTTGAAGAGTGTCGGACTTGTGTCCTAAGAGTGCCCAATGAGTGTCGGTGTCCGACATGGACACGATACGGATACGTCACCTTCTTCGAAGTGTCCATGCTACTTAGTCGGTAGGTCTGAAATTTCTTTTTGGACCCCTCATATTGGGCCTCGTTGTTAGTTTGGGCCTTTTGTATTTGGCATCAAAATTTGAAGGCCCAAGGCACAAGGGCCTTAGGCCTATTTTGGCAATAAATAAATAAATAAGTCACATTCTTTTTTCCCCTGAATTTGTTTGTCTTGAGTATTTTTTATTAAAATTATCTCAAAATTTTTTATTTTTCTAGTCTGTTTTGTCGAGACGAATCTAAAAAGTATGGTTTTTTTTTTTTTTTTTTGAAAAATTTCAAAAAAAAAAACACTGAAGACAAAAATAAGCCAAAAAAGATTCTAGATTTTTTTTTTTTTTTTTTTGGATTGTTTACAAAAAAACACTAAAACTTTTTAAATTTTTTTAAAGAAAAATCATTAAAGGTGAAAATAAGCCAAAAAAATCACTTCCCAAAATATTCCTTTTATATTGTCTGTGCTCAGGGCCGAGCCTGACTACCGATATAAGAAACAAGTTATACCACTAGTCCTTATAATTTTTTTTATTTTTATTTTTTTTATCCTTTTAGTTTTGAGGACTCGAGGCAAAATTTTATCAGTAACTAATGAATAGATTTAAATGAATTGAGTGAGTCAACGACAAGATCAGATCCCACACTACTCATTTGAAGACATAATGACATTGCCCCATACTTGTTCCGATTTGACTTCTGCTAAGAGTGCACAAAATTTTAAATTCTTACTTAAGCCCATATCAAATTAAATATATACTGTTCAAATGGTCAAAAAAAATTGAAGTAGATTCGAATTACTCCTGTTAAGCTTACCTAAATTGCTAATTGAACCTACGGCTGCACAACTGTGATGGGTAGTGATATCAATTTATTTTTTTTTAAGGTACATCGGAAAGGAGGTGATTGGTAGTGACATCACGGCCGGTTTCGTAACCGAAGCCTATCAATTAGAAGCTCAATTTTTTTCTTCCTCTGGTCAACAATAAGAAGATATATAGTAATAATAATTTGTTGAGCTAATGTCAAGTATAAAAATTTAGGGTTAGGATTATCTCAGGTTGAGATCTCAACATGACATAATTTGATTGGTTTATAGGTCTTATTATAGGTTCTGTTTTGATGATCTGAACTATTTTTTGTAGAGTTCACAATGTATATTATTCATAAAAAAAAACTAATTTGATTCAATAATCATAACTTTTTTAATTTACTACATTTATGTCTGAGAAAATGGACGACAAATATACTTTTGAAATAGACCGTTCATTTTTTTAGGAATAAATGTGATAAAATAAAAATGTTATGGTTATCAGATCGCCCTAAAACTTTTCATAGATATTACACATTGCGAACCCTACAAAATGAATGGTTCAGATTATCGAAACGAGACCTGTGTTGAACCCTATGAGCCCCTTAAGTTCTGTCATGTTGAGATCCTAACATGAGAAACCCAACCAAAAAATTTAAATATTCATTTCAATTGTAAACATTTGTAATTGACCCGATGACTTTTAATTTTTTCTTTTTTTTTTTTAAGAAGAGATGATTTCAAATTTGATTTTCTTTTTGAAGTATTTCTCCAAGATTGCTTCAAAAAAAATATGAAAAGCCATAATCAAAATTCTAATTTTATCCCAAATTACCACAAATCAAAATTCCTAATTATAGCACATCAAAATTATCAATTTTAGCACAAATCACCACAATTCACAACTTGGACACATTATTATATGTAGAACACAACATATTCTTAGTTCAATAACTCGAAAGTGTCACAAAATAATTCTTCTAGTGACATTTTTTAATCTTGTAACGTTTTCAACAAGTGTCATTGATACACATGCCATGATAGTGCTGTTGGCACTTCGGTGACACTTTTAAGTGTTACTACAACATGAATGCTAAAGATTTTTAATGACACTTCAAGGGCTACAAATTTTTTTTTTAATTCATGTAATATTAGTAACGCCAAATTGAAACCTGGCCAAATATCCAAATATCCATTAATTTCACAACAGAACACATAAAGACCAACCCTCCCCCCCCCCCCAAAAAAAAAAAAAATTTTTGAGGGTCCAAATTTTATTAGAGAATGTATTGGGTCAAGTTGTAAATAACAAAATCTTATCAATTTGATTTCCAGTGCAACACATGGACCCACACTACATAAGTACTTGTGATGATTGCTGGTGTGGGAGCATGATTTTTTCCATTGGGTTTGCTCTGTGGTGTTCCTTTGTACTCGGTTCATATTTAATTTGGTTGGTTTCTCGCCACTAGCTGTCATTTCTTGGTGCTTGCATATGATTTGTGTGTATTCATGTCCCAACCTAGTTGTGATATGTTAACTTCACCATGATGCTATTCTGCACCTTGGTGTTTTTATTGATTTAATCTTTGCAAATTACATTAATAAAATTTTCTTTTTTACTGATAAAAAAAATAGTATTTGTGATGACAAAAAAATAATATTTGCAAAGCCAGTTTGTTGGCACAAAAAATAAACCCAAATGTTAATTCTTCTGGTATGAAACCTGCCCTTGATGCCATTGCGTGACTGTATGTTGAAAAAATTTTTGCATCAAGGATTTGGTGAGGAGCCATAGAAGAAACAGTAAACTATAAAAATGTCATTATTGTGTCAATCAACATAAAAATTTGCCAATTAATTATGTACTTAAGATGTTCTGTAACACAAAGTATATTTAAATTAGACAGCTTGATTAACAGTTATTTTGTAAATATGTTTAGAAAATTCATGAAGCAATTGCTTGAATGATAACGTAATTGAAATATTGGTTGATACATTCTTTTTAGATATTTTGCATATATACAATTAAAGAATATTAAAAACAAAAAGGGACAACTTGAATCACATGAATCTTAAAACATTTTGAAAAAACTTAAAAACTTTTGAAATATTAATTTGTGATTATGTTTCAATTTGTAAACAATAAATGTCAATTTCAATCAAACAATCAATAATAAATTAGCACAACGATTTAACATGAAAAAAAGCATGTGATAAAAAGTAATAAGCCAAAGCCACAAAACAATCTATTAAGAAGACAAAAACGAATTACACACGAGTATTCTCAATTACCTAGCGAATCCATACCCAAATTGAACCAAACTCGATTTATCTCTTCCACCACTGTCTTCACCGAACTACTTTGCCAACATTAAATCTACAACGCCGATGTTGAATCTACGACAATGAGGCACTCCATAATCCACTAAAACTTTAGGCCCACGTTTCTCGGAATCCACCGAAGAACATTTCTCTCTTTTATGAATGAAATAGTGAAAACAAACCCTTTGATAATGTTACTATGAAACTCGTAGATCTATCGATCACTCTCAAATCATCAAGGAAACCAATGTGTAAATACCTTTTAATGTAGAAAACCTTGGTAGCTCTTATTTCTGAGAATTTGGATGGATTCAACCCTAAAAATAACAAAGTGTTCACTTTATACTAAACAAAGTAGCAAAGACCGAGCTCGCACACTTTAGTTCTCAAGCGATGTGACTAAAAGGCAACTTAAACATATAAGCCAACCTCTTGAACGCATAACATCCATCACTCGGAGCAAAGAAACATAATTCCCAAAAGATCAATTTGCAGGCAGAGATACTGAATGAACTACATAACTACTCGAGCACAGCAAAGTAGCAAACAATGATAGTTCAAGATACAGAATGCCAGTACAAACTCTTCTACACAAGCACAATTCAGGTTGAATTTGCCTCTAAACACTCACAGTCTCACTAAGACAAAAGAGCGAATCAAATTACAACTGAAAGAAATTTTACCAAACGGAATTGCCAATTACAAAAACCTAACACATTGCAACCAAATGTTCATGCTTAACATTTAAATTTATTATTTAATTTTGTCATATCTTTGTGTTATAAATTTTACGCATGCTACGTCTGTGTAGATATTGAATGGCAAAGTGAACTTGAACCATTTGCATACCTCTGATGTAGTTAGGGAAAAATCCTCTTTTGGCAAATATATGTTATATATGGTTATTATTACTAAAAGAAGCATTATATTACTTTCCAAGTGTATTTAACATTTGATAATCATAGACAAAATATATATACATGGTGATAAATTCAAAACAAACACTGGAATACATGGGTACAGTACATACTTACACATGATACAATATTAAAATTGGCTAGAAGAATTGATAACTACTAAATATATTAAAATATTTTACAATGAACTTTTTTAATGAACTTATATATGGTATCCTAATTGGATCACCATAGTACTTATTAATCAACCTATTCATGTATATAGAAGTGATGCAGATGAAAAAGAAGCGGCAGATGATGAGGTGAACTTTAAGGAATTTGTATTGTAATTATAGCTTGAAGACTGGACTTGGTTGATATTAGAAATAGTAGTAGAGCCATAGACCAAGGATGAAACATTCACTGGAGGAGCTAAGTATGTTGGCACAGGCATTTTTGCTGGGAGAATGGGCAATGTAGCTTCAAAATTAAGAACATGAATTGCTTGCTTAATTGAAGGTCATAGATTGTGATCAGGGTGAGCACACCAAAGCCCAACAATCATCAAGCATTCCATTTCTTTCTTAACAAAATTTAGGCATATCTTTAGATCTATTGCAGCTTCAAGAAGCCTGTTAGTACCATAGAGGTCCCAAACCCACTCCACTATTCTCATCTAACTTTCTGGAACCTCCAGATCGATAGGTTTTCTTCCACAAGCTATCTTCAATGCCACAACTCCAAAACTGTAAACATTTGATTCCTTATTCGCTTTGCCTGTGATTAGGCATTCTGGTGCCATGTAGCCCCTGGTCCCTACCAAAATAGTTGTTTGAGAGTCTTTTCCATGATCGACAAGCCTAGCTAATCCAAAATCCCCAAGTTTAGCATTGAAATTAGAATCCAACATGGCATTACTTGATTTTACATCCATGTGCACCACACATTGTTCCCATTCTTCATGTAAATAGAGCAATGCTGAAGCTAGGCCTTGAGCAATTTTGTACCTCATTACCCACGTCAACAAGCTTTTTTCTTTGAAGAGATGGTAATCTAAGCATCCATTTTCCATGAACTTATAAACAAGTAGAAGTTCTCTTTTGTCATGACACCAACCAAGTAATTGCACCAAATTTTTATGCCTCAACTGACTAATGATTTTCACTTCGGATGCATACTCCTTTATTCCTTGTTTTGATCCCTTTGATATCCTCTTCACAGCGACGTAAGAATCCAATTCCCTCAAGAAACCTTTAAAAACCCCACCAAATCCTCCCTCTCCAAGCTTCTGTTCATCTGCGAAGTAATTTGTTGCACGAAACAATTCACCATATGAAAATTTCTTTGGCCCAGTACCTGCCTCAAAGTCATTGTCCATGGATAGTTCAATAGCAAACTCTGCTTCTTGTTTTGCTCTACTACTTTTCTTCCACAGGACAAAGCCATGCAAAGCCAACCCACCAACCAAAACAAATGAGCTGACAATCAATTCCACTACCAGTGCGTTTTTGTTGTTTTCACCTATCTTCTTTCCAGGGCTAGGAGTAACTGTGTTGGAGCTTGGATTGGGCACAGGATCGACTTGGTTGTGTTGGCTCATCGATTTGTAAAGTCGAATTGAAAGTCCATGATTTAACATTATTTCTCTCATAATTAGTTCCTGTTGAAGCTGAGAAACCAATTTTAACCTTGCTTGGTAAGTAGTCCTTCAGATCAACCACGAAACTAAGGGCACCTTCGGCACTGTCATTATTCTGAAGCTTGATCTTGAGAATAACGCTCAAATTTTTTGAACTAGAATTATAACTAATCCTAACTTCATTTTCTGACCCACCATCAGTCATGTTACTGTTCCATGCTGCATTAGCACTAGAATTGAGAGAGTTGATATTGATACCTACATGAGTTTTGTTTGGGTCGAACTCGTTATTACAATAGGTATCAAACTCCACAGCAACAAAGGCACTGAACGCGTTGCCGATGGTTAGGTTGGCTGAAAGACCCATGGCAGCGCCTGCTGTGATATTGGGAGTGGAATCATAAGGAACAAGGAAGAATGTGAGCCCATCTGCAGGAGCAAACCTTTTATTATATTGAGCAATGACAAACACGAAATAGGTGTTGAAGTCTGTGACGTTGCCAGAAGCTTCGTCCCAAAGGTAAAAAGGTTTTTTATATTGGCTCGAAGGGCTTTGCTTGTGCACTACTACAAAAACAGATAAGGATCACACTTTTTTTGTGTGATCTATGTTATTTAATCACACCTTTTAAGTTTTATTAAAGTGTGATCTTTGGGAGTGTGATTAAAAATAATTATTTTTAATCACACTTTTTAAGTGTGATTAATAACATTTAGATCACACCTTTTAAGTGTGATTAAAAATATTTAGATCACACCTTTTAAGTGTGATCTTTGGAAGTGTGATTAAAAAGGGTCATTTTTAATCACACTTTTTAAGTGTGATTAATAACATTTAGATCACACCTTTTAAGTGTGATCTTTGAAAGTGTGATTAAAAATGGTCATTTTTAATCACACTTTTTAAGTGTGATTAATAACATTTAGATCACACCTTTTAAGTGTGATTAATAACTAATAAAATCTGTAATAAAAAAAGGGTTCGACACATTTGAAAAATAATCAATATTATTTTTGTATGCACATTTGAAGAATGTAATACACACTATATACTATATTTTGAATGATAACTACATATTGGATAAAATAACGTCATATATTTCATAAATAAAAATTTAATATTCAAAAGTATATACAAAGGAATTAAATAAAAAAAATTTAACTGTGATTACATATATTAAAAAATGAAAAAACTTAAAAAAACTAAGTTGTTTAATTCTTGGACCATATTTTGCATCTCTCCAAAAAATTTCTGACCTGAAAAATAAAAACACAAATTAATCCAGAAACCACTGATGCATATGAATAAACTAAAAAGTTAATTCAGCAAACCAAAATAGGAACATTAATCATTTCTGCTTGATCTTAATCCTTTTGAAAGTAACTTCCCTGTTAACACTTAGATGCCATAGCAGCTCAGGGTCAATGACATTGCAATTAGGAGGTCACTAATGAGCATGATTTAAAAATGATAAATCTCAATACAGCTTGTGTACGATCTTTTTGTGAAGGTATATTATTATTACTGTTGAACCATAATTCTAGGTACCCATAAATAAATAAATAAAAACTCAAGAATTTACTTCATTTTTTTTTTTTTTTTTTTTGTGGAGAGGGGGGGAGGAGGGAGGAGAGTACATACATTGCAGTTACTATCACCAGCAGCAGCAGGTTTTGGCGAAGCAGAGGCTGCATTTATGAAAAGAATTCATCAGAGCTTCTAAATACACGCTTATTTTCTCTCTACACTCACTATATGCATTGTATATCTTGTATGTTACGAAGAAAAATTTGTGAATATAGGCGTAGAGATGAACATGGCGGGTGTGTGGTGGGTTTAGAAACTCCCAATTGCATCATTAAAACGAGGATTATGTGTATATATATGTCGTTTTACAGCATTATCCAAATGAAATTGTTTCTTTTGAAGTTGTAACATTTTTTCCATTTTGTTTTCCATAGCATTTAAAACAAGTACTCTGTTTTATATAAAAAATCATTTACAGCATTGTATGAGTATATCTCCAATTTTATTTATTTTCAAAAATGAACCCATTCATTTTTGCAATCATCCAAGTCTGATTGGAGCTTTCTTTGCAATGACACTATACTAATGATGCATTTGGTTCTCTAGATGCCATGGAAATAGAAAAATCCATGGTATTTAATAATGCAATAAGAAGCTGAAATATAAAGCTGACCTGCGTGACCCACTGTTCTCTCTGAGTCTTATATCTCAAAGTCATTTTCTCCCTGCTCAAACAAACACCCAAGCCCTTCATTTAGTCTTAAAAGAGTACTAAAAAAAAGTTAATGAAAAAAGGGCAAAATTTACTTTACCCCATATGGTTTACTCCATGTGTTGTTTACGCTCAGATGTTTAAAATAAGCATATAATTTACTTCATGTGTTCTCTCATTGTCTAGATGATTTGTACAACCTGTGACCCTAGATATGGCATAGTGGGTAAAGAAAACTCTTGAGAAGTTGGGATGAAGATAGGTTTGATTTATTGCTATAATTTTTATTTTTGTTGTCATATATAATCATGAATTTGCTAATAATAATGTGAAATGGAAGCTTTGGACTTGAAATGCAATATACCTCAGCTATGTCTTGTAAGATTTGAACGATTATCAAATTTGAGAAAATTATGCTTTTGATTTCAAAGCTATCTATTGCATACTGATAACCATGTTTCATTTCAAATGAATTATGCTATCCATTGATTATCTATTTAAGCATCCTATGCTTTCGACTACATTGTATCCATGGTAAAATGCTAGCTCTCGTGTTCATATTATTCACTAAGTTGGATAGCTCATCACATTATTTCCACCACGTTTATGGAGATGAAGCTTAAATTGAGGATCTAGTCTTTGTATATGAAGATGGTGATTGGAGTTTGTGCATGCTATGAAATGAAGAAACCTTAAGTTTTGTATATTGAGACCTTATGTACTAATTTGTGAAGATATGAGATGTGTGTATTATGTGGCCTTGTGTTTGGCCAAGGATGATGATGACATCTAATATCAAGTATCTGCATCATGGAATGCGCATTTGGGACTTAGGAACTTGCCCTAAGGAATAGAAATGAATGAAATGTATTACCAAATGTACATGTGTACTTTATGCTTCTTTCATATTATATTGTAATTGTTCAAAATAAAACAGGTGCACTACCCTTCAGTTTGGTTAGGCCTTTGGTAGCTATGCTACTGGCTGGTTATGCATTCTGATTTTGTGTATGATGTGGGTCAAGATTATGACACTAATTTCTCAAAATAACAGTGATTTTCATTCAACAATTACCAGTTTCTTCTAATACTAAATCAACTATGTGATTTTCATTCAATAATCACTCCTTTTGCATTCCTTGTCTAGCATTAATACCAATGAATCCTCATTTTTTATATATTCAACCTGAATAACTATAGTTTTCCACTCTCGCAACTTAGCAAGTTCATAAATACTCTTATCCCGTTCTTAGTAATTAACTTACTATAAATGGGAAAATGAACAAAATTTCATATATTCAACAATTATTACAAATCAAAAGGATTCTAGTCAGATTTGGGAAACGAAAATGCAGAAACAGATTAGTACCTGGGAACTTTGTACTTCAGTTTTAAACTTGGAGAGGTTTGACTCATGAAGCATGTCAGTCTACAACAACAAAAGCACAAACATTATAGCTATATATATTCTCATACCAACCCTTGATCAGGCCAAAAGTAATGCAGACCTAGTATTCAAACCCTTACTTTCTGCATTTCTGCTTTTGAAACAAAAGAGTGAGCCACATTTTCCAAGCTATCATTTAAAACTTCAGTAATAGCAGCAGTTATTGCCTCTGCCTACTTTGAAGGCACACCTTGTGCTTCTAACCTCCTCACCTGCCATAACAACAACCCTAAGCAAAATGTCATTCCAATCCAACAACTAAATCATATCTAAATCACTTTTTAACAACTACATTATGTTTCCTCTCATTTGTTATGTCATTCTTTACCTTTATCTCTTCTAAGAGCTTCACAAAAGGCAATTCTATAACATTATTTCTAAGATCTTTAGCTTTGTTTTTCTAAGTTCTGTTTGATTGAATTTTTGTTTTCATTTTTTTGTTGATTTTTCAAAACGAAACAATGAAAAGTTTAGAAACATTCACTTGCGAAAATTGTTTTTGTACATATGAAAACAAGTTTTTGGTGGGTGATTTTCAAAAAATTTCAAGAAAAAAATAGCTAAATGCATCTGACAAACTGGAAATAATATTTAACCTACTAGTGCAATAACTCAATGCAGTTAATAAGGCATAAATGATGATGCTGATATTGAGCTAATAATCATAACAATAATGAGCCAGTGACGAGCACAAACCAGCCAGTCAAGAACAAAAGCACATCCAGCAAATACTCTTCCACCACAAAGCAATCTATAGGTTGCAGATCCTGTCATACACATGGGGGCAAAAAGAAAAGGAAAAAAGAAGAGGAGGTGAAGAAGGACAACAATGAAATCCTTGCAATGTGAAGATTTGTCACTATTAAAGAAAATAACAAAAAGTCATGCCAAAGATTCCACAACTTCAAAGAAATACTATAGAGGTCACTCCAATCAAAACATTTCTGCATACACAGATTTAGTAAGGAAACAAGTTTCCAAACAAATTTATGTTCTTTTTAAAAAATGAAAACAGAACACCAAGCAACATGCCTTTTTTTTTAAAGTTACATATCCCATTTCCAATCTCCCAAATGGGTCAGTGAATTGAACTTGAAAGGCATCATTGTAAAGCTTTTCTTGAGAAAAAGAAAAAAAGAAAAATAAAATTCAACTGAACTTGAGAAAATCTTAAATCTTGAATTTAAAATTTTAAAATTTTCCTTGCTCTCAATTCATAGAAAGTAATTTAAAATTTTCAATTCATAGAAAGTAATTTAAAATTTTCCTTGCTCTCAATTTGCATAAACAACTGGTGATAATCAACTGGTGATAAAAAAGAGTTTAGTAGTTTCTGAACATATGTCATTACTGTATTTTTTAGAATATAGATATAAAAATTATAAAACATAGACAAACAATAATTTCTTCAAACATGCTATCCTATGAAGCACACCAATGTATTTGCATCTATACTGATATATAAAAGTATTTATGGTTAGAAATTAATTTTCTTTAAGTATCTATAGCCTATCTTGAAAACAATATGTGACAATTCTTGTGTAGCATTAATAATTAGAGCATCAGTTATAGCAAAAAAATTAGAGCATCAGTTGCTTAGAATCGCATGATGCATAATTGCTTAGTGCAAAGCCAAGTCTCAGTGCTCAAGACTCAACTAATAAAACAACTTTCATAGACATTTCTCAAACACTTACAAAATAGACTAATTAATTAGCAGAGCAATCAGTAACACAGAATATAAAACATGTAGAGGATAATTCTTTGAGGCAATTCTTGGTTGGAATTGTGGGGTAATATAATATAAAACAATCAGTAACCCTCTACACATTAGTAACAATCAATTCTTGGCTGCAATTAGTAACAATCAATAACACATAATATAAAACATGTATAGATTCTTGGCTGGAATTGTGGGGTCAATTCTTTGAGGCAATTTATCGAACATGTAGAGGACATTGGAGAAACCCCTCTACACATTGAAAAACCTATCATCAAGCAATCTATAAAAGCAAATACAACAAAACATAAAAGTGAATCACTCAATCTACCAGGCACATTGCATAAACACTGAATATAAAACCCAAAACCCAAAACCCAATTTTTTACCCAAAAAAAGTATCGAATGCAACTTTAAATATACAAAAATAGCATGAAAATACAGACCAACAAACAAAAATCAAAACTTTTGACAATGATGCGCCCTCAGATCTGATAGCTTCAAATAAATCATCAATGGTTTATACCCAGTGGCTATCATCAATTTCCCAATGAACAATTTCAGTACACAAACCCAATTTTTGCAAATGGATTGCCCTAAATCATGTATTCCTTTGCAGATAGATGATAGGGAAGAACAGGGAAGTGGAGAAAGAGAAAGAGAAAGAGAAAGAGAAAGAGAGCCATACCTGGGATCATCAATGGGCTGGAACAGAGCGCGTTGGAGCTTCGAAATCCAACTTCAATAGGCAAAATGCCTAATTCTCCCCTTTTGGCTCCTGCGTTGGAGATGCTCTGACCAATTTCCCAATGAACAATTTCAGTACACAAACCCAATCTTCTCCCTCTCTTATTTGCTGAATAGCAGCATAACTCTTCTTTTTTTATTTCTTTTTTTTTTTTTTTTAAATATTTTTGGTGATTGGCGCTACAACATTTTATTTTGGCGCCTATTTTTTTTTGGATTATATACATACGTGTGACTGTTTCAATTAAATTTATAAAAAGTTATTTTTAACCATTCGAAAGATAAAAATTATATAAAAATGATAATTATTTTTTATTTTTTATTTCTTAACTAAATTAATTTTTAATTTTTAATTTTTTTTTTCTAAAAATCAAATCATACATAGTTTAAGAATTTTTTAATAAGTCATTTCTTATATTGGTAACTTATTTAATTATTTGTTAATTTTACGATATTTTTACCATCATTTTTAGTTTTCAATTTATATTTATAAAAATTTGAAAAACTGTCATAAAAACTTGTTCGATACTTTTTTTGATTTATAAATGGTTGTCTCAGTTTGTAAATTTGAAGAAAAAGCGTAAATTCAAAAAATGAGTTTATATTGGTTTTTAAAAAGAAATTTAAAAAATTTACTAATAAGTTTTTTTTTCAATTAATTTTTTTTAATTAATTTTTTTTCAATGAATTTTTTTTCTAACTGATACTAACCAAGGGGACAATTGGTAATGCTACTTTAAACCTTAGGGAGGGGATTGTAATTTCTAAAATGTGAGGGGTGTCAATGTAATTTACCCACTGAGGGCAAAATTAGTATTTAAAAAAATTAAATTGCTAAAGGGGAAAATCTATAATGAAACTTTAAACCTTAGGAGGAAAATGTAATTTCCAAAAGGTGAGGAGGGAACTCTAATAAACATAAATCTCAAGGGGTGTTAGTGTAATTTACCCAAAAAAAATTAATTGGGAAAAAAATTATTTGAAAAAAAAATTTTGCTAGTAAAATTTTTAAATTTCTATTTAAAAACCAACGTAAACTTATTCTTTGAATTTACATTTTTTCCTCAAATTTACAAACTGAAACAATCATTTATAAACCAAAAAAATTATCAAACAAGTTTTTATGACAGTTTTTTAAATTTTTATAAATATAAATTGAAAACTGAAAATGAAATGGTCTGTTTGGTAACGTTTACGTTTTCAGTTTATATTTACAAAAATTTTATAAATTGGTTTTTGTTTATTTTTAGAAAAATATAAACTACAAACGCGTTTGATAATTGACAAAATGTTTTAAAAAATTTAAAAATATAAAAAAAGAGTGAGAAATGACAAGTGGTGACAAATGGCGGCGGAAGATGGTGGTGGAAAGCAGTGATGGTGGGTGGTGGGTAGCGGGTGGTGATGGGTGGTGGCGAGTGGGTGGTGGTAGTGGTGGGTGGGTGGGTGATAGTGACGAGTGGTGGGGGGTGGTGGTGGTGGTGGTGGTGGTGGTTGCGGGTGGTGAGTGATGGTGGCAAGCGGGTGGTGGTAGGTGGTGGCGGCGGGTGGTGGTGGTAGGTGGGTGGGTGACGGTGGTGGTGGTGGTGGTGGTGGGTGGGTGGATGACGGTGGCGGGTGGTAGCGAGTGGGTGGTGGTGGTGGTGGCGGGTGGTGGGTAGCGGTGACAGGTGTGTGGCGGGTGGGTAGTAGTGGCAGGTAGGTGGCGGGTGGTGATGGTGGGTGGGTGAGTGACGATGGCGGGTGGTGGGTGGTTGTGGCAGGTGGGTGGCGGATGGCGGGTGGTGGTGGTTGTGGGTGGGTGAAGGTGGGTAGTGGTGGTGGTGGGTGGTGGGTGGTGGTGGTAGGTGGTGGCGGTGGGTGGTGGTGGGTGGTGGTGGGTGGTGGGTGGGTGGTAGGTGGTTAGTGGGTGGTGGTGGCGGGTGGGTGGTGATGGTGGTAGATGGGTCTTTGAGTGGTCATAGCAGTGGTGGTGGTGGTGGTGGTGGTGGTGGGTGGGTGGTGGTGGTAGTAGATGGGTCTTTGAGTGGTCATAGCAGTGGTGGTGATGGTGGTGGATGGCGGGTGGCGGTGGGTGATGGTGTTGGTGGTAGTGGTGGGTGGTGGTGGTGGTGGTGGTGGCGGTGGCGGGTGGGTGGTAGGTGGTTGGTATGTGGTGGTAGTGGGTGGTGGTAGCGGGTGGTGATGGTGGGTGGCTGGCGGTGGTGGCGGGTGGTGGATGTCAGTGGTAGATGGGTGCTGAGTGGTGGTAGCGGGTAGGTGACGGGCGGTGGATGGTAGTGGCGGGTAGGTGGCGGGCGGTGGTGGTGGCGAGTGGGTGGCAGGTGGGTGATGGTGGCTGGCAGGTGGGTGTTGGTGGCAGGTGGTGGGTGGTGGTAGTAGGTGGGTGGTGAGTGGTGGTGGCAGGTGGTGGGTGGTGGTGACGGAAAACGATGGTGGAAAATGGTGGCTAGTGTTAGGTGGTAAAAAAAAAAAAAAAAAAACTAAAAACTCAAAACGGAAACACATTTTTTGAGTTTATATGTTTTGGCCAAATTTATAAACTAAGACCACTGATTTATAAATAAAAAATTTACCAAACAAGTTTTGATTTGAGTTTTTAAAATTTTTGTAAATATAAACAGAAAACTGAAAACGTAAGTGTTATCAAATGGCACCTTAGCAAACAGGCTTTAGATGATAAAAATGTTGTAAAATTAACAAATAATTAAATAAGTTACCAACGTAAGAAATGACTTATCAAAAGATTTTTAGGCCATATATGGTTTGATTTTTAGAAAAAAAAAATTTAAAAATAAAAAATTAATTTGGTTAAGAAATAAAAACTAAAAAATAATTATCATTTAAGGGTAAAAAATAATTATAATTTTAACTTTTGGGCAGGTTATATACATATGTATGGCTGTTTCAATTTAATTTGTAAATAATTATTTCTAACCACTCGAAAGATAAAAATTATATAAAAATGATAATTATTTTTTATTTCTTAACCAAATTAATTTTTAATTTTTAATTTTTTTTTTCTAAAAATCAAACCATACATAGCCTAAGAATCTTTTGATAAGTCATTTCTTATATTGGTAACTTATTTAATTATTTGTTAATTTTACGACATTTTTACCATCTGAAGCCTGTTTGGTAACCATTTCGTTTTCAGTTTTCAATTTATATTTACAAAAATTTAAAAATTTGCCATAAAAATTTATTTGATAATTTTTCAATTTATAAATGGTTGTCTCAGTTTGTAAATTTGAGGAAAAAACATAAATTCAAAAAATAAGTTTATGTTTGTTTTTAAACAGAAATTTAAAAATTTACTAACAATTTTTTTTTCAATTAATTTTTTTTCAAATAATTTTTTTTCCAATTAATTTTTTTTCAATGAATTTTTTTTCCAACTAATACTAACCCGAGGGGGCAATTGGTAATACTACTTTAAACCTTAGGGAGGGGATTGTAATTTCTAAAATGTAAGGGGTGTCAATGTAATTTACCCAGTAAGGACAAAATTAGTATTTAAAAAAAATTAAATTGCTAAGGGGGGGAATCTGTAATGAAACTTTAAACCTCAATGAGGCAGATGTAGTTTCCAAAACGTGAAGGGAGAACTATAATAAACATAAACCTTAGGGGGTGTCAGTGTAATTTACCCTATATATATATATATATATAATCGCACTTAATTAGAAAGTGACATAAAAAATAAATATTATCACACTCAATCAGATTAAGTGTAATTAAAAATTTGAGAATTGTATATTTTATATAAAAATCAATTTGAAATATTTTATACAATCACACCTATTTAGGAAGTGTGATTAAATATACATACATACATATATATATAATCACACTTATTTAAAAAGTGTGATTAAAAAGTAGTAATGTATATATAATCATATTTTAATTACCTTAAAAAAATATGCAAATAATCACACTTATTTAAAAAGTGTGATTAAAAAGTAATAGTGTATATATAATCACACTTTAATTAGAATGTGTGATTAAAAAATATATATAAATAATTACACTTTAATTAGAATGTATGATTAAAAAATATATATATAATCACACTTATTTAAAAAGTGTGATTAAAAAGTAGTAGTGTATATATAATCACACTTTAATTAGAAAATGTGATTAAAAAATATATAAATAATCACACTTTAATTAGAATGTGTGATTAAAAAATATATATATAATTACACTTATTTAAAAAGTGTGATTAAAAAGTAGTAATGTATATATAATCACACTTTAATTAGAAGGTGTGATTAAAAAAATATATAAATAATCACACTTTAATTAGAATGTGTGATTAAAAAATATATATATAATCACACTTGTTTAAAAAGTGTGATTAAAAAGTAGTAGTGTATATATAATCACACTTTAATTAGAAGGTGTGATTAAAAAATATATAAATAATCACACTTTAATTAGAATGTGTGATTAAAAAATATATATATAATCACACTTGTTTAAAAAGTGTGATTAAAAAGTATATAATCACACTTTAATTAGAATGTGTGATTAAAAAAATATATATAATCATACTTAATTGAAAAGTGACATAAAAAATAAATATTATCACACTTAATCAAATTAAGTGTAATTAAAATATTAATCTAATTTTTTTTATCACACTTCCAGTAAAAGTGAGATCTTTTTTTTGGTCAAAGTGTGATTAAAATATTAAGTAAAATGAGATTTTTAATCCCAAACCTTGTGGGAGATCCAATCTCTCAATCTAAATTTTCTGATTTTTTAATTTAAAAAAAAAATCTTAGCATTTATTAACTTCTCCCAACTCTCAAGTCTTACCCTCATAATAATACTTTATTGCATTAAGAACAAGTATAAAAAAAATTCTTTGAAATCCAACACATATGAATTTATTATCCCTCATAATAACACTTCAATACATTAAGAACAAGCATAAAAAAAATTTCCTGAAAAGTCAAACACATATGATTATTATCAAAATATTAAACTTTAATATCTATCTATATCTATACTTCTATATCTATATCTATACTATATATTAAGCAAAAAGGCCTTTTAAACCCCAAGGCTTGTGGAAGCTCCAACATGCCAATCCTAATTTCCTAATTTTTTATTTTTTATTTTTAAAAAAAATTGACTTGGTGATTGGTTCAAAGATTATAATAATTACACTATTGAATGACGCAATAAATGAAATCCTAATTTTCTTACTTTTTACATCCCCAAGAGACCCATGTAATTATTATGTAAATGGCTCTTAACTTTTTTCCCTCTTAATTTTTTTGTTTTGTTTTTTGAAAAAACAAATAAATAAACACTTATTAAATTCTTTCAAACTCCTCGGTCAAACCCCATGTATTTAATTTATATATTAAAAAAATTAAAACAAATATAAATATCTATAATTATCCCGTGCATAGCACGGGTAATAGGCTAGTTATATATTAAGCAAAATGAGGTTTTTTAATCCCAAGCCTTGTGGGAGCTCCAATCTTCCAATCTAAATTTCTTGATTTTTTGATTTTTAAAAAAAAATCTTAATATTTATTAACTTCTCCCAACTCCTAAGTCTTACTCTCATAATAATACTTTAATACATTAAAAACAAGCATAAAAAAAAAATTTCTTTGAAATCCAACACATATAAATTTATTATCCCTCATAATAACACTTTAATGCAATAAGAACAAATATAAAAAAAAAATTCTTGCAGAATCCAACACATATGATTATTATCAAAATATTAAATTTTAATATAATATAATAAAAAAGACATTTAATTCCTTTAAAAGTCCAACACATATGATTATTATCAAAATATTAAACTTTAATATAATATAAAAAAGGGAAAAAAAACATTTAAAATATTAAGCAAAATAAGGTTTTTTAACCCCAAGCCTTGTGGGAGTTTCAATCTCCCAATCTAAATTTCTTAATTTTCTGATTTAAAAAAAAAATCTTAGCATTTATTAACTTCTCCCAACTCCCAAATCTTACCCTCATAATAATACTTTAATGCATTAAGAATAAGTATTAAAAAAAATTTAAAATTCAACACATATGAATTTATTATCCCTCATAATAACAATTTAATGCATTAAGAACAAGCATAAACAAAATTTCTTGCAAAATCCAACACATATGATTATTATCAAAATATTAAACTTTAATATCTATCTATCTATATCCATACTTCTATACTATATATTAAGCAAAAAAGAGTTTTTAACCTCAAGTCTTCTGGGAGCTCCAATCTCTCAATCTAAATTTCCTGATTTTTTGATTTTAAAAAAAAAAATCTTAGCATTTATTAAGTTCTCCCAACTCCCAAGTCTTACTCTCATAATAATACTTTAATGCATTAAGAACAAGTATAAAAAAAAATTCTTTGAAATCCAACACATATGAATTTATTATCCCTCATAATAACACTTTAATGCATTAAGAACAAGTATAAAAAAAATTTCTTGAAAAATCCAACACATATGATTATTATCAAAATATTAAATTTTAATATAATATAATAAAAAAAGACATTTAATTCCTTGAAAAGTCCAACACATAGGATTATTATCAAAATATTAAACTTTAATATAATATAAAAAAGAAAAAAAAGAAGACATTTAAAAAAAAAATCTATACTATATATTAAGTAAGAGGGGGTTTTAACCTCAAGCCTTGTGGGAGCTCCAATCTCCCAATCTAAATTTTTTGATTTTTTTATTTAAAAATAAATAAAATTTAGCATTTATTAACTTCTCCCAACTCCCAAGTCTTACCCTCATAATAATACTTTAATACATTAAGAATAAGTATAAAAAAATGGATAAGGGGTCACTATTGTGCGGGAAGCACAGCAGTGACTGTGGTGCTTCCATTTGAGGTGTATTATGATTTTATTTTTATGATCCAAACCGTTCATTTTGTAGGATTTATTGAGTACATCATGCCTGCCAAAAATCATATTAATCGGATATCAAAAACTATATGATCGAATTGCATATTATTTATGTTATTTCTCAAAATAAAACTTATTATTTATTTTTTTGGTTGTCGATCATATAGTTGTTGATATCCGATTAATATGATTTTTGGTAGGCATAAATTACTCAACAAACCCTACAAAATGACGGTTTGGATCATAAAAATAAGGTCATAATACACCTCAAATGGAAGGCACTGATCCCCTTATCCTAAAAAAATTCTTTGAAATCCAACACATATGAATTCATTGAAAAGTCCCAACACATATGATTATTATCCCTCATAATAACACTTTAATGCATTAAGAATAAACATAAAAAAAAATTATTGAAAAGTCCGACACATCTATCTATATTTATACTATATATTAAGCAAAAGCGAATTTTTAACCCCAAGGCCTGTGGGAGCTTCAATATCCCAATATGAATTTTCTAAATTTTTTATTTAAAAAAAAAAAAAAAACTCAACATTTATTGATTTTGTCAAAATCCCCTGATCGGCATTTATTAATTTTTTTCAATTCACAGGTCTTTCCACATGCCTACATTTATTGATTTAGTCAAAATCCCCTAATCAGCATTTAAAATCCCCTCATACAAATAATTATGGTGGTGTTTGGGAACTTGGTTCCCAAATTTTTTTCTCATTTTTTTCACTAAAAGACAAAAGTTTTGCAAAACCAAAAAAAACACATCCAAATAAAATATCATATCCAACCCCATAATCATTTCACTTTTTCTCTCACAAACATCACATCCAACAACAAAAAAACCCAACTATCTTCCCAAACACTAAAATTTTTTTATCCAATAATATTCTACAACTAAAAAAATTTACATAAAAACTCACTTCCCAAACACCTACAGATACAATCTGTGTATAGTTACTGCAGTATCCTTTTCAACTTCTCTCATACACTATGGTTAGTGATAAGATTGTTAAATTATTTTTATAAAAAATTTTTAAAAACATAATTTATATATTAAAAAAAATCTAAAATAAATATAAATATCTATAATTATCCCGTGCATAGCACGGGTGATAAGCTAGTACTATGTATTAAGTAAAATGGGGTTTTTAACCCCTAAGACCTATGAGAGCTCCAATATGTCAATCTTAATTTTCTAATTTTTATTTTTTTAAAAAAAATTAACCTTAGCATTTATTAACTTCTCTCAACCCACAAGACTTTTTGATTTCTCTCATAATTACTGCAGTACCTTTTCCAAAACAAATAATTTGTATATTAAAAAAAAATTAAAACAAATATAAATATCTATATCTATATCTATCCATTTATTTATATCTATCTCTAATCCACAAGTTTTGTGGGAGTTCCAATATTTGAACCTAAATTTCTTAATTTTTTTAATTTTTTTTAAAAAAACAAAAACTTAACACTTATTAAATTCTTCCAAGTCTTTTTAACTTCTCCAATACACACACTCTTTTTAATTTTGTACATACCTATTGCAAACAGTGAGTCTCCTTTTTGTTTTCTCCTTCTTGACTTCTCACTTCTACACTTTCAACTTCAATGATCACGTATGCAAACAGTAAGTCTTCTTTTTGTTTTCTCTTTCTTGACTTTTCCTTTTATTTACTGTTTTAATATTGTAGTTAGATAGCGCATAAAAATATTTGTGATTTGTCTAGCGAATAAAAAATTATAATTTAATTTTTTAATACGATTGAACTTAGATAAATATAAACTCTCAGAAAGAGAAAAATGTGATCATAATTAGTTAAATGATTCTTTTTTTTTAATGTGATTGTAGTTAGTTTAATAGTTTATTTATTTATTTTGTTATGTGAAAAATGTGATGTGATTGTACTTAGTTCAATAGTTTTTTTTTTAATGTTATTTATCTTTTTATTTACTATTTTAATTTTATTTTTAATTTTTTAATATGATTAAAATTAGATAAATATAAACCCTCACAAAGAGAAAAATGTGATTATAATTAGTTGAATGATTCTTTTTTTTTTTAATGTGATTGTAATTAGTTTAATAGTTCTTTTTTTTCATTTATTTATTTTATTATGGGAAAAATGTGATATGATTGTAATTTGTTCAATGGCTCTTTTTTTTAATATGATTGTTGTAGTTAGTTCAATGTTTTTTTTTAATGTTATTTAATCTTTTTATTTACTATTTTAATTTTATTTTTAATATGATTGAAATTAGATAAACATAAACACTTACAAAGAAAAAAATGTGATTGTAGTTAGTTCAATGGTTCTTTTTTTTTAATGTGATTGTAGTTAGTCAATGGTTCTTTTTTTCATTTATTTATTTATTTTTATTATAGAAAAAATGTGATGTGATTGTAGTTTGTTCAATGGTTCTTTTTTTTAATATGATTTAATCTTTTATTTATTGTTTTAATGGTTTTTCTTTACAATTATTTATGAAAAAAATATTATTGTAGTTAGATAGCATAAAAATATTTGTGATTTGATTTGATTTTTTTTCTGATTTGATTTTTAAAGTACCAATTATTAATAATGATTAAATTATATTTTGAAAAAAAAATTGTAATTGATTTTTTTAACTCACTGTTTTTTTTGAAAAAAAATTATTGTGTTTTTTAACTATCAATTCACTTAATTTGTGATTTGATTTTTAACTCACTGTGTTTTTTGAAAAACAAAATGGATTGTACTCATTAGGGTCATATAATGTACCGATTATTGATGATGATTAGATTATATTTTGACCCAAAAAAAAATTGTAATTGATCTTTTTAACTCACTATGTTTTTTGAAAAATAAATTATTGTGTTTTTTAATTATCAATTGACTTAATTTGTGATTATTTTTTAATTATTGATGATGATTAGATAGCATTAAAAAATTGTGATTTGTATGATTGAAGTTATCTCCTTTTGTTTATAATTTTATTTTTTAATATGATTGAAGTTAGATAAATATAAACACTCACAAAAAGAAAAATGTAATTGTAGTTTGTTCAATAGTTCTAAATAATCTTTTTTATTTACTATTTTAAGGGTTATTTTTTTCAATTATTTTTTTTATTATGAGAAAAATGTCATTGTAGTTAGATAGCATTAAAAAAATTGTGATTTGTATGATTGAAGTTATCTCCTTTTGTCTATAATTTGATTTTTTAATATGATTGAAGTTAACTCACAAAAAGAAAAATGTGATTCTAATTTGTTCAACGGCTCTAAATAATATTTTTATTTACTATTTTAATGATTCTTTTTTTCAATTATTTTTTTTTATTATGAGAAAAATATGATTGTTGTAACGCCCTGGAAATAATGACATTTAACCTAACAATATTGACATGCTATGATATATAAAAGATCCACGTTCTTTCATTCAACAGGGTTCTATTACAAAACGTATTACATGTTAACAACAAAAGCAAATGCCCTAAGGGCTTCTGACTTTCAAGTTAACACTTGGTTACAAGAAAATAGAGTGCTAGCTCATTTACACATTAAGCCCTAGGCTTGAATTTACATGTAACACTGCAAAAGGAAAGACAATCAAAAGTCCATCCGCCACTAGCCTTCCAAGCTAAGTCCTTGGAGGTGGCATGCTACCAGTACCTGAAAATGATGTTCCCATATAGGGTGAGCCACAGCCAGAGAAATATACTAAACCGTTATAAATAATGACTAAAAGACTAACAATTGATAGATGGCCAACTCTTTTACATTCTTTCATCACTTCAACAAATATAAACAAAACAGATATATTCACACTTTCCATGACAAGCATACATGCTCGCCAATATTTTCTAGATAAGCATACATGCTCTATCTCTGAGTTCATCCCCTATCTCCTCCAGAACATCCGGTTTAGAGGTCCATCCCTATCTTCCCTAAACCATGAGTCCATCCCTCTCTCCACCAAGACAACACAATGCATATATATAACAATTATACACATCACATATCAATACATAAAATCAATGTATTCTTTCCATCGTCATAACCCATGACCCAATTCTATCTCAATTCCTCATTTTCCACAATTAATTATTCAAATTAATAAATCAATGTAATTAGGACATTTCCATAATTAACATTACAACCTTTAGGTTCCAATTTCACTAATGTTTCAACATTAATTCCATGTTTCTATACCAAACATGCTTCTAGGTTTATTATAGACAAAACCCCAACTTTTGTAAAATTACACAATGGCCCAAAGTTTCCCAAAATTTCACAACAACTACCAACATATCAAAATGCTAAAATTCAAAGACAAAATCTATAAAAAGGAGTAGGATATCCCTACCTCAAAAGATGAGCTCCAAAGAAGAAGGACCCAAAACCAAAATGCTCCAAACACCAAACTATTCGGATCAAAATGACGCCTCGACGATCAACACCCTTTTTGTGAAGACAAAAGGTGAACAACACACTCTAACTAGATCAATACTTAGAGAGAAGTTATGGTTTTTGAGTGAGAAGCTCTGAAAATGGTGTTTTGGTAAAGTAAGAGAAAGAAGATAAGTCCAAAAAGTGATTTAAAATGCCCAGTCCCACTCAGTTATACGACAGGTCCGCTCGAGCGTAAGACTCTCCGCTCGAGCGTAAAGACACATAAAACAAGTTCCGCTCGAGCGCAACATTATCCGCTCGAGCTCCAAGACACAGACACGAAGTTTGTCCGCTCGAGCGTAGATCCCAGCCCGCCGGCGCAGTCTCCCCTCAGAACTCTCTCCAAAAAACATCTTGCGCCGGCGCTAAAGACCCTTCGAGCGCCTAAATCACACTTGCAGAAGTTTTGCAGACGCACGAAATCGAAAGGTGCATTCTCGCCGGCGCCAAAACCTCCGCCGGCGTACAAGCAACAACAACCCATCCGCTCGGCGCAAACATGTCGCCGGCGGACGATTCGCTTAAAACTGGGCAACTAGACTTGGTTCTAAAGCTTAACCAACCTGTGACAAACTGCCCAACACATCCTGTAACTCAAAAATAAAGCAAGAAAGGACGTAAACAAGACAATACTCAATTACCGACATCCACGGACACATGTCAGACCACTATCGACAAGGGGTAAACCGGGACCGCTATAACCTCTCTTAAGGAATTTCGTCCCGAAATTAAAACAAGTTTTGAAAGGCAAGTTTTCCTCTCCTTTAAACAATGTTATATCACAACATTACACAATTCGACCCATTCTTGGTCATTCCATCTCTCATCAAGAGGCATTTAACAATATATACATTTCCACATGCATTTTCCTTCCGTTTCAACCATTTCCCACATAGATGGTTTACAATTCATATCATAAGCAATAATCATGATACAATTCAATTTCTATAATATGGCCAACATATGCACTATTATAATCAACTCCCATAACAAGGCAAGTTCTACAACATTTACATTAACCAAAACATACACCATGTTTCACAACTTAAGACATTTCATTACACACCAACAAATAAGTCTGGATATTTCTCACGGACTCCCAACTCACGTTCCCAAGTGGCCTCCTCCACTCCGTGATGTTTCCACAAAACCTTAACCAAAGGGATGGTCTTACCACGCAGGACTTGATCCCGCCTATCCAAGACCTGAACCGGCCTCTCCTCATATGAGGCATCCTCATCTACCTCTAAGTCGGTCCAATCCAACACGTGTGATGGATCCGGCTCATACTTCCGAAGCATACTTACATGAAACACGTCATGAACTCCGGCCAACTGTGGCGGCAAAGCTAAACGATAAGCAACCTCGCCAATCCGCTCAAGGACCTCAAAAGGACCAATAAACCGAGGGGACAACTTCCCCCTCTTCCCAAATCTCAACAACCCCGCCTAGGTGATATCTTCAGAAAGACGTGATCACCCACCTCAAACTCTAACGGTCTCCTCCTACGGTCAGCATAGGACTTCTGACGACTCTGGGCCGTAACAAGCCTCCTACGGATAAGCTCAACTTTCTCCGTCGTCTCCCTAACCAACTCCGGACCCAACAAAGGTGTGTCGCCCATCTCCGCCCAACAAACTGGAGACCTACAAGGTCGGCCATACAAGGCCTCAAATGGTGCCATACCGATACTAGACTGAAAACTGTTATTGTAGGCAAACTCCACCAGCGGTAAGTGCCTCTCCCATGTCCCATGAAATCAAGGACACAACCGAAGCATATCCTCAAGGATCTGAATGGTACGCCGGTTGCCCGTCGGTCCGAGGATGATAAGTCAGTACTAAAGGTCAACTTAGTACCTAAAGCACTCGCAAACTCGCCACAACCTAGCAAGAAAACGAGGATCTCTATCAGACGAGATCACTTTGGGACCCCGTGCAATCTCACTATGTCCCGAACATACAAGTCGGCAAGATGATCTCTCGAATCTCTCGCGCATTGGAATGAAATCGCCGACTTGGTCAACCGGTCTACAACCACCCAAATAGTGTCACTACCCCGAGTCTTGGAAGACCTACAACGAAGTCCATGGTGACATGCTCCCACTTCCACTCGGCAATAGGCAAGGGTTGTAACAAACCGGCGGCCTCGATGCTCGGCCTTCACTGGCGACAAGTAAGGCACTTAGACATGAAGCGCCACATCTCTCTTCATACCCGCCAAAAGCGGCGACCCAAATCCCGATACATCTTAGTACCTCCGGATGCACCATAAGGCGTGAATGATGAAACTCTGAGTACCTCCTCTCGGCAGCCTCCCAGTACAAACAAACGGTCTCGGTATCTCACACTCGGTCGGGATACACCGTCAAACCCTTCTCAACCTTCCCATTGGAGATCCTCTCTGGAGTGATTCCACCTCAAGGTCACCTCTCAGTGCCTCTAACACTCTAGTCACTAGTGTAGGTTGCTAACAACGAAAACAAGGTCGCAGCTTGGGGATTCGTCGAAGCAAATCAAATTCTCCGATTGCCCCAACATCCCCACTCCGGATAGCTATACAAGCTACATTACTAACGGATTTTACGCTAAGGGCATCGGCCACAACGTTGGCCTTCCCGGTGATAATGCAACTCGAAGTCGTAATCTTCTATAAACTCCATCCACCTCCTCGCCTCAAGTTCAAGTCTTTACGTGAAAACAGATACTTGACTTTATGATCCGAGAACACCTCGAATCTCTCACCATAAAGGTAGTGCCTCCAGTTTTCAAGGCAAAGATCACACCGCCAACTCTAGGTCGTGTGTAGGGTAATTCTTCTCGTGTATTTTTAATCGGCGTGAGCCATAGGCTACTACTTTCCCTCCTGCATCAACACACAACCCAAACCCTCTCGTGAGGCATCACAATAGATGCATAACCCAACCCTCTCTCGGAATAATCAAGACCGAGCGGTGGTCAATCTAACTTTCAACTCAAAACGACTTTTCACAAGTCTCACTCCATACAAATTTGACTCCTGGCGAGTCAACCTAGTCAACTTGAAGCTAACACGGAGAAATCTTTCACAAACCGACGGTAATACCCAGCTAATCGAGCTGCGAATCTCAAACACATTCTTAGGTGTGCCAGTCTTGCCTTGCCTCAATCTTGGATGTATCAACAGACACCCCTTCCCGAAACTACATGGCCTAAGAATTTGACTTCTCTTAGCCGAACTCGACTTCCCAAACTTGGCATACTGACCTATGGGCTCTAAGCAATTCAAGCGCCACTCTCAAGTGTTCCTCGTGCTCTTGCTCGAGGGTGAATAGATAAGAATATCATCCACAAAACGACCACAAAAGCGATCCAAGAATTCCGGAAGATCCGGTTCATCAAGTCCATAAAGATCGCCGGTGCTGGTAAGCCCAAATGGCATCACCAGAAACTCATAATGGCCATACCGCGTACGGAATGCCGTCTTCGGAATATCCCCCTCTCTGACCCTCAACTGGTGGAAACCCGATCTCAAGTCTATCTTAGGGAAACAGCGGGAACCCTTCAACTGGTCAAACAAGTCCTCTATACGGGCATAGGGTACTTATTCTTAATCAGAGCCGATTCAACTTCCTAGTCGATACACAACCTCAAGGCACCGTCTTTCTTTTTTAGCAAGAGGGCGGTGCTCCCACGGCGATACACTAGGTGTAACGAAGCCCTTATCTAGCAATTCTTGGAGTGAACTTTCAACTCAATCAACTCTGTAGGTGCAAAAGCGATAAGGTGCCATAGAAATCGGCGTCTTGCGTCACTAAATCAATAGAGAACTCTGTCTCCCGGTGGGGTGGCAAAACAATAAGATCCTCGGGAAAGACATCTGCGTATTCACAAACTACCCTCGCAACTCAACTGGTCTCATCACACTCACCATTCTCAAAACTAGCAAGTAAACTACTAAGCTCATTCATTCGCGGACCGCACCGCGGGCACAATACTACCAACCCGGTCTCCTAAAAGTGGAAAAACTCCCGTTCACATTGTCTGAGGTAACCCTCTGGCGGTAGCAATCAATGACCGCCGGTATGACGATAACTACCCATACCCAAAATAACATCAAAGCCCTTCATGGGCATAACTACAAATGGAAAAGGAAGTCGATGATCGTCGACCTCTATATCCTGACCTCTACATCCGTGCCTCAAAATTAACTCACCCCCAATAGGTGACACAACGCAAATAGGAGATGCTAAAAGTGCTAACTCCGGTTCAACACGGATGCAAATGCACAGATACAAAAGAATGAGATGCACCGTGTCAATCAACACTCTAGCAACCGAATTGCAAAACAAAAGGTACCTCTCACTCTTGATGGAGCCAGATTAGGTCCTGTGATAACAAGATACACGCTACAGAGGCCTCGATCTACCTCGCCTCTCGGAGCATAGGATCATATCTTGTTGGGGACGACGGCCCGGATTGGCCCTCGAGGCCTGCACAGACTGAGCTGGCTGAAATCCCTGCGTCTGTCTAGAACCACGCTCCTGAAGTGGCACTCAACCGTGGGCAATACCTCTTCATGTGCCCGGGCTGTCCTCACTGGTAACACGATCTGGCTGCCCCTGCCGAACTCGACTCGTAGTGCAGGTGGCGAAGAAGCGGCTCTCGACCCCGCCTTTGGGCAAGCAAGCCTTGTGACCGGGCTGGCCACACTTGAAACAGGTGAACTCTCCCTGACTGCCCCTCCCGGAGCCTGCACTCGGTACTGGGAAAGTCGACTGGCCAACCACAGGACGGTGAGGGGTTATAACCCCTCCGCCTCCTGCCATCACTGTCCTCTTGGCCCCTCTTGGAGCCCCCATGTTTCTCCTCTTCTCCTCTGCATCATCGGCTCCATATGAGCCGCAAAGATCCACCAAATGCCTGTACTCTCGAATGTAAGGTCCACCAACTTTCAACTTGAGGTCCCACCTCAACTTCCGCTCAAACTCGTAGCAGGCTCCTCCGCCACTAGTTCAGTGCAAACTCGACAAGCTAGTAAATGTAGCCTCAAACTCGGCCACGCAGACAAACCCTCCGCTTAAGCTTGGTAACCGATCCCTTAGTCTCTCTAGCCATCATGGACAAAACCTCTCCTGGAAACCATTCACAAACGCCGCCCAAGTACCACCCACACGAACTTTCTCATACTTCCACCATTGACCCGCATCTCCCTTCAGCTGGAAGGATGCCAAGGTCACTTTCAATGCTCCGTCCTCAATGCCTAGCATATCGAATGTTTTACTCAACTGTTCTAGCCACTAAATGCGCCTTCAATGGCTCCTTAGGATCCCCAACAAACTCCTCCGGGTTAGACCAGGAAGAACTCCCTCTTCAAGAAAGAAGGTCTGCCTCGGTTGCACGATTTCTGCTCGAGAATACCTAAGGCCCCGCTATCTCTCGGGCCAAGGCACCCATGGCTCTTGACCTTGGCTCGGCCACATTGGCCTGACCAACCCCTTCCTGAACTGTCGGAACCTCATCCGGTAATGGCACTTCCTGCCTCCTAGGCCTACCACGCCTACCACCTCTTGCTCGTCCTGACATCCTAATAAAGGTAACACAGAACGTTAGCACATTTATAAACGTGCCAAAACTAAACACTCACGTCCTAATGCATGGATAACTGTAATTCATTCCACGTAAGCACATAAACACATATAGCACTTACGAATTTCATTTCCGGATGATGATAGTCCCAAGGCGTTACTAGAGTACCGGTTAGAAACAGCATTGATCAAGTGCCTTTCCAACAAGACTCCCAGAAACCCAAAGACCCAATCAACATCCTAGAAACTAAATCCCATACCCAAATAATCACATAAGCATGTTATCACATAAACATATAACAGTACACCTAAGTCTCTATCAAGCGAGACAAACCCATTGTGATCCTAATCACTTCCCACGTACCCAAAGTATTCGAACCCGGTACGCCCTGATACCAAGTTGTAACGCCCTGGAAATAATGACATTTAACCTAACAATATTGACATGCTATGATATATAAAAGATCCACGTTCTTTCATTCAACAGGGTTCTATTACAAAACGTATTACATGTTAACAACAAAAGCAAATGCCCTAAGGGCTTCTGACTTTCAAGTTAACACTTGGTTACAAGAAAATAGAGTGCTAGCTCATTTACACATTAAGCCCTAGGCTTGAATTTACATGTAACACTGCAAAAGGAAAGACAATCAAAAGTCCATCCGCCACTAGCCTTCCAAGCTAAGTCCTTGGAGGTGGCATGCTACCAGTACCTGAAAATGATGTTCCCATATAGGGTGAGCCACGACCAAAGAGAAATATACTAAACCGCTTATAAATAATGACTAAAAGACTCACAATTGATAGATGGCCAACTCTTTTACATTCTTTCATCACTTCAACAAATATAAACAAAACAGATATATTCACACTTTCCATGACAAGCATACATGCTCTGCCAATATTTTCTAGATAAGCATACATGCTCTATCATCTGAGTTCATCCCCTATCTCATCCGAGTAACATCCGGGTTAGAGGTCCATCCCCTATCTTCCCTAAACATGAGTCCATCCCTATCTCCTCCAACACAACACAATGCATATATATAACAATTATACACATCACATATCAATACATAAAATCAATGTATTCTTTCCATCGTCATAACCCATGACCCAATTCTATCTCAATTCCTCATTTTCCACAATTAATTATTCAAATTAATAAATCAATGTAATTAGGACATTTCCATAATTAACATTACAACCTTTAGGTTCCAATTTCACTAATGTTTCAACATTAATTCCATGTTTCTATACCAAACATGCTTCTAGGTTTATTATAGACAAAACCCCAACTTTTGTAAAATTACACAATGGCCCAAAGTTTCCCAAAATTTCACAACAACTACCAACATATCAAAATGCTAAAATTCAAAGACAAAATCTATAAAAAGGAGTAGGATATCCCTACCTCAAAAGATGAGCTCCAAAGAAGAAGGACCCAAAACCAAAATGCTCCAAACACCAAACTATTAGGATCAAAATGACGCCTCGACGATCAACACCCTTTTGTGAAGACAAAAGGTGAACAACACACTCTAACTAGATCAATACTTAGAGAGAAGTTATGGTTTTTGAGTGAGAAGCTCTGAAAATGGTGTTTTGGTAAAGTAAGAAAGAAGAAGATAAGTCAAAAAGTGATTTAAAAATGCCTGTCCCACTCGGTTATACAGTCCGCTCGGCGTAAGACTCTCCGCGAGCGTAAAGACACATAAAACAGTTCCGCTCGGCGCAACATTATCCGCCGAGCTCCAAGACACGAACACAAAGTTTGTCGCTCGGCGTAGATCCCAACCCGCCGGCGCAGTCTCTCCGTAACTCTCTCCAAAAACATCTTGTCTTCGGCGCCGAAAGACAAAGCCGCCGAGCGCCTAAATCACACTTGCAGAAGTTTTGCAGACGCACGAAATACTGAAAGGGTGCATTCTCGCTCGGCGCCAAAACCTCCTTCGGCGCATAAGCAACAACAACCCATCCGCTCGAGCGCAAACATGTCCGCTCGAGCGGACCAGTTAAAACCTGGGCAACTAGACTTGGTTCTAAAGCTTAACCAACCTGTAACAAACCTGCCCAACACATCCTGTAACTCAAAAATAAAGCAAGAAAGGACGTAAACAAGACAATACTCAATTACCGACATCCACGGACACATGTCCGGACCACTATACGACAAGGGGTAAACCCGGGACCGCTATAGTTTGATAGTATTAAAAAAATTATGATTTATATGATTGAAGTTATCTCCTTTTGTTTATAATTTCATTTTTTTAATATGATTGAAATTAGATAAACATAAACACTCACAAAAAGAAAAATGTGATTGTAGTTTGTTCAATGCTTCTAAATAATCTTTTTATTTACTATTTTAATGGTTCTTATTTTTTTTAGGGTAAACTACCAATAGGTCCTACTTGGGAGACTTATTACTCAATAGGTCCTACTTTGAGACTTATTACCCATTAAGTCCTATTTGATATAATTTATTAAGTGATAAAGACAAATTTATCAGTCTTTTTTTTTTATGAATAATTTTATAGTGATAAATTTATCAGTCTCTTTTTTTATGAATAATTTTTTAGTGATAAATTTATCACTCTCTTATTTTTATAGTGTTAAATTTATTAGTTAGGACCTGTAGGTAAATAAGTCTAGTGAATAGGACTAATTGGTAAGTACCCCTTTTTTTTATTATGAGAAAAATGTGATTGTAGTTAGATAGCATTAAAAAAAAAATTTGATTTGTATTATTGAAGTTATCTACTTTTGTTTATAATTTGATTTTTTAATATGATTGAAGTTAGATAAATATAAACACTCACAAAAAGAAAAATGTGATTGTAGTTTTTTCAATACTTCTAAATAATCTTTTTATTTACTATTTTAATGGTACTTTTTTTCAATTATTTTTTTTATTATGAGAAAAATATGATTGTAGTTAGATAGCATTAAAAAAATTGTGATTTGTATGATTGAAGTTATCTCTTTTTGTTTATAATTTGATTTTTTTAATATGATTGAAGTAAGATAAACATAAACACTCACAAAAAGAAAAATGTGATTGTAGTTTGTTCAATGATTCTAAATAATCTTTTTATTTACTATTTTAATAGTTCTTTTTTTATTATGAGAAAAATATGATTGTAGTTAGATAGTATTAAAAAAATTGTGATTTGTATGATTGAAGCTATCTCATTTTGTTTATAATTTGATTTTTTAATATGTACAATAATAATTCAAACTTAACAAGTGTTTTAATTTTTAATTAGGTACAATATTTCCTTTAACAAGTGTCCTTTTTTTTTTTTGGTTGATAAGATACAATGTTAACCTTGTGATCAAAGACAGTATTGGTTCAATAAACTCACTGTTCAAGATAAACGGACAGAGTTTATTTTTCGATGTCAACCATCATATTTGAAGAATATGAGATCAAAGGTAGGAAATTATAAAATTTATTATAAATAACTTATTCTTACTTTTTCAAACACAAAATTATAATTTCAAAATTTTATAGGATAATGGCGTTAAAATGATTAAAGATTATATTGCGTCATGCCAAGACTGTGCCTGTGCATTTATCATATATGTACCAACAATGCCATATCAACTAGATTGTGCACCGTGCGTGACCTTTATTTTAAATATAGATTGGTCTGAAAAATGTCTATACATTTCCGAAAGTAAAAAAAAAAAAAAACATGTAAGTATAACATTTTTACTTTATAACATTTTATAAATACATAATATATGTGTTGTTCATTAATTATAATATTAACTATCATGTTGACAATGCAATAATGCTGATGGAAGGCCAACAATAATTTAGATTTTAGTTATTTTTTGTTTTACTTATTCAGTGAATTTCGAACAAATGTAATAAATTCTTATTTTTATTACTTTAATTATGCAATGCCAATATGTTCTTTTAAAATTACATATATTTTATGCTAACAATTTAAAAATATGTTTGACATAACTATGAATGGTTTTTTTTTTTTTTAAATTTAATCTCGTGCATAGCACAAGTGATATGCTAGTTAAATATTAAGCAAAAGGGAGTTTTTAACCCCAAGCCTTGTGGGAGGTCCAATCTCCCAATCTAAATTTCCTGATTTTTTGATTTAAAAAAAAAATCTTAGCATTTATTAACTTCTCCCGACTCCCAAGTCTTACCCTCATAATAATACTTTAATGCATTAAGAACAAGCATAAAAAAAGTCTTTGAAATCCAACACGTGAATTTATTATCCTTCATAATAACACTTTAATGCATTAAGAACAAGTATAAACAAAATTTCTTGAAAAGTCCAACACATATGATTATTATCAAAATATTAAACTTTAATATCTATCTCGCTATATCTATACTTCTATACTTTTACTATATATTAAGCAAAAGGGAGTTTTTAACCACAAGCCTTGTGGGAGCTCCAATCTCCCAATCTAAATTTTTTGATTTTTTATTTAAAAAAAAAAATCTTAACATTTATGAACTTCTCCCAACTCCCAAGTCTTACTCTCATAATAATATTTTAATGCATTAAGAACAAATATAAAAAAAAAATTCTTTGAAATCGAACACATGAATTTATTATCCCTCATAATAACACTTTAATGTAATAAGACACTACAACAAAAAACACATTTGGCGACCCACAAATTTTGTCGCCAAAAGTACAAATTTCGTCGCCAAAAGAATCGGCGACAAAATATACAACTTGTCACCAAAGCCCTGTCACTAAAAGTACTGGCATTTAAATCGAAATTGTCACCGTATGTAGACATTTAGCGACAAGCAAAATTGGTCGCCAAAAATCATATATTTTGTCGCTATAAAATTACAATTTGTCGCTAAAAGGTTAAACTTTGGATAGGCCATGTAGTTTTAGCGACAAATAAATGCGTCGCCAAAAGTACTATTTAATGACAAAATTAATTTAAACGCTAAAAATCTCGTTTTTAGCGACGAGCAAGTTTTGGTTGCTAAAAGTTCTAGAAATAACCACTAACTTTTAGCAACAAAAACAATATGCTGTCGCCAAATATATTAACAGCGACGAAAATACCACCTGTCACTAAAAATTCAATACACAGATTTTGATTTTAATAATTTTCCTGTTCAAAATATTCCAAAACACCTGTATTCCTGTGCACAATATATACACAAATGTAATGTAAATAATAATACACCTGTTCAAGACATTCATACTAATTCAAAATTAATAGATATGAAAAATTCACATAAACATAATTACAATTCTCTGACAATCTAAAACATCCATACTAAAGTACTTACAAACTACTAACATCAAACTTATAAATACATTACCAAATGCTATGTCAAAATATTTTCAAAATTACAACCAAATATTTTGATGTTAAACATCTAACCAAAAAGTCATTTACCAAAATCCTATGTCAAAATATTTGCAAAAATACAACACCAAATATTTTGATGCTAAACATTTAATCCATAAATCATTTACCAAAATCCTATGTCAAAATATTTGCAAAAACACAATCAAATCTTCTGATGCAGCCCAAACTATTTTCCACCATTGCCAATCTGTCACATGAAAAAACAAAAAACAATATTAGAGCTAATGAACCATACAACTCAAGACATTGTGTGCGCATATAGTTTCGCTACAAACATAAAATGAATCATAGAACACATAATGAAACATGCACATATTTCACTTTTTATGAGGCATACATGTAATGTAAGTGTATACTCTGGTTCATTCTATGTACTCTAGCCTTGTTTAAACTGCTAATACAAACACCATATACAAGGAGAAATTTTCTTCATCAATGAATAGTTGGCAAGTCAAAGGCCAAAAAATTGCCCAAGAAATCAATGTTGACATCAGTAAGTTTCTTTAACCTTCGCAGACATTCCAAGAGATCCAACATCATCAAAATTTTGACTTTGGGACAAAGTCTCAACTCATTTTGTCTTTGGATTTCTAGGGGCACTGTTTTGCATAGTGATAGGTAGCATCCATCAGACTTTCTTTTTCCTTGATTCTTTTTTTTTTTCTTTCTTAAAATAATGCCATTTTTGGTCTTGATGCTATTTACAGTTTAATAGCCAAAACCCATCTGAAGGACTTTCAACAATATAGATTGGGTTGTAAATAAACATGGCGATTACCTATCGGCCAGAGCATGCATAATACCATACCTAAAAGACATTAAGCCTTTGCTCATCTCTACAACATGGATTTCATAAGAGATATTACTATAGCATCCAAACTAATTAACAAGATTTGGTCATTTCTAATCATACGATCCAACACAATCTCAGGCTTCCTACTTCTAAAGATGTTCACGGTTTATGGAATCCAACCTTCGATTACATGTATCACGTCTGAGTTCTCTGAAATAGTGACAATTCCCCAATGATATGCGAAATGCTTCTCATTCCATTGATGCTATATGCGAATATGCTTCTCAATTCTATTTATATTAAGCAAGAAGAGTAGATTGTATAGTGGAATCTATAGACCAGGTTTTGTATATGATCATATCTAATAACAAAAGCAGTTCACAATTTAGGCTTGAAAAGGCTGTCATGCTAAGTTTTGGTTTGGTGGTCATTTTGAAATTTCGGCCCCCGAACGGGCCTTTTAAGTCTTGTGTTTCACAATTTTACTTCTAATTTTCTAACCGGAGATCCAATCGAGGTCCCGTTTGTTCCTACAAGTCTATTTAGGCTTAATCAAGCTGTCCGTGCCAAGTTTTGTTGGTTTTGGTGGTTATTTACAATTTATTTGAGCAGACCTTTTTAAGTCTTGTGTTTTACAATTTTCCTTCTAATTTTTAACCAGGAGATCCAATTGAGGTCTCGTTTGTTCCTACAAGTCTATTTAGGCTTGAACAAGCTATTCGTGCCAAGTTTGTGGTTTGTGGTCATTTCAAAATTTTGGCCCCTGAACGGGCCTTTTAAATCTTGTGTTTTATAATTTTTCTTCTAATTTTCTAACCGGAGATCCAATCGAGGTCCCGATTGTGCAACACAAGCAGACATATTAAATGAAATGTTTGTTGTGATTTGAAAAGTAAATTATGAAAAATATACTTACAAAAGTGTTTGTCAATAAAATTCCTCTGATGAATAATCATTTTCATCAACCTGCATGCCTGCCTGATCCTTGGTCATCCTCATAAACTTCTCAATCTCTTCAAATCTTTTGTTTTGCATTTCAATCATTTTAGCTTGCTCTTGTGCTACCAGGTGCTGGGCTGCAATTTGTTCTTGTTGGATCTCGGACAAATTCTTCAATGACTCTAGTTCTTTTTGTAGGCTCGAAACCACCTCAGTATGTGCTTGTGCAATGAAGATCTGGATGATGATGGTTTTGGACCAACTCCAAAGCCTTTTAAGTATCCCGATTTCTTCCCAAGAATCTCGATTGACAGCTGCTCCTGAGTTAAAGGTATTGCCCCAGGCTCTAAAGACTCTTCATGTCGCTTTTTCAAAGCTTCCTATCAATTTGTAAACAAGTTCAACAAATACCATCATTTACATAAATATGTAACTCTATTAATTGGCATACTTACATGTAATTGACCACATATTGGGGCTACCCAATCCGACTTTCTCTTGCTCCAATGGGAATCTTTGTAGAAGTCTACGAAGTCAGTCTTCTCGGTACCCTAATTCCATTTAAAAGTAAGCATACATAATTAACTACAAAAAGATACCCTTTTACAGCATCACCACAAACATAGTATGCTTTCAAAATACACAATTATTATCTCTACGAATAGAACTAATCAAAAAAGTGGATTTAAACTCTTTTATATACATAAAATTTGATCACAGAATAAGGCACAACTCACATATGGGGTGAGAGTTACACATTTGATAGGTCTCACTGTGCACTTTGAATTTTTTATTAAAATTTAAATAGACAGTGTTTAGTTAAAATATATATAGTGTTTGGTGCAAGTTATTGCATACTAAAAATAAAAACAAAAGTCAAAACGGCTTTCCTAAACTTTGAGATAATCAATTTTTGTTTCAACTTATTTAAACTATGAATAATTCTACCTATACTACAAACTTACTAAAAATCTTACCAAAAATATAATAGGCCAAATGTGATTGGTTGTTAAAAAATTGATGATATTAATCATCCAATGATATTTGAACATATATGTTTTTAGTAATATTGTTAGCAAGACTTTAAATAGATGTAGCATTGCTCTTAAACTATTCTTACCTAATAAACTATAAACAGAAACTACACAAAACAGTTTAAATTGACTCTGAAAATAATAAATAACTATAAACAACTCATATAAACCATACAAAACAGTCCCATAATGTGGCATGAACCAAACTCATATAAACAACTCACATGGCAGCACCAAACCAAGACCCTGTTGGTGAGAAACCAACGAGACAAAGACCAACAAACAAAGAATACTGACAAACTACGATACAACAACCCACGATACAAAGAATACAAAGAACTACAAACCAAAACAGAGGCATGCAACCTAATCCAAAGACAAACAAAACAAAAAGAGGCATGGAACCAGTACTAGCATAGGCCAAAAACAGCAACAGACACACATCAGATTAGCAGATTAGCATCAGGTTTTCACCCAGATCTGAGACCGACCACACAGCGAGAGAACCAGTTAACAAAAATTTATCACCCAACAGATCTGAGTAGCAGATTAGCCTCAGATCTGAGTAGGTGACCAGCACCAAAGAAGAGAAAAATATATTAACAGATAATCAGATTATCACCCAATAGTCCCACAAACAACCCTCATATTATCAGACCATACACCCCAAAAACCAGATTGATCAAAATCCATGGCCCTCCTCAAATGCATTCCCTAATCTAAGCCAAATTGATGATTAAATCCAAGACAAAGTGCATGATCCTTTTTACAGAAGCTTTAACCCATAAAGCAAATCTAATCTTTATCAGCTCACCTAACTCAGATGCACAAGGTTGCACTCCATTAAACAAACGTTCATTCCTTAACTTCCAAATGGACCAAAGTATAATCTGAGGCAAGGCTCTCCACAATCTCCTAGCTAATTTCATATTTCATGTTTTTCTCAATTTATTCCAAAAGGTAATTCATGTCCAAAATTAGATAGAAAATGACATATTAACAATCACGTGACATAAAAATATTTTATCACATATAACTCACACCTTTGACATAAACTCAAACCCATATAATAATATATTTTTTACTCAAACCCATATAATTATATATTTTTTATAGGTAACATGCATTTTCTATCTAATTTTGAACAAAAGTTAGTTTTAGGAGTAAATTACAAAGAAACTTGAAACATGAATGATCAAAATAAAATAAAAAATAAAAAATGACTAAAAATAAAGGGGCATAGTGCAATTTATCCTAAAAGAATTGGATCCAAATATATATTGAGTAGGTATCTATATTACTGGTTTGAAATATAGAGAGGTCCTACATAATAGCCTTGTGATCCATATCTCAATCAAGAACTTTGAACAAAGTTGCAACTAAGATTCTCTTTATTACCTTATGGGATTGTTTATGGACTTCCTTTTATCAAAGTGTGTGATTTTAACTTTGTTGTCACACACTCACACAGAGACTTTACAAAAACATAACTAATTATTTCTCTTTTCTTTTTAGGCCTTTTTGGGACTTATATTTTGGCTAAATAGTCAATAGAAAAAAATAGTTAATAAAACAAAATGTCATGTCCTATACATTAATCAACAACTTTTTCTTTTACAATTATCTATTCACCTACAAAAAAAAAAAGAAAGAAATCCAGAAATCATCCAAAACATAATTCTTTTTCATTTCATAAAAAAAATTAAAAAATCAACTAAAATAGTCAAAGTTGCTAAATGACGTATCTAGTCCCATTTTTTTGACAACTAGACTTATTAAATTTAATAAGGTTATATAGTTTCAAGATCATAGGTGTAGAAACTAAAATGACTAACTTGATAAATAAATTAAAAATGCCCTAAAATATAGTCAAAGCTTACTTGATGTAGTAATTGCCCCCAACGAATGATTGCAGCTTGTTTATCTCTTTGCATTAGCCAATAACCTATAACATTTGAATTGTAAATCAAAGTTTAAATTAAAATCACACTATACATGAAATTAATGGAGAGTGGAGATGAAATGAATGGTATATGATGAAATTATTAAAAGGGTCACCGATACACAAAATATCTACAATTTTATTAGGAGCTTTAGAATAAGAGGGTTGGTCGGATTAATTTGTCCAATTCGTATCAAATTTAACCCCAAAGACTAAAACTTGCACATTTGAGTTATTTTAAATGCCCAACTCATTTTAACCCATCAGAACTCATACATTAGCACCTTTAATCTGTCAAACTTGCTAATTTCAAATAACACACTTCATCTTACCAATGCCTTTGTCATGTTCACACAGAAAATGAACTGATAAAATAACAATGAGGAATGAGCTGATAAAAAAAGGCATGCCCCTAAATACCAAGTTAATTCCTCATCATAAAAGATAAAACAATGAAAAAACACATGGAACAAGAGCAAATCATGTCCATCAATCACACAATAATCATAGAAAATAGAAATTTTTTAGCTGACTACCTTTCATTTTTCCTTTAAATAGAGACATAACTATCATTTATTTAGAGGGCACAAATGACAAGCTGTGAAGTAGGTCAAGCCTATTCATGGCATATAATAAAAAGTGATGACTCATGATAATGAAACCCATCTTGAAAAACAAATAAAATACTTCAAGAAATCAGAGGATTTCACTACCAAATACCCCATTGATTAATTCCTTGTAAAAAAAAAAAAATTTATTTGCACAATCAAGGCTTACTTTAAAAAAAAAATTTTGTTATTCTTAACACAATAATGTGATTGTGACATTTTTATAATTATTCTTTAAATGAACGTGATATGTCCAATACAACCACATTATTCTATATACAAATTATGTATAATTTTTTATTTGATAAAAAGAGAACATAACACAAATACAACGTGACATCTTTGTCTCTACAATCTACATTAGAGGATATTCAAGTAAGAGGTAAGTAAGAATTTTAAGCATTTTACCTAACCTCATCAAGGAGTAGAATTCTAAAACAAAATACACGATACATCAAGTATTTTGCCTCATCTCTTAAATTTTAGGCAAAAGAAATTTCAAGAGTAAAGAACGTTGTTAAAATACACTCTAAGCAAAGTGGTTACACAAAATATAGAATATAGTTTTCATGTACTTGTTAGACAATGTCATTAGTGCTATTTTTTAGAGCATTTACAAGTGCATAATGTGGTGAAAATCTCAAAATATAAAAATTTTGAGAGATAATCATCAGGCATACCACTGAGAGTGTATTGGGCATAGAAGGCAAAAAATTTGAAAACAGAATCTAGTATCCTGAAAAACACATATGCTATATGGAGAATTTTTCTATTAAGGTGAAGATAGGAGATAATTGTTTATGAACAAGTAGAGAGCACAACATAGTGGTAAAATATTTGATAAGTTAGTAAGCATGAAGGGACGGCAATGTTTAATTATTTCATGCTTAAACTATATAATTATTATTATAGTTAGGTTTTGCTTTGATTATTATCATAAAATAATGTGATCACATATTTGAGTATTAGAATAGTACATTATGCTTTGGACCCGATGACATACTCGAGTAGTTTGATTGAGCATATCCCAAACAAAAAATAATTATTATTAATGATCTTATTGTCTTTTTCGAACAGCAATATGACAAATAGTGGTTGATGCCCATTATTTTTTAGCCATTGCAATATTAATTAGAGACGAATATGCTAACAAAAATGTTAGTCATCATAGATCTACAAAAAAATAACAGCAATTTTAGATTCAAACTGCACAGCTAAATAATCAGTCCCCAAAAAATACAAAATCAGTTCCAAAATCAGTCCGAAATTCAGAATATACCAGTCCCGAAAATTAGTTCCAAAATCAGTCCAAAAATTATTGTAATATCAGTCCCAAAAATGACAATATCAGTCCGAAAATCACAATCAGTCCGAAAAATCAGAATGAAATTGATGCAATGCCGAACAAAGAGAATGAAATTGATGCCGAACAAGAAAGAGAGGAAGATGAGACAATGTGAGAGAGTGAGAGTGAGAGGGAGAAGGAGAGGGAGAGGGAAAGAAAGACGAAGAAGAGGGAGAGAAGACATACCTATTTCTCTTCCGTTGCGCCGCTTCAGCTCATGGAATGAGAAGACGAAGAAGCCTTAGGTCAATCTGGTTTATTCACCTAAAGGTCATTAAAAAAAAAAAAAAAAAAAAAAGGCAGTTTCAAAACGACGCCGTTTGGAGAAGAATTTTATTGGCATTTAAGATAATTATGTTGCCGTAAATATCATTCAACCTTCAGCGACTTGTCTAATTCCGTCGCCAAAAATTCCCAAATTGGCGACAAACCGTTTCGTCGCCGTATATTAATTTCGTCGCCAAAACGTTTTTAGCGCTCCCGCCCAAAAATATAAATTGGCGCCAACCATTTTTGGCGACGAATTGAAATATTTGTTGCTAATGGTCTATTTTTTGGCGACCAACATGTATATTGTCGCCAAAAACATACAATTGGCAACGAAATTAAATTTGGTTGCTAAAAAACGTCACAAAAAATGCTTTTTGTTGTAGTGAGAGCAAGCATAAAAAAATTTTCTTGAAAAGTCCAACACATATAATTATTATCAAAATATTAAATTTTAATATAATATAATAAAAAAAAAGACATTTAATTCCTTGAAAAGTCTAACACATATGATTATTATTAAAATATTAAACTTTAATATAATATAAAAAAGGAAAAAAAGAAGACATTTAAAAAAAAGAAAGAAAACATTTAAAAATCACAATTCACATATATAGATAATTGTAAACATAATCCGTACATAGCACGGGTGATATGCTAGTATATTATATAAGGGAAAGTGGGTTTTTAATTTTGAGAGCTCTAACAGTTTCAAAACTCCAATCCAATTATGTTAATTTTTTGTTATATTTTAAAAAGAGAAGAATATCTTTGGCTATTAACAATTGAAATTTAAAGTTTAAAATTTAAATATCATTGGGTATTGAATTCACCTATGATTTAGGAATTTAAATTTTAAAATTTTATATCTAACAATATACACATACTTTAAGGAATTTTCATAACAAAAATATACTATATATTTTACCTAACTATTAATCTTTCTTTCATTAGGAATAACTAATCACTTCCTCAAAAAAAAAAAAAAAACTTATATTTTACTACTTTCACGTAAAATATTAATGTCTACGAGAATAAATATTCTTTACATCTCTCTCTCTGTCTCTCAAATGGTAATTATTAAGATTTCATTTAGTGTTTTAAAATTTTTTTTTTCTTTTTTTTGGCCTTTTCATTCAAGCTTAATCTCCATATTCATCTGGCCTCTATTAACAATAGAACAACAATAGATCAAACCCATATATGAAGATGACTATGGATGCCTCCTTCAAATTCAAAGGTAACTACAAATAATTGTTGGCCTTGGTGCTAAGATTATGTCTGAAATTTTTTGCATGTTTGTTATTTCTAAGATATATTATACGTCAATGTGCCATATATTATTAAAAAGTTAAAGTTTGTGATTGATTATAGGTCTATCAAATAAATAAAAACAAAATTAAAAAAAAAAAAGAATTTTTATCATTTATTGATTTTATATATGTAGTTTTTAAAAATCAATAATTATACTTTTCTATAATTTTCATTTTCAATTCTATTTAGTAACTATTTAATTTATTAATTAGTGTGTTTCTTAAGTGTAGAGTATACAAGTGACATAAAATTAGTGTGTTTTTGAGCAAAAAAAAAAAAAACTTTTGATCTAAGAGGCTTTAGAAATTTCAAAACATTAATATAAAATTTTTAATTTTAATAGTTAAGAAATGCAAGTGACATGAAATTATTGGTAGATTTAACCGTATCTATAATTTTAAATTTAAAAATATATATATTTATATATAGAAAGTCAAATAAATAAATTTAACCATATATAAGCCACATCTAATTTGATATTTGAAAATCCTTAAAAGGAAATTCTAAATTTAATTTTAGTATTATATAATTTAAAATTATAAAAATATATTTTGCCAAAATATTATTCATTTTTGAAGCTAAAAAATAAATATAATTTAAGACTATGACTTATCTAACCATATCTAATTTTCGAATTCAAAAAAAAAAAAATTGTACATAAAATGTCAAAAAATAATTTTAGCTCTACCTTTTTTGGTTAGATGGTAATTTTTTTTAGCTATGTCTAAGCTATATTTAATTTTAAATTTAAAAATAAAGTCCAAAGAAAATTTGAATCAAATATAATTTTAAATTATTTTTTAGCTGTAAATTATAATTTACCAAATGGTAAAAAAATTTAAGTACACATGTCAGAATCTTATTGAAAAAATAAAAAAGTTTAAAATTTTTAAGTATGAACTTCAAATTAATAATTACAAATATTTTTAAAAATTGACATAAAATTTTCGCTTGAATAAGTTCTATGGTTAAACAGGCAAATCCATAAAATCTACCAAACAAATTATTCAAAAGATAAAAAAATAGTGGTTTACATCTATTGTGAGTGCGGCTCACATCTCACTAACTTTAAACCTATATTATACACCCACTTTTGGGATAAATTTTTATGGTCCATTGTATTTGTATAATAGATATTAGTTGATTTAATTGATTATTATAAAATATTTCTACTAATTGACTGATCAATTTTTCTTGGTCAGATCTAGGGTTTGAGTTAGAACATGACCCTTGATATGGAATGACCGACTAATCTATATTCATCTATATTTATATTAAGTAAAAGGGTGTTTTCAATCATAAGTTGCTCTTTGGTTTATCCAATCTTAAAAAAAAAAAATCACAAGTTGCTCAAGCTTTCACCAAATTAAAAAATATGTTACTCAATCCTTAAAAAATTTCGAATTGGGCTCAGGTTGCTCTGGCTGAACTTGCCAAAGTTTACTACTCTAACAAGGGGAGAAGTTACATAGTTGAGTTAGTGACAACTTAAAAATTGACACATAAAATACATGCCATTATGGTAAAACTATGAGCCATGTTTGGGAAGAGTGATTTTTTGTCAAAAAATTACCGCAAGTTGTCAATTGATTATCTTTACTTTTTTACGTGACTTTTCGTAATAAGTTAAAAAATTATTTAAAAAGTCAATTTCTAAACAAGTCCAATTATGGGTATCAATCTTTTTCATTTTTGTATTTTGCATATAAAAGTCTAACTATTTATATTATTTATATAAAAATTATGTTATTAATTTTTTTCATATCCCGTGCATAATACGGGCTTACCGCTAGTACCATCTAAAATGAAACAAGTGAACAACTCATTTATCCAATTTTGCAGTCTAATTACTACCACATAATATTTAAACTCTCATTAATTTATGATATCTACCACCTTGTGAAATACTAACATTACAAGAAGAAACAACCTCATCAAAAATTGTTGAAGAAAAGTCACAGAATACAAGTGGAGGAGCATGTCAAAATGACAATCCATATCAGTCCCAAAAAGCACCAAAAAAATTATTGGATTTCTGGATGGAAAATTCTCCCTACGTAGCTTTACCATAAAATTATGTGAGTTTTTACAAATTTATATAAATAATTTCACAAAAATACGTAAATTGAATACAAATTTACTTAAGTCTATTCATAAAAATGAACTTGCATAATTTTATGATAGGGTTACATACGGTGTGCATTGAATACCCGAGATGACAGCCACAAAAAATTAGAAAAATAGAGACCAAAGGACAACACAGCTAATTCTCAAACACGACGATTGATTCTGAGATTTTGTGTACTGTTAGGTAGTATTTAATTCGAATGAAATGAAATGAAATGGAAGCTCGAAGGTTAAAGATCCATAAGCAGATCCTTAATGTTCCCCCTTTATCTGTGTTACCTATGTTAGTTAAGGATGTTAAGGGATTAGAATCCCTTTGTGTTTCTGCCGTTTAGTGTTTTGTTTTGGGCTTTACCCCCCTTTTGTCCCAAAAAAAAAAAAAAAAAAAAAAAAATCTAAAATTTGACCCTTATAATAAAATAAATTTTAAGTTTTTACTCTTGTTAATTTAAATCATAAACTTTTGATTTGTTTTCAATTTAAATCATTTACTTATTTTCATGAAATAAAATTGATGAAAAATAATATTTTAGACATTTTATGTATATATCTACCTTGGGTTTAATAATTAAAAGATTCTTTTTTATGTTTTACTTAACAAAAATAAACAATCAAAAAATTGAGATTTAAATTAACAAAATCAAAAATTTATTTGTTAGAAGGGTCAAACTTTGAAATTTTTTTTGTAATTATCCCTTAAAATATTTATTTTCATATTTAGTTAGACAGAAAAAAATTAATAACAAATATGATACAAATAAAATCATCTTTCATTATTTTAAAAAAATTATTATTTTGTAAAAAAGCAAAAATTACTATGTCATTTCATTTCATTCCATCCAAGTCAAATTAATCAAATAAACCATAGCATTGCATTGAAACAATCTTTATCCAAAATTTTACCCAAACGTGTACACACAGAGACTGCCACCAAACTTTACCCAATCACAAGAGATTAAGGGGGACCCACACAATTAAGTTGAATAGAAATTTGGAAATGAAACGTTGCTTGTCTTGTTTGGTGTTTCTATCCAAACTTAATTCAGAATTCTGAATTCGTGCTTGAGCCTGTATCAAATTAAAAAACATGATCTCTAAAATTTTTTTAAAAATTTAAATTAAATTCGAATTGTTCAGATTGAACCCGTTCAAATTGCTAGTTCAATTTTAGCACAGATCATCACAATTCAAAATTCACAATTCACAATTTAGAGCTCAGACGCGTTATTATATAACAAATTCTTAGTTCAGTGACATCCGAAAGTACCACAAAAAATTCCTCTAGTAACATTTTTAGTCGTGTGATATTTTCAATAAGTTTCATTGAAACCCACGCTATGCTAGATACTAGTAGCACTTCAATGACACTTGTAAGTATCGTTACAACATGATGGCTAAAAGTTTTTTCCGACACTTCAAGAGCCCCAAAATAATTTTGGTTTATGAAATATTAGTGAGTGGGAGATTTATAGGCTGGCTTGGGCTGTGGTAGAAACCAGGCAAAATGAGGGCCGAGCATGTTTGGGCCTAGCTAACTTGGGCTTGTCCAGAGGTGGTTTTGCCCGGTCGAGGCCCAGGACCATGTTGGACTGAGCTACTTGGGCTTGTTCATGTCCAGTGTCGGTTTTGCTCGGCCAAGGATCAGGTGCCGTGTCTGGGCCGAGCTTACTTGGCCGAGATGATCGCCTACCAACCCGGGTTCCATGGTTTGCACGTTTAGCTCGGCGGGAAAGGCCTTCTGTTTACCAGCTTGACCTGCCTTGAACTCGGCTCTGCCGGAATGCTACTGAGCTCGGTTGTTATGGAGCTCGGCGAGTGGAGCGCTCGGACCCGTTACGCAGCACGGTCGGGTGAGGCCGAGGTGATGCCGCCGGGCTACCGAGTTCCCGCCAATGTTGTCAGGCGGTTTGGTTAGGTGGTGTTCGCTGGATTTGTGCTGACAGATGGGAGAGCAGCTCCACGTGTCAAGAGACTAATGGGTGTAGAGTTGAGCGCAGAAAGTATATAAGCATGACTGCGCCCCCCATGCTGGGGATGGAACATCATTTGGTGAGATACAATTTGACATCGATTGAATTTCTCTCTCTCTCTCTGAGTGTGTGCTAACTTGACCGTCGGAGGGGTTTTCCGGCAACACATCGCCGGGTAGCTTACCGCCGTTGTGTTCTCAGGTTGAACGGATAGACACGGAGCTCAGACAAAAGGAGTACAGATAGCGACGGATATTTCTCTCCCGTACAATTGGCGCCATCTGTGGGAAGTTGTTTGCAGACATAACCTTGTCCTCCGAGCTCATCCGATCACCTTCCATGGCGAACAACGATGAAATACCGTTGTCTGCCATTGATGGAGTTACCCCGGAGTCAGCCAGACGGAGAGATAGACTCACCGCCGTTCAGAACATGGCGAACCCAGAGACTTCCCCAGAAGGGCTTCCAAGAGATGTGCGAGATAAGCGCGCTAGAAGTTTTGGTCAATCCCGGAGCCCAAACGGACACCGGCGGCGGAGAGAATCGCACGCTAGGCGTTTGGAGCACAAGTTAGGGACCAAGACACCGTTATCTGGAGGATGGCAGCGGAGATGGAAGCTCTTAAACGGCAGGTCAAAAGGAAGGGTGTTGCTGGAGTGGGAGACCACAGTGAGTGCACCCAGCCACGCCGTTCAGGCAGCCAGAGTCAGCGGCACACGCCCTCCCTTTCTATTACCAGAAGTTACAGGGTTAGAGATTCGGACGTGCCTGCAAAGAAGTCTAGCATGCAAGATAGTACCTACCATTCCTCGCCTCCAGCGACAACGTCGAGATATTCCTACTCCGTTTGTTCAGAGGACTTGCGGGTTGTTTTGAAGGAACAAGCTCGCCAACGAGAGGCTCAAAGGGTGCCGACGTTCCAGCGGCTGTCTTACAGGGGTCACGCCAGTGAGGAGGTCATAATGCCACCACCCCGCCTAGCCGTGCCTGTCCCTCTGGACACGGATTTGGCGAGGCTGAACGCCACCCCCTTCTCCCTTGAGATAGAAACCACTCCGCTCCTAGCGGGCTTTCACCAACCAAAGTTTACGCTTTATGACGGAAAGATCGATCCATACATGCATGTAAGCCACTTCCGGCAGGTTATGGCCGGACATAGTCGCAATGACGCTCTTATGTGCCTTATTTTCCCGTCAAGTTTGGGCGAGTTGGGCTTGAAATGGTTTAAGTGGCTGCCGGAGGAGAGCATCAAAAGGTGGCAGCAGTTGGCGGAAGCATTCGTGACTCGTTTCAAGACCAACACCAAAACGCCAAAGGAGGTGGACCACCTTCTCAGTGTCAAGATGGAGTCGAGCGACACCCTTAAGGCATACAACTCCAGATACTGGGAAACCTTCAACAAGATTTTAGATTGCCCGATCAACTTGGCAATCACCCAATATAAGCGTGGTCTCCCGGTCGGACATAGGCTAAGGGACTCGCTTACAATGAACCAGCCGACATCCATGGGGCAACTAATACAGCGCATCAATGAGCACCTCCGAGTAGAGGATGATGCGGCGGCATCCACCGCGAAGACAACTCCGGTGGCAACAGACAAAAGGGCGGCTGGCAAGGTACATGCGGTTGGACAGGAGACAGACCGTTCAAATGATCGCGCCGGGGAATCTGACCATGGACCAAATCATCGAAACCGTGGTAGGGGTCGTCGAAACGACCGAGCAAAATATCTCCGCGATGACGTGGCTGATGCCAACAGAAGGTTGAACGCTCGGACGGGCATCACCACGGTATTTAAGATTCCAATCTATCGCATACTTAGCGAAATCCATGACAAGGATTACGTCCGGTTTCTTACTAAGCTAGGCGATGCGCGAAAGGGCTTCAATCCGTGGTACCGCTGCATATATCATAGGGAGCACGGACACCGGACAGAGGACTGTTTGCCTTTGAAGCAACACTTGGAGGAGTTAGTCGTAGCCGGTCACTTAGACCTTTACATTGACGGGGGCATTAAGGCCGCGCATCCCACCCCGGCTGATCCAAATGGACCGGATGACTTAGAGGCGCCCACTCAAGGAGTGGTCAATGTGATCCACGACATAATGGAGCCGGCGCGTGTATGCGAGCTCTGGGAAATGATCAAAAAGGCGGAACATATAAGGGAAATTTTGTCAGTCCAGCCCGCCGTCTAAAAAAGGAAGACCGAGAAGAAAGATGTGATTAGTTTTTCCTCCAGCGACCTAGAGCGTATTCAAATGCTGCACAACGACGCCCTGGTAGTCACCCTCTGCGTTAGAGACTTCGATGTCAAGCGCATCCTGATTGACCAAGGAAGCTTGGTTGAGATTATGTATTACGACGCGTTCAAGCAACTCAAACTCTGTGTTCGCTTCTGCCTGGTTGAGATTATGAGCTTGGTTGAGATTATGTTTCTGCCTGGGGCCAGTTACACCAACAGATTTGAATGAACAGCAGTGATTTTCACATTCTTGTGTTCGCTTCTGCCTTGTGCTAGTTGTACCAGAAGTTCTGAATGAGATGACAGTATTTGACTAAGAACTCTGTCTTTTCTGTGCCTTGAAGTGGTTGTAATGACCTAAGTTTTTCAAAACTTTTTGAACACTACGGTGAAAACGAAGAGGAGGGAATTCCTCGGGGTATGTAAAAATTTGATCAATTGAGAGAAAGAGAGACATGCTAAACCCTTAATGATTGAGATCATGCTTGTTAATGTGAGTATTGAGAAGGATCCTGGCTTGATCCGGATTGGCTCCACACTGTCTTCAGCGCGAGCGACTAGTCGCTTTCTTAAAATTTTTCAAAAAATGTTTTGCGCGGTCCTGCGAAGACATGTGTGGAATCGCTCTTGAGATTGTGCAGCTTAGGATCGCTCTCAGCCTCAAGACTCGACCCCTTTGCTTTCAAACCTTGAACTTGGATTCAGAACGTTCAAAGGTCAATCATGATGTGAGGCCTGTGTGGTCAGATTTGAAGCAGCCCGCAGACTAGGGGCGAGAAAAGTCAGATCAAGAAGCTTGCGAAGCTAGATCAGGAGCACTCCTCGAACTAAAAAATGTCAGATGCGCTCGAAGAGTCAAAGATGAGTCACCAAGTTCCTATCCACAACATTAGGGGCAAATTCAGCCCCCATTGGGTGGACTCCTACACCGTCAGCAAACATCAGCCATTCTCTTGGATTCAGATGACTTTAGGACCTCAAAACCATTTGGCATGGACTTGTTATACTTTTACCCTTTGAGAGGCTCGCTGGGCCGAAAACCCGGAAGGGCGACCCAGGCAAAAGTTAGAGCGAAGAAAAGAATGAAGAAAAAGAAAAAAGAAAAAAAATGCAAAGATACAAAAAAATGCAAAAAGAAAAGAAAAGAAAAATGAAAAAAAGAAGAAGAAAAAGGAATGAAAAGAATAGAAAAGAAAGAAGAACAAAGCTCGCAAGGTCGAAAACCTGCAATAGGCACCTTGGCAAAAGTTAGAGCCTAAAAAGGAGAGGTTAAATACCCGAGTGTACCTTAACCCCCGAACTACGTAAGGCTTGATTCCCATGTTTGGGATACGTAGGCAACTTCACTCTGAAGTCCAGCCGTAAAACAATTCAAATTCGACTATGTCCATGTGATGGTTTTGATCATCTTTGCCTTCTCTGTATCCGAGAGTCTGGTCATGTTCGTCGCTCAGAGGACTGACTACAATGTGCTGCGACATCATCCAAACAAGGGGCAACTTTCCGTTGCCATTCAAAACGCCGCAGTGTCATTTCAAACAAGGGGCAACTTTCCGTTGCCATGCAGCTCTCTTCGAACAAGGGGCAATTTTCCATTGCTATGGGTCCGAGGTTGTGCATCTCAAGAGTTGGTTCCATGCTTGTTGAGCATTGGCCGTTTGCAAAATATTTTTTTGAGAATTTTTACTGAGGTTGACTAATTTTCTCGAAAATTGTTCCATCTTTTCCAAAAACTGGACCATTTCTTGGACCCAAAAAAGGAAAATTTTCGGTGCTCATAACCTAACTTGCATGATTTTGAATCAGAAAATTGAACAAGCATGTTAATCTAACTCTCATGTTGGTCAAAATTGTTTTAGTAGAAAGCCAAAAAAAAATGGTCAAAATGATGAATTACGGGCACAGTTGAGTCAAGTGTCCTGTCTTTTCCCCGTCGCCAGCATACTTGCCAGAAAGGGCACAACTGAAGTTAACAACAAAGGGCTGAAAGCTCTTTCATCCTCCAAGCAACAAGGTATTAAGCCAAGTGCGAAGCACAGATTAGAATAGATCAGGATATTCCACTCCCTCATCTAGACAGATCTAATCACGTCCAAACTCCCCAGCAAAACATCATTAACCGATGTTAGCAGAGATCTGCCAGACATCCACCAAGACGCAACCCTCTCGTGGAAAGTTCACTATTGTGCGCAGAAGAAAAAGAATCTAGTTAAATGCTAGGGGCAAGAGCCCACAACTTCCTATTTATCCACCAACCACCTAGGGGAGGGATAAAAAAAAATGAGAGATTGAAGAATAGAGAGATGTGTGATGAGAGAAAAAGTGAGAAAAGGGCTTTTTTCAGAAAACAAGAGATTGAGTGCCAGAGTGATGTGAGAATCACAAATGAGAAAGGGTGGGAAACACTACCCGGTGAAATAGGCTCCCTGTGCACGTTTGAGTATCGCGTCCTTTTGTTTGTCTCGATTCTTGTTTTGAGTCGCCTCGAGTGTCACTCGATGTGTCTAGGTTATGTGCCTTTTATTTCCGTGTTGAGTCGTTTTGCTGCGTCCAGTCGTAGGCTCAATACCTGGTCAAAAACTCATCTCTCAATTTCAAAAATAAAATCGTTTTGTGCTCCGAGTGCCGTGCCGTTCTCCACATTTGTGCAAAATAGAATTTGTTCTTTCATAAAACCGCAGGGTTCAACCCAAGTCATATGAGAATAGTAAAACCAGGACCTATCTGAAGCTATATGGTTCCGGACTGCAAAGCTAAAGCAAAAGAGGGAAAATTGAAGCATCTGAGTGTGTTTCACCTTCAGCAAATTCCGTGATTGTACTCCGGATGTACCTCTTCAGGCCTTGTCAATGCTACCGAAGTATGAGTGTGCCTCTACCTCAAGTGTAAGCTTGCTTCAAGTCAGAACGGCAATTAAAGCAGCAGCAGATATTATCTCTTGCCGATATGAACAGGGTGTACCCTTGTCGAACTGAGTGTGTTGCAAAACCCTCTGAGAGGTAAATCGGAGACACCAGAGTACATATTTGATGCTCCTCTATTGCATAGAATATGAACTTTCATATACACTGTTGTTGCATGTGTACCGCGCATCGTTATGATTCATGCATAAAATATGCTTGCTTTCAATATTGCATGGAAAATGCCCCCATACTTGCATAGAAGATGCATTTTATCGCACTTTCTTGTGCATTTTATCTCACTCGCACTATCTTGTGCACTTACACTTTGTATCTCACTTGCACTGTCATGTGCATCTTGTGGTTGTATCTCACTCTTTCATTGTTTAGCGTGTCGCCTTTGTCTAGTGCATTTCAAATCACTCGCCTTTTTAGCGATCGCTTTGTTTAGTGCATTTCAAAATCATTCGTATTGCTTAGCGATCGCGACCGCTTTTGTGCATCACATCATCGTGCTATCTTGCGCACCTCCATCGCACTGTCTTGTGCATTACATTTCATTCGCGCTATTTTGCGCATCGCGCTATTTTGTGCATCTCATTGCATTTTGCATTACATCTTATTCGCGCTATTTTGCGCATCGTACTATTTTGTGCAATCCATCATTCGCGCTATTTTGCGCATCGCACTATTTTGTGCACCTTACTTGCATTTTGCATCCATTCAATCGCGCTATTTTGCGCATCGCACTGTTTTGTGCATCGCATCATCACGCTATCTTGCGCACCTCCATCGCACTGTCTTGTGCACTCGCGCTTTCTTACGCATCGCACAATCTTGTGCACTTACATGTTATATCTCACTCGCACTCTCTTGTGCATTCCATTACACTCGCGCTGTTTAGCGTATCGCCTGCTCGCAATTTACTTTCGCTTTCTTGCATCGCGACCGATTTGTGCATTACATTGTTTCATTCGCTATTTTGGCGATCGACCGCTTTTGTGCATTTTACTTGCATCGCGACGTGCATTTTATCGCACTATCTTGCGCTGCCTACCGCACTTGTTAGTGCATGACATTTCATTCGCTATTTTGCGCATTGCACCGCTTTGTGCATCTATGCCACATCGCACTCTCTTGTGCACCTGTATAGCACTGTTTTGTGCATTCACTCTTGCATTGCACTGTTTTGTGCATCTTGTTAGCACTGTCTTGTGCATTCCAACCTGTTTCGCACTGTTTTGTGCATCTCCTTAGCATTGTTTTGTGCACTCACTCTGCATCACATTGTCTTGTGCACACTGTGTTTTTGCATAAATCCTGAATTTTCAAACCGGCTTCGCGTAGCGTATAAGTCCAATTATCAAAGTCTTCCTGCATATCGTTTGCGTCCTGCCCCTGAACTACGCTGGTTTGATTCCTTGCAAAGGGATACGTAGGCAGCCTGCGGGCACAACCATTTATTTATCAGTATTTTGTTTGTTTGTCCGTCTTGACCTTGTCAAAAATGGGTCAATCTCGGGCTTTGACATTCACTCCCGTCATTGTTATGACTTCCGAGTTCTGTCAAAGAGGGGCAACTGTAGACATCTCATTTTTGACTGCCCTCAAGACTTGGGCACTACTGATGGTTTACTTGGTGTTGGAAGGTGTGCGAGCACGCAGGTCCGATTTCTCGAAGGAAGGAGGCGAATCTCAACTTCACACCCCATTTTGAACCAAAGCTATTTTGAATGGTTTTAGACCTCGAAACCCTCTCTTTCAAAACATTTTTGAAATAAAGTTTCTCTGATGTTCAAGCTCAGATTTTGTCAAACGTTGTGCTTTTTGAAACCGGGCAAGGACAAAGTGGAAGTGAATGAAAGAGAGATGAAATCTTTGAAAAATCTTTCAAAACACCTTGCTTAGGGGTTTGAAGTTGAAGAAAAGAGGAGAAGAGAGGAGAAACCAAGTTGGAGAAGAAGTTCGGCAAGGATCCGGGTAGAAGGGAGTCGAGCAGCCCTCGCTGAATTGAGCTTATTTGTCTATACACTTGGACTTAAGTTATGAGGCTACCATTAGAAAGAAGACTTCCGGGGCTTCATTTTGCACTTAAGAATCTCTCAAAGCCAAGTCCGGGTGGGGGAGATATGATTGGTTGAAGTAGGGGATCAGTCCGGTTGGATCGAATCTGCGCGGCTTTACCAAAAAGGGCATAACTTTTTGCACAGAAGGAATTTTAATGCAAGGTTTGCGGCATTGGAAAGTTAACTTCCGGGGCTTCAATCTGGATATCCACTGGCACTTTTTGACCTCATCGGCCACCTATCGGTACTCTATTTATCCGACCGGCCAGTATAAATTGCAGGTCGGCAATATATTGTGCCGACCGGCAATTTATTTGGCCGATGACCCTTTTTCTTGGCCGGTTTGACCCTTTTGACTCTTGCAGGCATGGTGCATGCCAGCTGTGCTAGCTGGGACGCACAGACCCAGCTCTCCATGCATATATGTGCCTATTTTGAGCCTTTGACCCCATTTTTGGACCCTTTGCTGAAGGCTTCTTGAGGAAGCCTTGACCCCTTGTCTTGGCTTCCTCAAGAAGCTTGCACCCTTGCCTTAGCTTCCTTGATAAGGCTTGCCCCTCTTGATCCCCTTGACCCTTCTACAATAGCTTCTCTAAGAAGCTTGGAGTCTTCCTCTTGTCTATATAAGAAAGGTCCCTTCTCCTTTGATTGGGTTGGATTTTTTGAGCAAGAAACCAAAAGATATACACATATATCTGATATATACACATATATCCCACCTCCCTCTCCATATCTCTCTCATTCAACCATCAAATACCCTTGTTCTTGGGCCATTTCTTCACCAATCCATAGCACCGCACCTCTACACTTCATTCCAACACAATGGAGGTCATTTGCAGAGGCTAGGAGCTCATTTCCTTGGATAAAAACCTGCTGGTTTACTCCTCTACAAGGGTGAGTCATTTTCTTCCATTTTCTAGTCTTTTCTTGCTTCATATCTAAGCCATAGTTTCTTGTATATTTGAGCTCCGACCAAAACTGGAAGTAGTGTTTTTTTGAGCTCTATTTCATCTTTCATTAAGGGCCTCTCACTGTTTGGGGCCCCCATCTTGTACTTGCTTCATTATCCTCTTGAATGCCATATTTTTGCATGATATTTTTGGCTTATGAGTAATCTAATTTGGAGCATCATGTAAACTAAAAATAGGCTTATTTTGAGCCCTTCTTCAACATTGAAGAAGGGCTCACCACTTTTTGGGACCTCCATGTACCACTTGCCATTGCACCCCTCTTTGGTCCCCATTTTTGCATGATTCATTAGCTTATTGAGATTCTGTTTCTGGACCTTGGTCCGAACTGAAAAGGGCCATAAAATGACCCCCTCTTCATGTTTCATTTAGGGTCTAGGGCTTTTTGAGACATGCTTGGTATACTTCATGTTATAGCCCTCTTGGTGGCCTCATTTTGCATGATATTTTGAGCATGTTTGTATACTGTTTTGGGCTCGATCATATACTGTAAAAAGTCATATTTTTGTCCCCTCTTCAATATTGTAGAAGGCCCCTTCTCTTTTCGGGGCCAGTATTTGTGAGTTGCTTCATTGCCTCCCTTGCGGAGCCATTTTTGCATGCTAATTTAGCCCCACTTGTACTCACTGTTTGGCCATGCTTTAAACTATAAACATGCTTTTTTCTGGTCTGCCTAGCTTATATATTCACACTTCATGTACAAATCATGCATGCATTTCATAGCTATAGGCCATTTCATGTGCTTAATTTCATGTTTCGGGACTCGTTCCATGCATCGGGTTTCATCTCGCCATGTTTCGGGACTGTTTTCCCCCACATTTCAGTGCTGAAATTCACATGTTTGCATGTCATATTCCATGTCTTGCCATGTCTCATTAGAGTGGCATTCCGTGCCGTAGGTTCGGTCCTCGGTTTGCGTGCACGCGTGCACGTATTTTGAGTTGTCTCATTTTCATCTAATGGCCTCCTATGTGAGTGTGGCTGAGGTCCACTTGTATTGGTGTAATCCCATCTTGCATTGTGTATGCCATGTTTCAATGCGTTGTGCATGTTATGTTATGTGCATTGTGTGTGCCATGTAATTGCATTGCATGTTTGTGTGTTAGCTTGCATGCTTAGGTTGCATGTGCATTGTTGTGCATTGCCTCACCTCTTGATCAACCATGATTGAGGTTGGGTCCCTTGTATGTTTGTGTGCATTGCATTTGACATTGAAATGCAAACTTGGCCTCTTAGGCCATCATGCGTCGAAATGCGCCATTGATGGCCGAGGTCAAGTCGTGCTCCTCGAGTCTATTACATGATAGGGAGTGTGTCCGCATACATTTGCCTAGAAATTACATGCCATATCTTTGTCCTCTCTGTTTGTCAAAACTTTTTCAGGAAGTTTCTACCGACCGTAACACAGTATTAGCCGGCCATTGGTGAATGGCCGATATCTTCATCAAGAGATGGCATTTTCCGTGGCGGTGGCCATTTCCTCTAGCCGATGGTATTCTCGATGTGCAGAAACTTGTTCTAGGACTTTGGCGATCTTTGGGGAGGCGAGCGGTGTAAACAGAGCGAAGTGGCATGGTGCGGGTTTCGGGCAAGTTGGATCGGACATGCATTATTCACGCATCCCGAGGCTCGCGCCATCTTCTCTTTGCATTTATTTTGAGTAGTTAGAAATTCGTAATAATTTATTTATTATTGACTGTAATATTTATTTGGTCCCTCGAGTGAGGCGATTTGTAATAAGTGTGGGTGAGTGGCGTGCATGTCTTCCAACCCCCACTTCTTTCTTCCCTTTTATTTACCTGCTTATGATGGTAGATTAGGGCATATTTAAAATTAACATACCTTATGCAATGCATGCGTGCATTCATATATTTGTCTTACATGCACCGGGCTCGGTACATCACGCTAACTGCATTGTATTTCAATTTCCAAATTGAATGCTTGTTACTTGTAGCATTTCACATGCCATGCTTAGGATAGCTGAGCCTGTCTAGATTACACCCTTGCTTGCGCTGCATTAGCCACTTAACATGAACTAAGATCATGCATATGATTACTAACTAGTTTCTGTTTTGGCTTGGGGTACTAGGTGAGTTTTTACGCTTTAGCATATCGCATGCGTGTGAATGTTGCCATAACAACATGATTACCACGAGGCTAGCTGCTTATGTGATATAACTGCTCGAATGCCTGTGGGTGAAGGTTGGATTGTTTGAGTTGGAAAAACTCATTGAAATCCGTGTTTTAGCCTACTTGCGAGTAGCAAATTTCAAAGCGCTTTTCAAAAAACAAACGGATATGCAATGCTTGTTTCCAAATTAGGCATTCTAGTCTATACTTGTTTGCTGTGCGCATAACATAGTAATTCTAGGCTAATAACCGGAATAAGAACGCATAACGTTTTCAAAATCGGATATCATGGTTAGTAGAGGCCGGTTTTCGGACCGGGCGAAAGGGGGTGCTCATAGCTGACCTTCCCCAATCGTACCCAAGCTCCCGAGCCAAGACAACTTTGGTGATGACGGACACGTGGCCTTCGGCACCGAGTCAGGGTTTCCTAAATTTCCCATTTTAAAAAAAATATTTAGGTGGCGACTCTGTATCTGGCAAAGCAGTCCATGTTTGGCACTTCTTTTCAAAAATCTGTTTTCTCAAACGATTTGCCAGAGTTGGACTCTTTGGTTCAGATTAAGAACCGTAAAACAAAAAAGGGGAGTCCGAACTGTAGCCGAGGTCCCCCGCGGCCGTGTTACAGTTTCTGGCGACTCTGCTGGGGAGTTTAGAGAGCTTGACTCGAACTCGTGATATCCTGTTTTGACTACACTTATGTGTTTCTTTGCATTGCATGTGCATTGGTGCGCCTAGGACACCGTGTTGGCCATCTGCTATTCCTAAGCGGTTTGCTGGAGGCTTGTCTTGTCAAGGCATGACCATAAGGCTGACGGTTCGCGAGCTCGCCGATATTGGAACACAAACCCCGGTTTTACCGGGGCACCCTTTTGACCATTCGACCTAGTGCATATCGAAATCCATAGTGACCATTCCAAACTAGGACAGGTTGCTTACCCGATATAGGTTGTTTGAAACCGCTGCGTGCGTAGTGAAACCCTAGCTCCTGAGAAAATAGGACAGGGAAACCCTACCCCGACATAGGGGTGTATTGGCTCTCATTTACTTGCTATGTGCTTTTAGAGTGTATCTCTACAGGGAATGCATATACGAGTTCGCGAGTCTGGGTATCCGGCCAGCGGGCACCAGTATCAGTATTTTGAGAATCAGTTATATCTGCGGGTATCAGATTCAGATTTGGCGATGATTTGAAACGATGATCAGTAATAGAATACAGTCGTTCAGCTTTGCTCGTATCCGTTCCAGTGAAATTGAGCTGAGATGCTGTCTGTTTTCTCTTTTGCTAGGGGTAGTCCTGGAATCATAGCTTCAGAAGGCTCCACTATCTCCCGGGTACATTGGACTAGTGCTGATAGACTTTGTTAGATCAGAAATTCAATTCAAGGGCAACCAGTGTTCTTTCGCTGAGGCAAGGCAAAGAAAGGCCAGTTAGGGCTCACCGATTCACCGATCCGGATCACCATCACATCATCAGCAGACTCGTGATGGCACAGGGTTCAAAAGAATTTGTGGCCGTGATAGTAGCGTTCATCGTGAAGCGCCATGCAGAGACCCAGTATTGAAACGTAGCGCCCATCTGGGGCATCTGCCTCACATCCAACTTCGGGACCCTAGCCGAACTTTGATCCACTTCCGCCAGTTGAAGATTTACAGGGTTCGAATCCCCAAGAAGGGTTGGCTCAAGCTCGAGTTGTCAGGCCCCTGGTGCAGCCTATTGAGAGGTTTCAACCCTTTCATGTTGATGAGTTCAATCCGACTGCAGCGAAAATTGCGAGCCTTGAGAAGCAATTCAAAAAGGCACAAGGCCTTAACTCCATTCCCGACATTGAGGATAGGCACACTGAGTCTACCGTGCGGCTCCCAGACAGATTCAAAATGCCATATATTGACCGTTTCGATGGGTCTGGAGATCCAATGGTACATATCCGACTTTCTTGGATGTCCTGGCCGATGGGTCCGACTAAGCCACGAAACTCTCTCAGATGGAAGAACCCCTCGGTGTAATGTACCCACTTGGTATGCTAAGTTGGAAGATAAAGTGAAGCAAAAGCGGGAGGAAGCTGGGGCCTTTGTCGATCAAGATTCGTACAACACCCAAGTTGAAATGACCATCCAAGAGCTTGAAGCAACCGCCGTAACCCAAAAGAGCCTTTTGTGGAATTTGTTGCAGTGGAGAGCAAAAGCGGACAGATGACGGATCGTCACCCTTCGGAGAGGGATCAAGTACAGATGATGGTGCGAAACCTCGAGCATGATATGTTGCAAAAGTTGATAGTCGCTCCGCTATTCACTTTCAAAAGTTTACATGAACTGGGGGTTCAGGTCGAGAACGCGTTCGACAGTGGGATCATTCCCAGAACAAGTGAACCGACAAGGAGGGTGATTTCAGGGAATACCAATGCTCGTAGTAGCGCTATTCCAAAACCCACCGAAATTAATACAGTTGCCACAACTGACCCTTTTGCCAAACCAAGCCTACAAACAGCCGGCCCAGCCCGAGCTCAGGGCAGAACTTTCACCCCCCTCTATATGAGCTTGACTAGCGCACTAAAAGTCTTGATGGAAAGAGGGCATCTCAAACCCCTCGATCCTCAACCTCTTCCTGACCCACTCCCAGCCAGACATAACCCTTCCAAGTACTGTATGTACCATCAGCAGCGCGGTCATGGCACCGACCGTTGCTACCGCCTTCGTCATGAGATCCAAAATCTCATTGACAACCAAACGATAGCTCCACCTTCAGACCCCAATGACCAAATACCTCATCCACATCTCAATCTAATCCACACATTTGGCGTCCTTGCGACCAACAGTATACATCACCCGACCCATTTGCCCTAAGATCATGTGTTCATTCCAGAAAGCACGGACTTGTGCATGATGGATGCACCTGAATCCCAATCATCTCAAACCTGTGAGCCCACTACTTCTGAGCTGATGAAAATGATTGAAGACCTTCAGAGAACTGTGGCTGATCTAGCCTTTGGGGTTTTGGCCCCATCATCGACCATATCACGTACCAGGGAGTTTGTGTCTAAAGGCTCCCTAACCTTGGGACAAGTCGTATTGGAAAAAGGCCAATCCCTTAACGAAGTGGAAGCAAGTGAAAAGAACAAGGTAGGGGCAGGCATTGGCCCCTATGAACACCTTCGGTGGGATATTGAGGCTTTGAAAGCTGAAGGACTGAACAAAGAGCAAGTCCTTGCGGTTGTTACAGAGGCTATGGATGACACTTTCGCCACCCAAAATGAGAGCAGTCTGAATCAAGGGGCAAGCCGGGAGAAGGGCCTTTGTACCAGGAATGTTCCTTTCAGCCCTAATCCCGTGCTCGAAAGAGATCAGCAAACACAGTCAACGCCTGCCAATCCTTTTGCTGGTGTATCCAGCAAAACTCCACAAACCTCAAAATACCCACCTCGAGGCCAGAGGGTGTTCGCACCACTGTACATGTCTCTATCGCTGACCTTGAGGGTCTGATTAGAGAGGATTTGAAACCCTTGGAGCCGCGACCACTGCCAGATAGACTTCCTCCCTCCCATGATCCGGCCAAGTACTGTGCCTTTCATCAGCAAGTCGGCCATGTCACTGATAGTTGTTTCCGTCTTCGCCACGAAATACAAGATCTGATTGACAATAAGGTCATCGTCGCACCAACTCAGCAAAGTCTATCGGCACTTGATCAGTGAACTTGTGGGGGATAATGTGATGTGATCGGGAGATGAACCACCTGCGGATGGCGCTCGATTTACTCCAGATGTGGCGTTTGGCACGCACTGTTTTGAGCATTTGCGAATGCTAGTTTTGTAGTTTCTGACTTGGGTGTTGAAGTCAGTTCTGTAGTTTTGTTTTGAGTCTGTTTCTGCCTTGTTGTATCGAGTCAGTCCTGTTGTACAAAGGTCGGGTGATTCCGGGGGTGTTACCTCGGGCATCACCCTTTTGTTTTGCGTTTGTCTTTTCATTTTGTTTTGAGTCTGTTTCTGCCTGGGACCAGTTACACCAACATATTTGAATGAACAGCAGTGATTTTCACATTCTTGTGTTCGCTTCTGCCTTGTGCTAGTTGTACCAGAAGTTCTGAATGAGATGACAGTATTTGACTAAGAACTCTGTCTTTTCTGTGCCTTGAAGTCGTTGTAATGACATGAGTTTTTCAAAACTTTTTGAACACTACGGTGAAAACGAAGAGGAGGGAATTCCTCGGGGTATGTAAAAATTTGATCAATTGAGAGAAAGAGAGACATGCTAAACCCTTAATGATTGAGATCATGCTTGTTAATGTGAGTATTGAGAAGGATCCTGGCTTGATCCGGATTGGCTCCTACTTGTCTTCGTATGAGCGACTAGTCGCTTTCTTAAAATTTTTCAAAAAATGTTTTGCGCGGTCCTGCGAAGGCATGTGTGGAATCGCTCTTGAGATTGTGCAGCTTAGGATCGCTCTCAGCCTCAAGACTCGACCCCTTTGCTTTCAAACCTTGAACTTGGATTTAGAATGTTCAAAGGTCAATCATGATGTGAGGCCTGTGTGGTCAGATTTGAAGCAGCCCGCAGACTAGGAGCGAGAAAAGTCAGATCAAAAAGCTTGCGAAGCTAGATCAGGAGCACTCCTCGAACTAAAAAATGTCAGATGCGCTCGAAGAGTCAAAGATGAGTCACCAAGTTCCTATCCACAACACTAGGGGCAAATTCGGTCCCCATTGGGTGGACTCCTACACCGTCAGCAAACATCAGCCATTCTCCTGGATTCAGATGACTTCAGGACCTCAAAACCATTTGGCATGGACTTGTTATACTTTTACCCTTTGAGAGGCTCGCTGGGCTGAAAATCCGGAAGGGCGACCCAGGCAAAAGTTATAGCGAAGAAAAGAATGAAGAAAAAGAAAAAAGAAAAAAAAATGCAAAGATACAAAAAAATGCAAAAAGAAAAGAAAAGAAAAATGCGAAAAAGAAGAAGAAAAAGGAATGAAAAGAATAGAAAAAAAAAAGAAAAGAAAGAAGAACAAAGCTCGCAAGGTCGAAAACCTGCAATAGGCACCTTGGCAAAAGTTAGAGCTTAAAAAGGAGAGGTTAAATACCCGAGTGTACCTTAACCCCCGAACTACGTAAGGCTTGATTCCCATGTTTGGGATACGTAGGCAACTTCACTCTGAAGTCCAGCCGTAAAACAATTCAAATTCGACTATGTCTATGTGATGGTTTTGATCATCTTTGCCTTCTCTGTATCCGAGAGTCTGGTCATGTTCGTCGGTCAAAGGACTGACTACAATGTGCTGCGACATCATCCAAACAAGGGACAACTTTCCGTTGTCATTCAAAACGCCGCAGTGTCATTTCAAACAAGGGGCAACTTTCCGTTGCCATGCAGCTCTCTTCAAACAAGGGGCAATTTTCCATTGCTATGGGTCCGAGGTTGTGCATCTCAAGAGTTGGTTCCGTGCTTGTTGAGCATTGGCCGTTTACAAAATATTTTTTTGAGAATTTTTACTGAGGTTGACTAATTTTCTCGAAAATTGTTCCATCTTTTCCAAAAACTGGACCATTTCTTGAACCCAGAAAAGGAAAATTTTCGGTGCTCATAACCTAACTTGCATGATTTTGAATCAGAAAATTGAACAAGCATGTTAATCTAACTCCCATGTTGGTCAAAATTGTTTTAGTAGAAAGCCAAAAAAAAAAAATAGTCAAAATGATGAACTAGGGGCACAGTTGAGTCAGGTGTCCTGTCTTTTCCCCGTCGCCAGCATACTTGCCAGAAAGGGCACAACTGAAGTTAACAACAAAGGGCTGAAAGCTCTTTCATCCTCCAAGCAACAAGGTATCAAGCCAAGTGCGAAGCACAGATTAGAATAGATCAGGATATTCCACTCCCTCATCTAGACAGATCTAATCACGTCCAAACTCCCCAGCAAAGCATCATTAACCGATGTTAGCTGTAGATCTGCTGCACATCCAGCCGCATCGCAACCCCTCTGTGGGAAAGTTCACTGTTGTGCGCAGAAGAAAAAGAATCTAGCTGAATGCTAGGGGCAAGAGCCCACAACTTCCTGTTTATCCACCAACCACCCAGGGGAGGGATAAAAAAAATGAGAGATTGAAGAATAGAGAGATGTGTGATGAGAGAAAAAGTGAGAAAAGGGCTTTTTTCAGAAAACAAGAGATTGAGTGCCAGAGTGATGTGAGAATCACAAATGAGAAAGGGTGGGAAACACTACCCGGTGAAATAGGCTCCCTGTGCACGTTTGAGTGTCGTGTCCTTTTGTTTGTCTCGATTCTCGTTTTGAGTCGTCTCGAGTGTCACTCGATGTGTCTAGGTTATGTGCCTTTTATTTCCGTGTTGAGACGTTTTGCTGCGTCCAGTCGTAGGCTCAATACCTGGTCAAAAACTCATCTCTCAATTTCAAAAACAAAATCGTTTTGTGCTCCGAGTGCCGTGCCGTTCTCCACATTTGTGCAAAATAGAATTTGTTCTTTCATAAAACCGCAGGGTTCAACCCAGGTCATATGAGAACAGTAAAACCAGGACTTATCTGAAGCTATATGGTTCCGTTGCAAAGCTAAAAAAAGAGGAAAATTGAAGCATCCGAGTGTGTTTCACCTTCACAAATTCCGTGATTGTACTCGGATGTACCTCTTGAGCCTTGTCAATGCTACCGAAGTATGAGTGCGCCTCTACCTCAAGTGTAAGCTTGCTTCAAGTCAGAACGGCAATTAAAGCAGCAGCAGATGTTATCTCTTGCCGATATGAACAGGGTGTACCCTTTTCGAACTGAGTGTGTTGCAAACCCTCTGAGAGGTAAATCGGAGACACCAGAGTACATATTTGATGCTCCTCTATTGCATAGAATATGAACTTTCATATACACTGTTGTTGCATGTGTACCGCGCATCATTATGATTCATGCATAAAATATGCTTGCTTTCAATATTGCATGGAAAATGCCCCCATACTTGCATAGAAGATGCATTTTATCGCACTTTCTTGTGCATTTTATCTCACTCGCACTATCTTGTGCACTTACACTTTGTATCTCACTTGCCTTTGTCATGTGCATCTTGTGGTTGTATCTCACTCATTTGTTTAGCGTATCGCCTTTATCTAGTGCGTTTCAAATCACTCATATTTGTTTAGCGTATCGCACTGTTTAGTGCATTTCAAAATCATTCGCGCTGTTTAGCGTATCGCACTGTTTTGTGCATCACATCATCGCGCTATCTTGCACACCTCCATCGCACTGTCTTGTGCATTACATTTCATTCGCGCCATTTTGTGCATCTCACTGCATTTTGCATTACATCTCATTCGCGCTATTTTGCGCATCGCGCTATTTTGTGCAATCCATCATTCGCGCTATTTTGCGCATCGCACTATTTTGTGCACCTTACTTGCATTTTGCATCCATTCAATCGTGCTATTTTGCGCATCGCACCGTCTTGTGCACTCAATCGTACTGTTTTGTGCATCGCATCATCACGCTATCTTGCGCACCTCCATCGCACTGTCTTGTGCACTCGCGCTTTCTTGCGCATCACACTATCTTGTGCACTTACATGCTATATCTCACTCGCACTCTCTTGTGCATTCTATTACACCCGCGCTGTTCAGCGTATTGCACTGTTCTGTGCAATTTACTTTCGCGCTTTCTTGCGCATCGCACTGATTTGTGCATTACATTGTTTCATTCGCGCTATTTTGCGCATTGCACTATTTTGTGCATTTTACTTGCATCGCACGTGCATTTTATCGTGCTATCTTGTGCACCTTACCTGCACTTGTTAGTGCATGACATTTCATTCGCGCTATTTTGCGCATTGCACCGCTTTGTGCATCTATGCCACATCGCACTCTCTTGTGCACCTGTATAGCACTGTTTTGTACATTCACTCTTGCATTGCACTGTTTTGTGCATCTTGTTAGCACTGTCTTGTGCATTCCAACTGTTCGACCTTGTTTTGTGCATCTCCTTAGCATTGTTTTTTGCACTCACTCGCATCACATTGTCTTGTGCACACTGTGTTTTTTGCATAAATCTGAATTTTCAAACCCGGCCAGAGCGTATAAGTCCAATTTTCAAACCGGCTTTGCGTAGCGTATAAGTCCAATTATCAAAGTCTTCCTGCATATCGTTTGCGTCCTGCTCCTGAACTACGCTGGTTTGATTCCTTGCAAAGGGATACGTGGCGACTTCTTGAGCACAACCATTTATTTATCAGTATTTTGTTTGTTTGTCCAAGTCTTCGGCCTTGTCAAAAATGGGTCGTCTCTGGGCTTTGACATTCACTCCCGTCATTGTTATGACTTCCGAGTTCTATCAAAGAGGGGCAACTGTAGACACCCCATTTTTGACTGCCCTCAAGACTTGGGCACTACTGATGGTTTACTTGGTGTTGGAAGGTGTGCAAGGCACATGTCTAGTTTCTCCGGC